>JAKGSA010000727.1:63223-94551 GCA_033558755.1 Philaethria dido
TGGTTTATCTTGGTAGGGCAAAGATGTGATAACAATGTAAATATTTGGTGGTAGGAGGTTTGTCCTCCGACTGGCTCGCAACCACTATCATGTCAAAGACGAACCGCCAAATATCTTATGATGTGTTCCGGTTCGATGGCATGTAAGCCAGGTTTTCCCCTTTCCCACCCATCCTTTCCCCAAAATGTGGTGGTTCCGAGAGCGGACTACTACATTGTTCTCCCCTTCCATCTGTATTCTCTAGGTTGACAACGCATCTACAACATATCTGTTGTTGTAGATGTTCATGGGCGAAGGTAACCACTTTCCATCAGGTGGTCCTTCTGCTCGCTTGCCATCCGTTATCCATAAAAAAAAAAAAAAAAATAAAATGATTCCTCTACTCAACAATGTATAGAATTGGGGCAGAATGTGGAGAACAAAGTCTCTAAAGCTCTCTCCGGCTACCTCACTATGTGCAGGATAAAGTGTGAAGCTATTGAAATAAAATGCACATTATAAATAACAACATAATTATGTTATAATTAATTAGTTTAAAATATTCATTTTTTTTTTTTTTTTTTTTTTTTTTTTTTAATTGAGATTTTATGAAAAAAGAAAACTAATTTCAAATAAAACCACTAAAAACTAAAATTATTATGAATAATTCAATAACTACTTAGATTTAACTAAATTTAAATGGGACTATATCAGCAGCACTAGCTATCATATAAAAAAAGATACATCAATATTGGTTCATTCAGTTAAAAGTTATGAGATTACACACTAAATGACTATTGTCGAATTGAGAACTCCTCCTTTTTTGAAGTTGGTAAAATATAAATATCTGTAAGTTATATAATTGTAATAGTTCAATATATTCATGTTTTAGAATGAAATAAATCATCTACAAAATAGACTACAAAGGTGTGTGATGGACTGCAATGATTCAGCCCGAGACAAACTAGGCCCAGATCCTAGTCAGGAGACTGTAAGTAACAGTACAAATATAAAAGAGTAATTTATTTATGTTAAAATCAATGTACAAAAATCTTACATTACTGTTTTGATCCACTTCTTACATACATACATATATATATAGCTTGACGCTGTATCCCGCATATAGCAGGGTAGGCAGAGGGAACCTAGTGTTAAGACACTCCTTTCCCCACTTTCAGCCGAAATGAGGCATTGCGTGTTGAGTGGCGGAACTCAACGCCGCGCTTTGCCTTGTTACCAAATCTAGGAAATGAAAAATTCCATTTCCTGGAGTGGGAATCGAACCCACAACCTTTCTTATTTACAATGGCACGCTTGCGCCTCTGCGCCACGACAGGCGTTAAATCCTTTTCTTGCTTTCCACTTTTTCTCAAAAAGTGGCACGCGTGTCCGGATTCGATAGCAATTTCATGGCATGAATCTTTATAGCTTTGCCAGGATGAGTAAGATATTAAGAAAATAATTTAAAACAAAAAACAAAATGGCAGGCTTTCCCTTTAAGTCAATTTGCATGCATGTCCAGATTCGGTGATAATACAATATTTCCGTAGCACAAATCTAAATTTTCTTGTTTTATGTTCTTTATTTATTTTTTAACTAATTTGCTTAGTCTACCTATAAATGTTAGTCGTTGTGTGTTTGATTCCCACTCGGGAGAGTGATCATTGTTTGATTATTTTCATTCATGGTAATATAAAGCGTGGCGTTGAGTTCCGCCTTTCAACATGTCATGTTAATTAATTATTCAATATGTCATTTTATATAAACATGCATGTTAAACCTTGTAACGTTATTTCATGAATTTTATACATCTTTTATGTATTATTTTAAAAAGGTACTATGATTGTGCACTCCTTCGCTATATAAACTATAAGTGTGCCAAGTTTCATGCTCCTTCGTCCACATAATTTTCATAAAAAGGGATACAAAGTTTTTTCTCCTTGAACGCTTGTCGTGGCGCAAAGGCACAAACATGCGACTGTAAACGCGACAGGTTGTGGGTTCGATTCCTACTCCAGAAAATGGAATTTTTCATTTCCTGGGTTTGATAACAAGACAAAGTGCGGCGTTGAGTTCCGCCACTCAGCACGCAATGCCTCAATTCGGCGGAAAGTGGGGAACGGAGTGTTTTAACACTAGGTTCCCTCTGCCTACCCTGCTATATGCGGCATACAGCGTGAAGGTATGTATGTATGTATATAAGTTTTTCCTCATGTATATAGATCATTTTATATTCCAGATTGACAAATGCACGATACAATTTGAAAAGTGTGCAGTAGTATGTGTAGACAAGCACATAGGTTTGATTCCCGGCATGTTGAAGTCTATGAAGAAGGTCCTTGCCAGCGGTAAACCACCTCCGCAGACCAGCCAGTGAAAAAAATGAAAAAATGTTGAGTTTAAATACGTGATATGTATAGATATTTGCATTTTTATTAAAAACGCCATTTTTTTGAAAATGAGGGTAGTTTTACAATTTTTTTTATTGGAGCAGCTTGTATGAAAGGAGGGTAATAAGTTTTTTTTTAATGGAAGTATATTTTTTTTCTCAGCTTTTTTTCTGCATGGCTATTGTAGACAGAGAACATAGTGTTAAGACTCTATGTTTACCGTTTTTTATGATAATTTGAGATATTTAAATATTTTACTTGCGCTAATAATTGAAATTTCAATAATGACAGTGGTGGGTGGCTTTTTATATTTGAATTTTGCTTATATGTGCGTTTTCACACTGACTGGACAATTTTAGAATATATATAATTGATACAGTGTAAGACTAAAAATATTGCAGACTTTATTTGTGTTTTCTTTAAAGTTGCTGTAATAAAGATAGTCTTTCGATATAGAGTATCATTTGGTAGCAGTTTTTAATCGACTTCAAAAAACTTTAAAATGTTACAAAAGCTTATTTTTTAGGTTTTTTTTTTTAAATTATTATTAATATCACTTAAAGTACAAAACAACTAAGGCATAGAGAATGTAAAAATTTAAAAAGGTTTCTTATTCTCCCATGGAACCCTAAAATTCTATTTAAATAATAATTATTGCATTTCCTCATGCATTTTCACACTGACTGGTATATTGTAAATACATATATAGTTCCTAAGAAACAAAATGTTGTATTTTTATACTGTGTACATGTTATGTGAAACTACCCTCATTTTTTTATGTAAAAATGTATATAGTAAGGTTTTTGTTTTTGAATAAAGTAGAATGTTTTAAGTGTTGTTTTATTTTATATTTATTTTTAAATAAAATAGATCTCATTTTTTCATATAGCAGAAATATGCAGAGAGAATCCAGTGTCAGGACACTCCTTTTTCTTCAAATTTTGACACTTGGACACATAGTGTTAAAAATACAATTAATTTAAGACATTTATTTAGCGGAGAACAGTGTCTTAACACTAGGTTCTCAGGTTCCCTCTACCTATCCTGCTATATGCGAGATAAGAAGAAGCAGTAATTGTCATATAAAAAAAAAGAATAATTTTCTTTTACCCAAAAACTTGCGGCACACATCAAAAAATACAATCTAATTGAGAACCTCCTTTTTTAACATCGGTAAAAAAGAAAATGGTGACACTATGATTAACCTAATACTCGACAAAAATTCTTGCCTAAATACATAAAAATCATAACAAAGCACATACGAAGAGGAAAATCGTGTTGTTTTAAATAAAAAACAATATTAATTACTAAATAATTTCATAATAATAGATGGTATATAATAGAAAATTTTGAAATAACTCCAACAGTGTGTCAGCATTATGAAGGTTACAATATTATTATTAACAGTGACATACTACGTAAGTAAACTCAACTAATCTTTGAAATTATGTAAAACTTGAACGGATTCGAACCCGCACCTCTTAAAACCCGTCCAAGTGCAGAAACCAAGCCATTCTGGCGCATTGAGACAGCGTCTGACAGTAAGTTTGGTTGTAAGTTCGATCAACTCAGAGGATTGATTATATTTAAACTATTTTCATTTCTCCGCCTTAGTAAGATAAAGCGCGGCGTTTAGTTCCGCCACTTACGTACACAGGTCGCACATAACGCCTCACATTCGGGCGGCAAACGGCAAACGGTGTACCCTGCCCCGCATTTAACGCCGCGCTCTCTTACCGTCTAAATGAAAATAATTTAAATAGCTGTCAAGCTCTGTTTAAAGCTTTTTTCCGACAACTAATCCGGTATACAGCCAGACTATGTCCCTCTGCGCCAAGATGGCCTCTTCTGTTTTGCTTTTACACCGACTGTTAAAAAACGCGGAGGTTCTCATTTTGACTGTATTTTTTATGTGTTACCACAACTTTTTACTGGGTGAGCCAATTTTGATTATTGTTTTTTTTTATATGATAGATAATTCTTCTGATGTGGTCCCATCTAAATTTAGTTAAGATCTGACGTATAGTTTATGAGTTATTCATAATAATGTTACTTTTAAGTGCATTTCATAGTCTTTTAATAAAAAAAAAAGTTTAATATCAATATTTTTTTCCAGGTAAAAGCGTATATCATAGAAACAATTGGCATGCCAATGACTACAGTAGTAGAAGTGGAAACCTGTGGTCCAACTATCCTAGACTTCGGATACACAACCTTAGAACCATGTGGATGCATGTCCTATCCTGTTCTGGACATGCCTTTAATTAACTATGACACAAGTATATGCCAAAGACCGTTTTCCACGGTGTTAGACATGGGTTCTATCTATCCGGTATCTGGTCTGGACTATGATATAGTCTACCCCAGACCTGCGTGTGGTTGCGGTCTGACAGTTACAGACCTTGCCACTTTACCCCCACTACCTCCTGTCATCGGTTGTCCCAAATATTTGAGACAAATTACAATTCCACCACCGTTTTTGTGAATAAATGAGCTGACATGTTTTTTTAGAAAATTTTATTTGAACCGTTACTGTGTTTATTATTAATCGCATCTTAGACAAAGATGCTTATAATATTCTTTATTGCACAAATAAAATACATTAGAAAAAGTAAATATAATTTTTAGTTCACAAAGGTTATCTCTAAGAGAGATCTCTTCCAGTCTACCGCAGGAGGTGGATGAGTAAGTAACAAGCGGGAATATAGTACAATAGAAAAAAAAATAAAGACAAAAAAAGAACGAACAGTAATTCAAAAATAGACATTTATAATATGTAAATATATATGAATACCATTAAAAATAAAAACATACAAATATATATAATATAAGTTAAAATTAAAAAAAAAAAAGATTGAATACGCTTGTCATACTTATAATCGTAGTCTGAGATCACTGAAAACTGTTACAACTTGTTTTCCTCATTTGCATGCCTTTTTCCAACGGAATTGATGCCAACGATAGGAGAAGTATCTGTATAAGCTATGGTCTTGGGTTTGATTCGTGCTTGGAGAAATTTTAATACTAAAAATATCTACTTTAATTTCTTTGCCCGTATTTGACTTAGTGCGGTGTTAGATTTCGCTAACATACACACAGTTCTTCTACAAGAGCGCAAAGTTTAGAACAAAGTAGTTAATATAGGGTGTCCCAAAATTAACGCAAGATTTGAATTAAATAGAAAATGCCATTTTAGTCTTTTAATAGCGAATGAATAATGAATATAATAGCAAATGGCGGCAAAGTCAAATCTTGCGTTAATTTTGGGACACCCTTTATATGAGCATGGGTCAAATTTTACATTTTTTATTTATTTTACAAAAAAAGACAATGAACTCTAGATTCTTTTTCTACATTAGATAATAATTTCGTTTATTTCTAAAGAGAAAAGGGTTGGCAGCCATACTAGTATGAACTGTGTGACCGCTGCCAGCATCTTTGCCCTTTTCTTATATATAGTTGCATCTTTTCTTATATACAAATTGCTGCTTGTCTTGACGCAGAGGCACAAGCGTGCGACTGTCAACGCAACAGGTTGTGGGTTCGATCCCCTGTCCAGGAAATAGAATTTTTCATTTCCTGGGTTGGGTAACAAGGCAAAGGAAAGTGGGGAACGGAGTGTCTTAACACTAGGTTCCCTCTGCCTATCCTGTTACATGCAGGATACAGCGTGAAGCTATGTATGCATGTATGTAATTCGTAGAACACACTATGAAAAAAGTTTGGTTTTTGTTTTTGTCATTTACATGTCACACTATTTTTGCCCAAATAACGCATCAGAGCCTACCTTGTGTCCAAGATACTTGATTCAAAGGCGGAATCTGACGCCACATCAGCCTTACCAGAGCAGAGACATGAAAATAATTTAAATATAACTCGCCAACCAGGAATCGAACCCACAACAACGCGCGTTTACAGTCATACACAATGGTCTGTGGAGATAAAAACATGTGAAAATCATTACAAAATACTTAACCAACGTAAAGTTCCGAGACATGATAAGAAAGTTCTTACAAAATATTAAGATTTTACTATCTTAAAATCAAATTTTACAATATATTCATATCGAGATTGCGTTATTAAATTTATAAAAGGAAAATGATTTTGGATATCTATCTAATAATTGATTAATTTGTATAAGGTGAGCATTATTGTTTTAAAATTTATATTTATAAGGTAAAGTCAATCTTTTATACATTTTCCTATATTTTTTTCACGTCAGTTTATTTAAATGTGTAAGAAACGTTCATCTATCAGAATTTTTCGCATTTATAATATATAATATTTATAAGTTTTTAAAGTGTTAGGAAACGCACTTAGGAAACGAAAAACATTTTAGACAATGTATAATTTTTTTTTGAACGCACCGCTACTCGAACCCGCACCTCTTAGAAACCGTCCTAGCGCTCTAAAATATATTATTACTATTGTTTATTCCATAAAATGCAATATAAAGCGTGGTGTTGAGTTCCATCTCTTAACACGTAATTTCACGATTTCAGGCGGAAAATGAAAACGGAGTGTCATGTCACTATGTTCTCCTTGATTACCCAGCCGCTGTTACTGTTAAGATAAAGCGTGAAGCAGTAGCTTAAAGCAGAAGCAATATATGGCTCTAATAAAAGCAATATATTGCTTAATTTTCTTCTTTTGTACTAACATAACGTTTGGTTATTATGTGTTTTAAAAAACAAAATTTATTACTGTACTTTATGTATCCACATTGAAAATTTAGGTATCAACTTTGAATCCTGGAAAACGAATATGAATAGATATATAAGAAATAGATTAATATATTCTTTTTGCACCACAGGATGAAGCATCTACTCTTCACGTTGGTCCTAACTATAACATGTTCACAAATAGCACTTTCAAGATGCCAAAGACGAATGCCACGACCTAATCCAATGATGGGGGCCTTACAAAATCTCTTCTTGCCAGGAACTGGCGAAAGAGCTTTAAAAGGAATGCCAATAGGCACACCTGTTGCCCAGATACCACAAGAATTAGAAATGCCAAACGTACGAGTCATACAACCAAAATGCGGCTGCCAACAGGAAATGATTTATTCGAAAGGACCAGAAATGTGTCCGCAAGTATTGTCTAACATGCCTTTGGTTACTAACATGCCAATGCCAGTGCCATCACCAGTAGTGCCAGTGGCACCGATGCCAATGCCAGTAATATCAGCTCCATTACCTATGCCAGTGTCAGCGTTTCCACCAGAATTTATTTACCCTTTACCATATGCTCAAGAGCAATGTCCCTGTTCTTCATGCGCCTCGCCTGCTCCGTTGGTCAGTCCGTTTCTGCCAGCTGCCTCTCCAGTCTCTGCTTGGGCGCCCCCGACTTCGAACATGCTACCACCAGTTATACCGAATCAGAGTAGATCTCATTTTTTGAGAAAAGTACCAATTCCACCACCGACTCTGTAAATAATTACAAAGTCGGTCGGTATATTTATTATAATTAATTTTAATTTTCAAAAAACGCTTTTCGTGATTGGATATAAATAATAATGCAAGCACTTACTTACATCTATTATATGTTATAATGTTAATTTAAACAAATAAATATAATATAATTTTTTTAATACGATACATTTCATTTCTTTACTCTCCTTTTTCTCGTTCCACATATTTTAAATATTGCAATATAGTAATAACTATAGATACACTTTGGTTATTAGATAGGGAAACCCAATATTAACAGGTGAAGGAAAATTTGCCAGTTAAAATTCATAAGGAGAAAGAGGGCAAGAAGCTTATATATAATGAAATAATGTACTATATATAATAAGTATTTGACATAGACGTTGCTAAGACAACGCGCATTTTACCCGTAAACAGATCTACTAAATCAAATAATAATTTCCAGAGAGAGATTTAATATTTTAAATTATTTCTTCAAAAAATTTACATTTATCTGATTAAGGTAGTTAGCAGGTACTCCAGTTCAGTAACAAAACTCATTTGACATCTGCGTGGCATAATAATGAGGACCATGTCATTTATCATTTACTCTCTGCCTATGCCTCGAAATTGATTAACTTATAAAAAATTAAAAGAAACAAGCTTAAAATGAACCGGAAAATGAGATCCATTCCGGTACTCCGAGCAAAAACATCAAGTTCATGCCAATACATGTAATGTATCCTCATCGGATCCAGATAGATATGCAGTTTTCGAGACAGGAAGTGTGTTAAACCCAAGTTGCAGACAGACAGATAAATAAACACATAGATATATAGATAGGCTGATTTTGGTTGCCTGTAAGAAATTACTGGTAGTTGGCTGCCACTGTACCTACACAAGAAAACATTCTTGTATTTGTCCCGATGTAAAACTTACTTACTTTTGTGTGTGCAATAAAGTATTATTTATTGATTGATAGATACGATACAGAGTTGCTAAAAAAGCGTAATTACCAAAACTTTCACAAAAGCCAATATGTGACTTTTTCATATATTTAATCAAATTGTGTAAAAATATATGTTATAATCATATTTGAATTATAACAAAAATTAGGTAAATCTGACAACATATCGATAACAATACCCTACATAAAGCCTTGACAGTACTGAGCTACATTATTATTGAACAAAATAAAAACCGAAGCAAAAATGCTGTTCACGGCTGCTTTTATGTTGACTGTAGCGTTTAATGGAGTAAGTTTTTACTTTTCTTTCCTTTGGTTATCTATCTTATAATAAAAATATATAATTAGGTATCCTAAATTTGAAGGCGAATTTGATTTTAACTGAGTTCAAATAAGAGAGAGGTTCTCAATTTGACTGTGTTTTTTATATGTGCTGCCACATAACTTTTTATTATGTGCATTTTATTTGAAAAAATTCTTTTCCAGGTTCTATCTCAGCGTCCTCTAATGCCAGAGCTGGTTTTAGGCAGGACTGTGTGCCAATCGTTTAAGCAAGGTCTAATTAATCCTGAACCCTATACAAGAAACCCACCAATCGTGCCAGCGCAATATCAGGGAACTATCATAATTACCAATACCGGCGTGCCAGCCACAACTATGCCAAAAACACCATTACCAGTCATGCCGTTCGTTACCGAATTGCCAAGCTGTCCTGACGTTTGCTTTAGTGATATATTAACTTCGCCATTAGGTTGTTTGGATCCTATTTTAAACGTTTATGGTACTGGCACTAAAATAGATATGCCAGTAACTTCAATTTTGCCAGCTGCGTCCCCAGTATCTGCATTGGCATCCCCATTTTCGAATATTCTACCTACGTCATCTTGTGATAGGGACAGTCACTTTTTAACGAGAGTGTCAATACCGCCACCGTTTATATAAAAAAAATAGCTTCACCCGTTATTCCTCATAGTCTCCTCATAGAAGGGTGGTAGTCGGAGTCAAATAGTGTCCAGACACTCCGTTCACTACTCTGTCTATGTAATAGTGCTTATATGTTGTTAGGTATAGGATGCATTTGATATTGTTATAATGCGATATATTGTATAAACGATTATTTATATATTTTGTGTTTGTGTTAATATTATGAATATTATAATTTAAAAACAAAAATAGAATGTCATTTGTTTTTTTTTAATAATACTTACGTTATGAATATACCCTTATATATAGGCGCCTGTCGTGGCGCAGAGGCACAAGCGTGCGACTGTAAACGCGACAGGTTGTGGGTTCGATTTCCACTTCAGGAAATGTAAAAGTTAGTATTTTCATTTCTTGGGTTTGGTAACAAGGCAAAGCGCGGCGTTGAGTTCTGCCACTCAACACGCAGTGCCTCAATTTGGCGGAAAGTGGAAAACGGAAATGTTGAAAGAGAATGTATATTATTATTATAGTATCTTTACACTAGGATTTCTGGTTCCCTCTGCCTACCCCGCTATATGCGGGATACAGCGTGAAGTTAAAAAAAAAGTGAATATAATTCTTTATCTATCATATATACCCATTATAGTCCCGTCTTATTGTTTATTCTATCATAAGAGGCCTTTCGAAACCTACTATCTATCTATAAATGTAAAATAAAATGTTGCCGTCCGATTTGTTTAAAAATTTTCACATATGTCTAATGACAATAGGTACAATATTTAGTTAGTATGAACTTTTGGTTGGTGTCCTTTACCAGGATAACAAGAACAGCTACAAAATCAAGTTAAAGAAAATATTCCGTTCACCACGGAAAGGAACGGAATTGTTCAAAGAGAACGGAGTGTCCTTAACACTAGGTCCTCAGATTCCCTCTGCCTACCCTGCTATATGCGGGATACAGCGTGAAGTTATGTAATATATGTAAATTTTGTCCAATTCGAATGAAAAACGGAGTGTCTTTACACTAGGTACTCTCTGCCTACCCTGCTATATGCGGGATACAGCGTGAAGCTATTTTTATTAATTCTATTAACACTAGTGTGCCCGTTAACGCGTTAATAACGCGTCCTAGCGAATGTACGATATACGAGTATGTCACTTTATATAAACATTGATGTCAAACCATGGTAGTGTGTGTAACATATATTTCGTTAATTTAATAAACTTTTTATGCATTATTTTTCTCTCCTTCTTTATATAAACTATAAGTGTGCCAAATTTCATGCTCCTCCATACACATAATTTTCGTAAAAAGGGGGCCAAAGTTTTTGCTTCACATATTTATATACCATAGATAAAACCAATTATACCTAACGTCTACCTAATAAAGTTGTAGATATTCCTTTGTTTAATACAATATCTTAATTTTAACGACCAATAAATTTACTTTATGGCTGTAATTTTGTTTAACTGCGTTTATAATAGCTAATTAAAACAAGCCGGAAAGTGCGTGAAATGAAACAGAAAACTGTCTATTATTATTGTTTCTGTACTTAGTTCTTAACCATCTTCGAAAAATGAGGAGGTAATCAATTCGACTGCATTTTTTTATGTGTGTTATTACCACATTTATTTATTTATTTATAAATTCTTTATTGCACAATTAAAATTATTAATAAAAATGTACAAAAGGCAGGCTTAAAGCTAACTAGCATTCTCTACCAACCAACCTTCTTTATATAGGAAATGAATATAGGTGCGTAAAAGCAAATTTAAAATGATATATATGTATATATAATATAAATATAACCATATATCAAGTACACAAACTACAAAAATTACACGCAGAAGGAGAGGGTGGAGACAGAGATAGGGGGAATCTATATATCCTTTTTCCTGAAGGCTTTAGGATGGGATATAGATACGAGTATACCGACGTAAAGTCGAGTTTCGGCAAACCGAAAACGAATTAAATATAACATAAATAAATAATCATGTCATACATATAATACATACACACATATATATATATATAAAAAGGAAATAGATATTCCTGATTGAACCAATTTTGACAATTCTCTTTTTATGTGATAGCTTGTGTTTTTGACGTGTTCCCATTTAAATTTAGTTAAAATTTGAGATTTTGAGTTTTTGTTAATAATTGCTTGTTTAACGGCTTTTAAAATAAGTTGCAAAGTGAAATGGAACATAAAAAATCTTACTATTATTATAACGCCTGTTGTGGCGCAGAGGCACAAGCGTTCGACTGTAAACGCGACAGGTTGTGGGTTCGATTTCCACTCCAGGAAATGGTATTTTTCATTTCCTGGGTTTGGTAACAAGGCAAAGCGCAGCGTTGACTTCCGCCACTCAGCAGCAAACAAGCAGCGAAAAGAAAATTTCGGCGGAAAGTGGGGAACGGAGTGTGTTAACACTAGGTTCCCTCTGCCTACCCTGCTATATGCGGGATACAGCGTGAAGCTATGTATGTATGTATGTATGTAGAATTCGAATCCACTACCTTTGCAACTTACTGTTTGACATATCGATAGCGACCTCTCAATTGCATCATTATAATTTTAATCTATATTTATAAAGAGATTACGAAACACAAAGAAAACGTGGTTATATACAGTCACGTATAAATTATTATATAAGCTGATTGAGTTGATTTATCTATAGTATTAATATGAAAGAAATCGCGAACACGTTCAAAATGTTTACTTTGTTTGTTTTTTGTTTAATTTCCTTTTTTATTCAGGTAAGCTTTTTTCTTAATTTACTTATATATTATATTGATTAAAAAGTTATAAATAAAGACTCTTTGTTGATTATTGTTAATATTAATTATAAATTTGCCAATAGTTATTCTTGCTCTTTTGTGAATAGATTGATAAATCGATGAAAAATATTTAATTATTAATGAGTTTTAGAATTTCTTTTATATACATGACTAAATCAAAAAAAATCTAACACAATTTATTATGCAGAAACCTGATTTTACAGATTAAAACTTTTCCGTAAATTCTGTTTTTTTTACCTCACAAAACTAACTCAAAAGTATGTATTTTTGATTTATCAACTTATTTCCCCAGCACAGATAGCTAAAGTTACAAAACATTTACAATAAAATTACAATATTACTTTAAGAAGTATGTCTCTAAAAATATTTACTTATATTAAAATAAATATTTGCTTTTTTTATTTATTCCTTTACAGTATAATAATATAAGCCTTTCATTTTTACAGGACACAAAAGCACAAATCAGGCAAGAAACTTTAACACCACAACCGCAAATAATAAATTTACAAAAACAATATACAATACCTAGAAAGTTCCATCTATTCGCGCCCATGGCTCAAATTCGGGGTAACAGATATTTGAAGAAAAATAAATCACCTAGAATTAGTCAAAGGCAATATTTGTCACACATCTTTAAACAATCTGCTGTTAGAAACATTATAGATGCCGCTAAATCTCTTCCCGCCAACACACGTCACTTGTCAAGGTGAAATATGACAGTTTATAATGTTGCCAGTTATGTTTTATGTAAATAGTTTATAATAGTATTAATAAAATAACCATAAATAGTTTAAGTTTAAATAAATGTCGTGATTTATTTATAAATATTGTAAGGTTATGTTAAAGTGAAATATAATTATTTAAATAATAAAATAAATATATATTTTTTATTTATATTTATAACTTAAGCCTTATATGTACATATATATAACATATTACTTCGTTCAATGCATATATTAAATACAACAGTCAAAATCTGTTGATAAATATAAAGAAAAACAAAAAAAATATATGTAGAGTTACGCAATTTGTACTAATTCAGAAATTTTTACGTTAAAAAAATACAGAAATTATATATATTCTTTATAAATTTTGTTTCTCTTTTATTATAAAAAAAGAATGATTTTTGTCTTGAAATTTATCATAATAATAAAATCTATTCATTACAATATAATCTATACATCAAAATATTGTAATATCTGTAAAAAGCAAAATGATAAAAATTCAGAGCAACAAGTGTAAAATATAAAAAAAAAATTAAAATCATTAAGACAGTTATAATATTTTATTGGCAATTATAAAACTCACAAAATCTCACCTCATAATATATATTTCATGCTCTATATATATTTATTTTAATTTTATCTTTAATATTATATTAAAACGAAAAGAAAATATAATTTTATTGATATAATATAAATTGATTTTTACTTTTTAGAACTATTAGCTATTTAAAAACGGGGTGCTTATTTTTCAAATTTTATATGTATTTTAAAGTGAAAACTAGTTTAACGGTTGTGCACTTTTTGTGATGGGTAAAAAATGTTAAACTCGCGTCAGGAAACGTGGTCCTGATCGAAAATTCGTAAGACGAAGTTATCGTTGTTCAAGTGTAACTTTATTAACATTCGATATATTTTTTAACTAGCAACGCCATCTACTATTATAGGGTGGAACAACTTGGGCAGTTTATAGATTACTACTTTTGTATTAATTAGTTGTGTAATTCATTTTTAAAGTGAATCTTCTTTAACAGCGTAGTGCACTTTTCGTAATGGGTAAAACATGTTAAATTCATGTCAGGGCACGTGAACTGATCGAAAATTCGTAAGATTTTCCAGAAAATAAACTTTTTAATGTAAAATAAATGGTCATGTTTGTGTACGATATCGCAATAAATGAATATTGTATTTTACCACATAAATGGTAAAAGTTATTCCATAACCATTCCAAAATATCAAAAAAGCACAATGTTAATATTCAAGTTTTCACTTCTACCAACACTCCTCCAGATCAAACCGTTGTATTTAATTTTTTTAATTTGGAATTGTCATCAGCTCTTGATAATTAAAATAATCTAAGTTTGGAATATTATTTGAATTTTTAATTTTTGTTATCACTAGCTTTTACTAATATATCTCGCGTATTCGCGTTTTTTCTCAAAAAAAGTTCAGTGTCAAGACACTCCACTCGCTACTTTCCACCCAAATTTGTGAGATTGCCTGATAAATTGAATGCATTCAACACCGCGCTTTGTTACCAGAGCAGTCAAATGCAAATAATTTAAATATGATTTATTCGCTCCCAATGAGAATCAACCAACCTCTCGTGTCTGCGAAAGTGTGTCGCTACTAATATATAAATAGAGGCAGCTCGTTCATTTAATTATTAAGATTTTTATAAAAAATATTTTTTATAAAAAACCCACGCCTTGAAGGAGGAAATTGAGCGCTGTATCAACGAAATTCAGCCACATTTATGCTAAATAGTCATACAAAATTTCAACAAAAGAGTCCATTGGATTTGCTATTCCATACATAACCCTATAACTGTATACTATATAAATCAATAAAAAAAAATATAATTTTTAATTTTAAACCTATATTTTCTAACAAAATTACTTATTGCGTGAATTTTGAGACATTCTTTATAAAAAATACTACCAAATTGAGTAGTTCCGGACGTGGAAGTCGGTTAAAAATATTACGTTTTTGCGTCTCCATATAAACGTCAACTATGCCAATTTACATATTCTTTACTCATCGTTCGTCAAAACGAGTCCAAAGCTTTTTCTTCACGTATTAATATATAAGAATAACATATATCCAGTGAGGGCACTATATTTTAACATTTTCAAAAAAAAAAGACATACAATTTTTATATATTTAATTAGAAATGAAAAATTTAAAAATTATGTTTTGTGTATTAAATGAAAAAAAAAAACATATTTTTTATATTCCGTAAAATATAAACGTGGAAATGGGTGTCAAGTTCCGTAGATAGTTCTGAAATTTATTTATAGGCAAACTCAGGGTTTCATTTGCTTATTTTTACTAGATCTTTATACCCTCTAAAATAGATGTAGAATTTTTCAAATTGTTTTTAATATAATAACATTGCTTTATTTTCTTTAATGTGCCATTCATTAATTATTAATTTTTTTTTCTTTTGATTTTTTGTGCTATATGGTAAATGACTCGCTTAATTCCAAATGTCAACTGTCTAACTCTACCAATTTTTAGGCAATAATAACCGTTATGTAATCTGGAATATAATTTAATCTCAGGAGTTTTAATCTATGGCCGAGTGGCAGTCGAGGACGAATATCGTGAGGATGTAGAAGGAATACTGACGGTCTCACAACTGCTGCAACGTAGTCACACATAAACCTTCCGAAGTTCCCAATCAGGGTATCCGTAACGGATACAAAATACGATAAAAAGGTCTTATAATAAATGAACTAAATTTCATGTTTATACATATAAATAGGTTTTAAGTTATAAATGATTCATATAATATTACATTAGACAACTGAGTAACAAGTTGAACTTGACTCGACACGCAGCCGCGTATGTAAATGTCTAGTATGTCAACATTCATATTTTTATCGATATTTCATCAAGATCTATCTCTTAAAGTCAGATAACCAACGTTTAAGATAAGAACTATATATAAATGAAGAATCTCACAACTAAAAGATATCATTAATTATTTTTAAGTACAATGAATTACTTCTTACTTTATTTTATTATACAAATTATTATTTCTCAGGTAATATTTATTTGTATAAAAAATAATAATAAAAAATATATTTTTGTTCGACTTCAAAAGAATTTTAGTTCCATTGTATATTTTTTACTTTTTACTGGGTGTATTAATTTTAATGATTATTTATTTGATAGCTTGGGCTTCTGATGTGATCCCATTTCAATTTTGTTAAGATCTGGCGAGTAGTTTTGGAGTTATACGTAATAATTTAATATTATTTTAATTGAAGCCTTTCTTTTTAGTTTTCTTTTTTCGTTACTATCTTTAATATTTAATAAATTGTTATCTTATGTTTTTGTATTGCAGCCGATTCTCAGCCAATTATTACCATTGGGTAACAAATGTGGCTGTCTCGAAGTGCCAGTGGAAAGAAGATGCGAGTGTTACGACGTGCCAATTTTGCCAAACCAAGACTTAATTTCATCTCTAAGTAATATTGGCTACGGAAACCAAAATCGAAATGTTTTGCCATTTAACAACATGTTTGGCAACCAATATGCAGATATAATGCCATTTAATCCAAACATACCTACCATACCTCATTCATTTAACAATTTGCCATTCAGTATGCTTATGCCAAATAGAATGGTAACAACTAGGAGCTTGTCTGCATTAAAAATGCCAAATAGAATGCCAAATTATATTGATGATTATCGTCGTAACGATATGATTAACTTAAAATCACGTTTGGCAGAGTTGGCAGGATTGGCAATGTCCTCAGCGAATATATTGTCAGCCTTGCCAAACTATTCAAACAATTTATATGCAAATAATAATTTTAATTCGTTGCCAATGCAAGATTTGGGAATTGGCAATTTGGGCTTTAGACCCAATCCGTATAATTATCAAAACAATTTAATGGGTAGATTGTTTTAATAATTTTTTTAGTTTTAGAGTTAATGTGTAATTTATTTTATTATTTATTATAAAATTTAAATATTAAATATTGTTTTAAAATGTATTTTCGTTTCACTTATATGCAATTCCCAGAATATAACAGATTTTTTTTTATAATAAAAATATTGTTAAATTCTAGCAAATAATAGTAATACTATAGCAAAAATAATATTCATAGGAATTCTTTATCCTACGAAAATGGGTAAAACAAAATTTTAGGAGTTATAGTCGACACCAACTAAGTAACAGGATTAGCTCGTAAATACAGTATAAAAATTCTTAATATTCGACTATAAATATAATGATATATTATTGAAAATATGGGAAGATTTTTCCGTGAGGAGACGGGGATAGAATAACATACAGTTCCCCTCCGCTGGTTAGCATCCTCTAAGAGGTGGGTATCTCAGTATTTAGGTGGTAGGAATTCGTCCCCCGATTAGCTCATAACCACTATTATGTCAAAACTGGAACGCCAAATATCTAATGCTAAGTTCCGGTTCGATGACATGAAAGTCAAGTTTTTCTTATTTCTAACTATCCCTTGCCCAGAATGTGATAGTTCCGAAGGCGCACTTCCGCGGCCACTACATTGCCTTCCCTCCTTACATTCTTACACTATAGGCTGGCAACGCATTCACGCGAAGGTTACTTACCATAGTGTGGTTCTTCTGCTCGTTTGTCACCATTCATCGACAAGAAAAGAGAAATAAAAACCCTATTGTAAGTGAAAATCATGTACGAGTATGATATTCTACTTACATCGAACAAAAGTATATAATTGCTTTGAGTGTAGCTTTCAAATCTAACAAGGAAGTTGTAAATGTTTCACAGACACGTTCAAAATAAACAAAAGAGTATGTTATGATTCACTTTAACTGATAAATCGGTAAAGTAAAATAAATAAAAAACCATTATATGTATTGACATATAATGAGAAGGACAGTGTACGAGTGTCTGGTTTACTATATATTGATATTTGTAAGTCAAAATTTTTAACATCTAGTGGTGGTGGATTTCCTATATTCGTATTTTCAATAAATAATCGTTTTTTTTTTAACTTCACGCTGTAATCCGCATATAGCAGGGTAGGCGGAGAGAACCAGAGAATCTAGTGTTAAGACACTCCATTCTCTGTCAACAATTCCGTTCCCCACTTTCCGCCGAGTTGAGGCATTGCGTATTGAGTGGCGGAACTCAACGCCGCGCTTTGCCTTGTTACCAAACCCAAGAAATGAAAATACTAAATTTTACATTTCCTGGAGTGGGAATCGAACACAACCTGTCGCGTTTATAGTCGCACTCTTGTACCTCTGTACCACGACAGGCGTTAAATAATCGTTGAAAAGAATACTTAATAGCTAATCATTTACCTTTTCTGTATTTCTAAGGTGATATTAGTATATCATTTCAAATTTAGTTTGGTAGAGGGAGGAGCTCGGATAATTGAGGCGAGCAATAATCCGCATTTTAAAGGAGTCTCTAAGTCTGTACTTGTATTGCAAGTCTCGGACACCGCATCGAACTAATCTAATCCATGGAAAGCTATGGAATTGCTTTTCTTTTCTATAAAATTTAATACATTTTTCTCAAAGCTTGAGAATAAATAACTAAATGAATATAAACAATTTGTGCTAAGTTATTCAACAATAACATATAATATTAAAATTAATTTTAAGGAAATCAATTAATTTTAATATTTTTCAGATATTAATAATATATCCAGAAACATTGGGATGGACGATGAGACAAAATTTCAATAATTTTAATCGTCCTAAATTTCATACATTCAGTAGCAGTCCATCAGCCGGGCCAATGTTCTTGAATATCAAGCCACGTATGACAGTTTTGCCAAGCATTTTGCCAGTCATTCCTTCTCCTGATGTAAGTAAAAAATTATATTATATTGATAATAATAATTAGTTTATTATTTGAAATTTATTTATAATTTAATAATATTTGACGACCCACTAACGTAAAATATCGCATTTGCAGTGTGTATGTTACTTTATAAAAAAGTATATGTCAAACGTTTGGCTGTGCTTGTAATTTTTTTTATAGCTTCAAGCTGTATCCCGCATGTAGCAGGGTAGGCAGAGGAAACATGAGAACTTAGTGTTAAGACACTCCGTTCTCTTTCAATATTTCCCCATTTATTTTATTCAATTAAAATATTTTTATTACATTAATATGAACAATATAAGCTTTCTTTGCTCTTTCTCTATATAAACTTTGAATCTGTCAAAATTTTTATTCCTCCGTCGGTGTAGTTTTCGTAAAAAGACTGTATAGCAGGGTAGGCAGAGGGAACCTAGTGTTAAAGCACTCCGTTCCTCACTTTCCGCCGAATTGAGGCATTGTGTGTTGAGTGGCGAAACACAACGCCGCGCTTGGCCTTGTTACCAAACCCAGGAAATGAAAGTACTAAACTTTTTCATTTCTTGAAGTGGGAATCGAACCCACAACCTTTACAGTCGCACGCTTGTGTCTCTGCGCCTCGACACAAAAGGCGTAAAAATTACAAAAAAATATTTTTTATTTTCAGGCAATTTACACCCCAGAACCAATAATTATAACAGAAAAAACAGCTACAATTCTACATAAAGTCCACAAAAGAGATGAAGAACTTCATCAACAAGTAGAATTAGAAATAAAGATAGATGAAGAAGAATCTGAAGAAATTTCTCTATATGAAATTATATTTGACTGTGATTTAGAAGAAACGGCATCTGTTGTATACGAAGATGATATTAATGAGGATATATATGATTAATATCTATCTTTCTGTATGGAGCAGAAACGTGGACTATTGTAGCCTGAAAGAGACAGAATTGATGCGTTCGAGATGTGATAAATGGGCTAAAGACGTATGCTAAGAATAACCTGGACCTCGAAATGCACCAATAACTGACTAGAGAGAGATATGATTAAGACTGAAGAGGAACCTGATTATTTTTGATAGATTTAAAGTGTTAATCATACACTTAGGAAACGAAAATCATTTTTGGAAAACGTATATAAAATTTAACACAGAGGGACTCAAACCCGCACCTTTGTCACCGTCCGTCCGAAACCGTCCAAGCGCTCTGACCGCTAAGCCATGCGTTCATAGCATGGCATGGTTCATATTTTTATACGTTTCCTGAAAATGATTTTCGTTTCCTAAGAACCTGATTTCTTAAAAAAATTATTTATTTGTAAATTTAAAAATTCCACGAATAAATTAAAAATAGTATTTTTGAAATTTGGGTTTTGGTATTATAGTATTTTTTAAATCAGTTTTTAATAAAGATTTGATTAGAAATCTAAAATTTACCTATAATTTCGTTCGTATTCATTCTTAAAATAAATTAACAAAAAATTATATCCCAAATGTTTACTAATAAATTTTATCGTGTAAAGGGATAGAATTTCTTCGAATTGGCAATTACAAAATGTAGATTGTATTCAATTGTTTACAGTCACGTATTTTCACTATAAAACTTTATTACGACTTTCCTCATAAAAAAAATAAAAACAAAAAATGCATACATACATACATAGCTTCACGCTGTATCCCGCATATAGCTGGGTAGGTGGAGGGAACCTAGTGTTAAGACACTCCGTTCCCCACTTTCCGCCCAATTTACATTGCGGCATTGCGTGCTGAATGGCAAAACAAAAAATACTTTAACAAAATTCCTATAAAAATATTAAAATTGATAATCTCTCTGGTAATTAAGCGATGTAGTATATGCTGTAATAGGTATAACAAATTAATTTAGAAAATAATAAAGGGGAACATGTATGAACTGTTCATACTATAAAAATATTTTATTCTCATCAAATTGAAAATTGCACGTGAATCTAAATAACATACATACGTACATAGCTTCACGCTGTATCCCGCATATAGCAGGGCCGGCAGAGGGAATCTAGTGTTAAGACACTCCGTTCCCCACTTTCCGCTGAATCGAGGCATTGCGTGCTAAGTGGCGGGACTGAACGCCGCGCTTTGCCTTGTTACCAAACCCAGGAAATGAAAAATTCCATTTCCTGGAGTGGGAAACAAACCCACAACCTGTCGCGTTTACAGTCGCACGCTTGTGCCTCGGTGCCACGACAGGCGTTAAAAAATGTATATTAAAAATGTACAACACACAAACTGACAAAATAAACTTTACATATATTAATATATAATTTATTTATAGTAAAATTTAGATAAACATTTAATATAAATGTAGGTCATAAGAAATTAACCTAATAACAAATCAGAATTCGGTGAAAAACATAAAAAAAGTTAATAATTAATCATAAAAAATGGTTTATATAGTCCTTGTTATTTCCAGTTTGATATTTGTTCAAGTAAGTTTTAATTTTATTTGCACACTAACACAATAGTATAGTAGAAATGTATCTAATGTCACAAATGTTTGGATAAATAAAAAATTGCGTAACGGGACTAGAACCCGCACCTCTCGGAAGCTGTCAAGCCCATCGATAAGCTTCGTCGAAAATCTTATGCGCTTGTTACAACTTAATAACCATCTTCAAATAAAGTAGAAGGTTCTCAATTCGATTATATTTCTTTTTATGCGTATTGCCGTATAATTTTTTTACGCCTGTCATGGCGGAGTGGTATAAGCGTTCGACTGTACATGCTACAGGTTGTCGGTTCGATTCCCACTTCAGGAAATATAAAAGTTTAGTATTTTCATTACCTGGGTTTGGTAACAAGGCAAAGCGCGGTGTTGAGTTCCGCCACACACCAGGCAATGCCTTGATTTCGGGGAAAGGAGTGTCTTAACACGTCGGTTCTCAGATTCCCTCTTCCTTCCCTTCTATTAAATTTTTTTTAAATTTTAATTATAACTTAGGGTAGGGACGTCACTGTTGGGAGATTTTAACACTTTTTCGCTACCTATTATTATTATTCCTAAAAATAATTATTTGGCGAAAGTGAATACTGCGTGAAGATATTTAAAAATATTTAATTACTTAATTTTCACTACATATCAGTCTTTTTTTGTTTCTGATATGTGTACATTGTTTACATTATTTTCAGACCGCACATAATTATGTTCTCCCAAATTATGCCTACACACAATCGGTAAGAATAACCATTTTTAAAATTTTATATATTTTTTAAGTATCTTGGATATAAAATCAACGTTGTTCGAAATTTAAGCTTAAAATATTAATATTTCTTGGATATAGTAACATAAAATACAGTGTTTAGCTACGTAATTTAGTTCGCATACGATCTGAATATTCAAGAACATATATATTTATTTTTACTAGTGTCCTCGTTGACGCGTTAACAACGCGTTGTCTTTAGCAATATATAAACATGTATGTCGAACCATGGTAGTGTATATGTAATTCTTATGGATTATTTTAAAAAAATGTTAGTATTTTGCTCTCCTTCTCTATATAAACTTTAAGTGTGCCAAATTTCATGCTCCTCCGTGGGCGTAATTTTCGTAAAAAGGGGTACAAATTGAGTGATTATATTTATAATATTCTTTAAACAACTTTAGAAAAGTAGGAAGTTAACAATTCGACTGTATTTTTTACCGCATAACATTTTACTGGGTGAACCAATTTAGATGATTCTTTTTTTTATATCATAGTTAGTGCTTCTGATGTAGTCCCTTTTAAATTTAATTAAGATTTTTTTTTTATTTCACGCTGTATCCCACATATAGAAGGGTAGGCAGAGGGAACCTGAGAACCTAGTGTTAAGACACTCCGTTCTCTTACAACAATTCCGTTCCCCACTTTCTGCTAAATTGAGGCATCGCGTGTTGAGTGGCGGAACTCAATGCCGCGCTTTGCCTTGTTACCAAACCCAGGAAATGAAAATACTAACATTTCCTGGAGTGGGTATCGAACCCACAACCTGTCATGTTGGCCTTATGGCCTCTGCGCCTCAACAGGCGTTAATTAAAATCTATATAATTAAAGAAGAAAGATAATTAAAGAAGAGTTTAATTAAAATCTAGTTTTTTATTAAAAAGACAATAATTATTCGTAATTACTGTTATGTTTTTAATGCGATTCGATTCGATTTCGAAATCGATTTCCTTTTTTGTTATAATCTTAATCATGTCATATGTTTAATCGTTTATTCCTTTGTTTTTTAAGACTATGACAGCTTATCCATTAAGAGGACTCGGAGAAGTATATATAGCAGCAGATACGATACCTACACAAGGTTTAGCTAATATTAAGGGCGCTGTGCCAGTGACTGGCAGTGTGAACTTTGACGGTCCTGTAAGAGCCTCTGGCACTGTGACTATTGTTGCCAGAAGTGGTCGTAAGTAACATTTTTTTATCATTTTAAGAATACCGAAATATTGTCGTTTTTAAATTTCCAATTCGAATGAATATAAAAAAAAGTATTTAGTTGTAATATTTAGATACAGTTATTTAATTATTTTTTCATAGCTTCGTAGTTGGCTTTAATTTCGAAAAATTTCTTCTTCGCTATATAAACTATAAGTGTGCCAAGTTTCATGCTCGTCTGTCCGCGTAATTTGCGTAAAAAGGCTTACAAAGTATTTGCTTATGCATATATATCCAAATCTCAGATGCAATTCATTAAATTTCCACAATGAAAAGCGGAAGACTTTTTTTCAGTCCGACCAATGTCGCTCCCTCTTGCAGTCACAGAAGAAAGAAATGAAGGTATTGGCAACATTATAGTTACAGGAGACATCCCAGTTTACGGTACTACTGTAGTCCAAGCTGTCGTGCCAACGATAGGCGAAGTGAAGTTTGAAGGACTGGTTCCTTCCAAGGGATCTATCGTTATCAGTGGTTTTTGTAAATATTAGTGTATAATATAATAAAATATAATTATATAATTAAATTCTGTTATTTTATTTATATATATTTATAAATAACGCCTGTAGTGGCGCAGAGGCACAAGTGTGCAACTGTAAATGCGACAGGCTGTGGGCTCAATTCCCACTCCAGAAAATGGAACTTTTCATTTCCTGCATTTGGTAACGAGGCAAAACGGGGCGTTGAGTTCCGCCACTTAGCACGCAATGCCTCAATCCAGCGGAAAGTGGGGAATGGAGTGTCTTAACACTAGGCTCCCTCTGTCTACCCTGCTATATGCGGGATACAGAGTGAAGCTATGTATGTATATATAACACGCTTGCGCTACACATATAGCAGGGTAGATAGAGGGAACCTGAGAACCTAGTGTTAAGATACTCCGTGCTCTTACAACAATTTTGTTCCCCACTTTCCGCCGAATTGATGTTCTCTTCAAAACATTAAAGTATTTTATGACTACAATTATGTTTAATATTGGGAAACAAAACCAGTGATTGCCTCAATTCCTAATCAAGATTCTTAAAATCTTACTTAAATTTCATATACTTATCTCATATTAAAGTTATGCAAAATAAAAGATAACAAAATGTGATAATAATAAAATTTTATATAAAGGTAATAAACGTCAAATACTGTCATTACTCTCTACATAATGAATTATTTAGGGCTTTTGTTTTGTGTCTCCTTGATCGAGGTAAGTTATTTTATGGAAATCCATTATATTTTCTTAATAAAATACAAAAAGTAAGATAAATTTTTTAAATTGTTTTCATTTCATCGTTCTACTAAGACAACGCACGGTGTTGAGTTCCGTCTCTGTACACGCAGTGTCTTGAGTTATAAAATAATGTAAAAAATATAACAAAAAAAACAATTGATCAAATAAGCTTAACTTTTTGAATAATATAGACAGTTAAAATTTATTACTGTCATATATTATTTAATATATTTTTTAATATATATGTATTAATTTTTTTAATTAATAAAAATACAAACCATTTCTTTTCCAGATTACAACCGCCCAAATTATGTCTTACACGTCAAGAAATACGTTACCATCTAACATTGTAACAAATCAAGCTCAAAACATGTTAACTAACCTAAACGGTCTTAGATCAGCTACTAATATCGGAATGCCAACATCTAGAAATATGCCAAACACTATGACCACCATGCCATTTAGTTCCAACGGGCCTTCATTATCACCTATAACGAATTCATTAAATCAAGTTGCCTACTCAAAAAATGCCAATGAACAAATATCTAATGCTCAATTTGCCAATTCCCTAAGCACGAATGTTATTCTTTCTGAACAAGAAGTAGCATTTAATAATATTAACGTAGCAAACGAAAATCTACTTGCACTGGCTGGCAATATGGCCAATATGAATGGCAATACCGCGACATTTAATCTTGGCAATGCGTTCACTGTTACCAGTGGCTCTCCTGGCAACCAAGCGTTTGGGATACAGTTACTGGCTGAAGCATTGGAGGTCGGTGGTACAGTCGCTGTGAATGGACAAATACCAATATTTGGTACGGTAGCCCTGAATGGCAATGTGCCCACTGATGGTTCAGCATCTGTCAGTTACAGCTGTGGTCGACCACCAACCGTTATAGCCACGAATGTTTAAAATTCAATCTAAATCATTTTTTGTTGTAATGTAGTTTTATATATTTATTTTATTTTATTTAGATTAATACGAAAATATAATAAAATTAGATTTGTAATATTTCTTATGTTTAATTCTCCTTGTATAGTAGTCGCTTTTGTGCTATAATATTTTAAAAGTTTATATATTGGTTATAATTTACAGACTGCATACAAAACTAATAAAAAACACATTTAAAAACCGTAAAATTACCTATAAATTAATCACAAAAGTCTTTTATATTTCCGTCTGTGTTAATTGTATCCCATGACATAATTTCAAAAAGAAAATAAACCATGGAAAGAAAAAATAAAAAAATTGTAACAAGGAACACATATTTATTGAAAAAGATTTGACATATATAAAAAACTACCTACGTAATCAGTCTATATAGTTACTTAGGTAGTTTTCCAATTACAGCGCATAATGTGATTCATTAGCACACAATGACAGTATGTTAATGCCTAATTGGAACGTGCATTAATTTTCAAGTTCTCTGGGAGTACGCACACGATTCAGTACTGTAAGTCCTAAGCATTTACAGACTTAGTAAGCTTCTTTTATAACTCATGAAGTAGTTTAGTACAATAACAACTGGTCGAACATTTTTAAAGGTTATTTAAAGTAGTAATTTATTTACGGCATTTCATGCACGTATTATCCAAAAGCTAAAATACTTTTTAAAATCCTCGATTGTGCGAAGCGTCACTATAGTTGAAATATTCACCATTATTCACTAAACTCCTTAACGCTGTAATTGGAAAACTATTCTAATAAAACGCCTTTCGTGGCGCAGAGGCACAAGCATGCGACTGTAAACGCGACAGGTTGTGGGTTCGATTCCCACTCCAGGAAATTGATTTTTTCATTTTCTGGGTTTGGTAACAAGGCAAACGGCGACGTTGAGTTCCGCCATTCAACACGCAATGCCTCAATTCGGCGGAAAGTAGGGAACGGAGTGTCTTAACACTAGGTTCCCTCTGCCTACCCTGCTATATGCGGGATACAGCGTGAAGGTATGTATGAACTCTAATAAATTCAGAATAAAAATACTACAATTTATAATATGGCTTTTTCGACATTTACATGTTAATTATTTTTTTTATTGAAGTGGCTGTATGTGATTATTCCTTTGTTATTCATAACTACATCACTCTCTCTATAACTATATCTCTATCTATCTGGGTCCTTTATTAATGATAAAAAAAAAAATATCAGTAACAAAAAAGTAAATGTTAGTGGGGAACGAAATTGCTGAAAGAGAATGCAGTATCTTAACATCAGGTTCTGTAGTTCCCTCTGCCTACCCTGCTATATGCGAGATACAGCGTGAAGCTAAATAAAAAGATACATAATTTAGATTTATTTTTTGTTATGGTGAATATCAATAAATGAATACAATATATATATATATATATATATATATATATATATATACTATATTCATTTTTATACATCCTTCTCAGCACCAATCAATCCAAGTATATTGTTTTCCTGGCGTAAAAAAATGAGGAGATTCTAAAATTGGACTGTATTTTTTTACCTTTTAACTGGGTGAACCAATTTTTATGATTATTTTTTAAGCTTTTCGTATAGTCCTTTTTATATTTAGTTAGCACCCGACGAGTA
Source organism: Philaethria dido (assembly GCA_033558755.1). Lineage (NCBI taxonomy): Eukaryota > Metazoa > Arthropoda > Insecta > Lepidoptera > Nymphalidae > Philaethria > Philaethria dido. Next base: position 90,472 of record JAKGSA010000727.1, read on the forward strand.
GTTTTTTGAGTTATTCGTAATAATAACATTTTGAGTACATTATTTTGAAGTCAGTTTTGTTTTTTATTATTAAACGTTATTCTTTGGTACATTTCAATTTCAGCTTCACACTTTATCTCGCATAGCTGGATAGACAGTGTGAGACTAGAGTCGAGATGCTCTGTTCTCTTTCCCCCCGAAATATAGTTGGGTGGCAAAACCCACACGCTTTGTTTTACCAGAGATTTTTTTTTATTTATTTATTTAGATATAATCATTCTTCAGAGCGGAGATCGAACCCAAATTGAAAAAAAATATATGTTTAGGTTCACGCTTGTTACTATTATGTGGTTTTCAAAATAATACTCATATTTTATAACAAAATATTTAATAAAAATTAATAATTCAGCTATTACACTATTAAAACAAAATAACTAAACAAATTATTGTCCCACTTGACTATTACATCCGCAGTTACTCGCGAGTGTAACCATGCCACCAGCTGGCACGGTCCCTTCAAACGTGACAAAGCCAATCACTGGCACGTTTCCAGACACAGCAGTAGAACCATCGACTGGCAAAGTACCGCCAATGGCTACATCACCAAAGCCAAGCGGGGATACCCCAGATATTGGCATACCGCCTGCAGTTAAAGTATTTGATGCCAAGCCACTATTGGCATTAATGGCGTTGTTTGCTACGGCATTGGCAGCAGCACCACTGGCAGCAACATTTGCGGCAGCAGCAGCTGTATTGCCAATTGAATTTGCCAAGCCGTTATTATATGCCGTGTTACTGGCTATATTAGTTCCGTATGGCATGTTATTTGCCAATCCATTAGCTACACCGCTAGCCAAATTATTGCCAGTCAATGCGTTGCCAAAGTTATTAGTGGCCAATCCATTGTTCATCACGTTATTTCCAAAGCCAATGCCAGGAGAAATTTGGGAAAATACATTCTGTAAATAAAAAGTTAATATTAGTTATAAATACTCTTCAAGCATATTTGTGACGAATGGAGAGTTTTAAATGGGGCGGTTTTTGAATTTATAAAAAGATCCTTCTAGATGTCATTTTGGCTATATATATATATATATATATATATATATATATATATATATATATATTTTTTTTTTATATATATATATATATATATATATATATATATATATATATATATATATTTGAAGGGTTTAGAATAAGAAATATATATAGAATCTGGCCAACTTTGTTTATTTATTTTTAAGCCATCCAAAAGAACTGATGACAATGCAATGAGAAAAAAATAATGAAAAAAATATATATATGCTTTAGTGAGTAGAATAGAGAAAACAGTTCTTTTTTTTTTAATTTACCTGAAAAACGCAAACTAAAAGGCACACAGACAAAAACTTATACATCTCTACGGCACTAAAGCAATACACTAAAGCAATGTACAGATTATCGAACTGGCATCACTTATAAATTAATTTATATCTAAAAAATGTCATCTTACACAATTATTAAACAATACGTGATTTAATATTAATTTAAGAAGAATTTTAATTTATTTCGAATTGAAAATCGTTATCTTATCGATTTTGAGATTGATGAAATATTTGTATTATCAATTATTCAGCGCAATAGCTTAATTTTACGTAGGCTTATGTAGCAAAGTCAAATGACATTTATGAATTAAACTTTAAAAAGTACATACATACATACATAGATAGCTTCACGCTGTATCCCGCATATAGCAGGGTAGGCAGAGGGAACCTAGCGTTAAGACACTCCGTTGCCCACTTTCCACCGAATTGAGGCATTGCGTACTGAGTGGCGGAATTCAACGGCGCGCTTGGCCTTATTACCAAGCCCAGTAAATGAAAAATTCCATGTCCTGGAGTGAGAATCGAAGCCACAACATGTCGCGTTTGCCTCTACCTCTGCGCCGCCACAGGCGAAAAAAAAGTATTAAAAAGTAACACTATTACGAATAACTCATAAACTATATGTCAAATCTTATCTAAATTAACACTAGATTGCCTGAAGCAGTCATTTTGACTGTTTTTAAATTTCAGATACAAAAAATAAATATTTAAAAAGGATACAATTCTTGAAAATGTTATGACTTTTTATATATTCCATAAAGGATTATTTTAATGTGGTATTTACCAGGAGGTAAATAGGGGGGGGGGGGGTGGGGGCCGGCTCATTTCCAATATACGTATGTACTATACCTATATTGCCTAAGAGCAGTCATTGTGACTGCTTGGGATTTTTGAACTAAATAAATGATTTCATTATTAAATTTTGTAAATTTCTTATATGATCCTCTCCAGCTTGAATAGAAATATCATATGAAATAAAAATTGTATTTCTTAGTCTTATATCTATGCATTTATATTTATTATAACAAGTTCAATAAAATTATTCATTTTATATTATATATACATAAATCCAGCAGAAATATCGAATAGAAAAGAATTATTGAAAAAGAGAACTATCATATGTGAAGATTGTATATCTGAATATAGAATCATATGGAACTGACTCTGAGTTATCATCTAAAGACGAAACTGTTCACATACAAAGTGATTCAACTGAAAGTGAAGATAGCAATGAACATTTGGAAGTGGCGAGAAGTGGAGAGATGATGAGAGAAGTGGAGAGATGATGAGAGAAGTAGAGAGATGATGAGAGAAGTAGAGAGATGATGAGAGAAGTCGAGAGATGAGGAGAGATAAGAGGAGAGAAGTGCTTCACTTGTTTTTGCTTTATGTATTATTATATATAGATATATTCATAAAGTAAATTACATATGTTAATTTAAAAAATATTTTGACGCAACGCACGAATGTAACGCATTTTTTTAAAGCCTGGTAATGCATCACTATTTCAAGTATATTTTAGTAGTCTTAAAATATATCTTAATATGAAAGTTTATTTTCATTTCTTTTTATACATGTATGATGCTTCGTTTTTGTTTGGTTTTCGGTGTATAGATATAAGTGTTAGACTGTATAAGCGATAAAATAAAAAAATAAATAAAAAATGATCCAAAATCTCTTTTTACCCGACCTCAATAAAAGGAACACGTTCTCATTTCGACTGAGTTTATTTTAGGTGTGTTACCGCTTTACTTTTTAATGGTCGAACCAATTCCGATGAGTCTTATTTAAATTTAGTTAAGATCTGACGAGTTGTTCAGTTATTACTAACAATTTTTGTCAATTTCAATTTTTTTTATTTTAAATTTATACTCCTTTTGGCGCGTTAGGAAAAAAATTATGAAAAGATAGTTTTACGATGCGCGCGCACATAGTCACGAAAAACCGACACCATGAAATTAAAGTCAAAAGTCAAAGTCAAATAATTTTATTCAAAATAAGAAGTTTCAAGCTTCATTTTTTGAACGTCAAATAATTTACCACCGGTTCACTAAATTTAATGCCTCAGACTTGAGAAGAACCGGCGCAAGAAACTCAGCGGGACTTTTTTTTTTTTTATATTCGACAATAGTTTACAATACTTTATTAATGGCAATGATACCTTTGAAACAGACTGGAGCGAGCATTTCATTCCCAAGGTGTGTTATCATTTATAAAATCACTAATTAGGTAATAACCTTTAACACACAAACGTCTTTTTACAATTTTTATTGATAATTTACTTACCAGTATGTGCTAATATTTATTTTAAGATACTTAAATAAAATTTATACATACATAGCTTCACGCTGTATCCCGCATATAGCAGTGTAGGCAGAGGGAACCTAGTGTTAAGACACTCCGTTCCCCACTTTCCGCCGCTGTACAGAATTTGTGGTTTTATTATATGTACGTATATATTCAAGCGCCTGATCTAAAACTAATATCAATGTAGTAGAAAACGGGAACACAAATTCTTAAAACCTCTTAAAACGAAAGATAATGGTTTCTTAGGATAATTTTTACAACAAAAAAAACAAAATATTATTTATACAAAATTTATTGTATTAAATCAATAAGTTCTCTACAATCTCTTAAAATGCTCCACATCCACACCCTCTGTACCCGAACCCGCCGTAAGCAGGCCCTGCGATACCGGCGTCGTAGGCCGCCAGAGGAGCGCCGTACCCGTAGC
>JAKGSA010000728.1:0-83585 GCA_033558755.1 Philaethria dido
CTGTCTTAAAACTAGGTTCTCAGGTTCCCTCTGCCTACCCTGCTATTAAAAAAAATATATACTAGCATCTCATTGACGTGAACAATTATTATGAATAACTCAAAAAGTAGTCATCAAAGATCATCATCATCAGACTATAATTTAATTTATAAGGGATCACATCAGAACTAGCTATCATATGAAAAAAAAGGATCATCAAAATTGGTTTACCCAGTAGAAACAACAAAATATATTCGAAATGATAACCTCCTTTTTTAAAGTAGGTTATGAAAGGTCTTTACTCGCAACTTAGGTCACGTAATAGGTTCCCCATATCAAATCTATCTTACTAAAGTAATGTACCTTTCAATTCTAGTCACGAAGGGATTAACCGTAATAGTAATGTACATAGCAGTCACTAACTCTATTAATGCATACTAAAGAAGGACTTCATGGAGGAGTTAACTGTACACGGTGGTAGTAGGTTCAAATTGCATTTGGTTACTCTTAGTTTCCTACTTCTTCTTTTCTTATTACTAGTGTCCCCGTTGACGCGTTAACAACGCGTTGCCTAGCAACACTACCATTGTTTGACATTCATGTTTATATAAAGTGACATATACATACTCGTAGCAGTTGTCATTTTGATACCCCCGAACAATTTGGCTTTCGAGCCCAACACTCAAGCGTGAATCAAGTCCACCGCCTCACGGAAGACTTGATGAGTGCAGGTAAATGTAGGCCATAAGCCGCAGTCTTTTTAGATATCGCAAAGGCATTTGATAAAGTCTGGCACAACGGTTTAATTTTTAAGCTGTTAAAAGCAAAAGTGCCAGATAGGCTCGTGCACATCCTACGAGACTACTTATCAAATCGCTCTTTCCGCTTCCGAGTCGAAGGTACTCTGTCCACCAGTCGCCCCATCAGGGCAGGTGTTCCACAAGGTTCCATTTGATAGATTTGATTGATGGATTTGATTGATGGATTTGATTGATAAATTTGATAGATGGATTTGATTGATGGATTTGATTGACGGATTTGATTGATGGATTTGATTGATGGATTTGATTGATGGATTTGATTTGATTGATGGATTTGATTGATGGATTTGATTGATGGATTTGATTGATGGATTTGATTGATGGATTTGATTGACGGATTTGATTGACGGATTTGATTGATGGATTTGATTTGATTGATGGATTTGATTTGATTGATGGATTTGATTTGATTGATGGATTTGATTGATGGATTTGATTGATGGATTTGATTGATGGATTTGATTGATGGATTTGATTGATGGATTTTATTTTGTTTTGATTGATGGATTTGATTGATGGATTTGATTGATGGATTTGATTGATAGATTTGATTGATGGATTTGATTGATGGATTTGATTGATGGATTTGATTGATGGATTTGATTGATGGATGGATATTCGAGCAATATATTATATATATACTCGTACATTGCTAAAGACAACGCGTTGTTAACGCGTCACCGTGGCCACTAGTATAAGAAAAAAGCTTTTTAAACACATTTGCACTTATTTCAGGCATTTAGTTTTTCATCTACATACATGAAAAGTGAAGAAAGAATCACTTCTTTCTTTCTTGCGATAAAATTCGATAAGTTAATAGCTTATTCACATCTGGTACCTACAGATATTATCTCTTTATTACTCCAAATTAATTTATATAGGGCAGAGTGTAAAATTTTAAATAACCCTGTTAATTATGATCCTAAATAAAGATGAGCCAGTTCAAATAATTATCTTGTCCTTATCTGGGTCATAGTATGCATGAAAATGAGCAATTCGTGATAATTCGGGAATTTTGAAAAGAATTGTAAAAAATCGCTTGAAATATATATTTTATTTTTCCTAATACTAATTATTTCATGATAAAATAAAAATAAAGGATTTAAAACCACTATAAAAGAGATAAATTATAACATCTTCATCATCATCTTCATTCTCGTAGTGTGACACTGTCTGACCTTAAGCACGTTTGAATTATATCGTAGTAAATAGAAAAGCAAAAACAAATAAAAAAAAAACACTTCGGAAACGTCCATAGAACTTTAAAATAAAAAAACAGTGCCGACGAATAAGAAAAAGAGTGCCGACAGAAGTGAAAACTTTATCATGGTAGAGTAGGAAACGCACACGTGGAAGATTCAAACGCAACAAAAAATCAAAAGAGATCAACTCATCGAGAAGATTTATCAATTGAATTGAAACGATTACGTGAAAATCCTTTGGAAGCCATCACCAAAATACTTCTTGATTTTATTTCTAAAAATAATAGATGGTCTATTTTTTCATTTAGTTGTCAAAGTTTATGATCGCTCTCCGTTTTACGAATTTTCGATCAGGGTCACGTGTCCTGATGCGAGTTTAACATTTTTTTACCCATCACAAAAAGTGCGCAACGCTACTAAAGAAGTTTTTACTTCAAAAATTACGTGTGTATTGTTTGAATCGTTATTACATACTTACGTGCAGAGGCGTCGGCCACCGTTACTAGGTCATGCGTGTTCTATGGTTCTTTCTAATTAAAAAAAAACTACCTTACACGTCTAAAGCAGTTTTCACTGTAAAAAAACACAAAAGGTGCCTCCATTAAATTTTCCATACCCACATACATATATATAAGTATATATAAAATCGTAACATGTACCGCAGAAGTGCTAAGGGCTGGAGGTCATAAACTTTGAAAGCATTCCCATACTATAAAACACGTCCAGTTGATTTCACAGAGCGCTTTGTTCTAAATCCATTGATCCCTTTGGTATTGTGTGCAATCTTACTGATTTTAATCTGATTGGACTTATGTAAGACTATTTCTTTCCTGGGGCTTCGCTCGTGTGGTTAATGACAGTCCATATATGCGTTTAATTGTCCATATATGCGTTTAGTGTGTAGTGCGTATATGCGTTTATTTTGACTTTGAAGGAGTTAAATGTTCAATTTTTTTGAAAAACAATCATTCAACAAAGTATTTTTTTATATTAAAAGCATCATATGTCCTTTTTAATATCTTAAAGAACATGTCAACTTTTCCTTTTTTGTCTTTTTGTCTTTTTTTTTAAAGATTGACAATCGGTTGAGTAATTTTGGCGTGAAATCGTAACAAACAAACTTCCACTCACATTTAAAATATTAACAGGAATATAAAGTAGCCTAAGTTACTCCTTATTACGTCAGCTACCTGCCAGTAAAAGTCATAACCAACCTGCCAGTAAATAACATCGCTTCGTTGTAGTAAAACTCGAGCGTAGACAGGGGGGAGAGAGATCTAAGTTTTAAATAATACAATTAATTTAAAATGTAATAAAAACGAACATTGTTACGAATAGCTCAAAAACTACTTCTTAGATCTTAACTAAATTCAAATGAGACCACATTAGAAGCTTTAATTATCATATAAAAGAACATCAGGTTGTACTCCGAGAGTGCCGGCAGAATAGAAAACTTTATCGTGGCAGTGTAGGAAACGCAAAGGAGAAAGATTCAAACGCGACAAAAAATGAAAAGAGATTAAGAATTCATCAAGAAGATTTATCAATTGAATTAAAACGATTGTGAAAATCCTTTGCATACCATCACCAAAACACTTCTTGATTTTATTTCTAAGAATAATAGATTGTCTACTTCTTCATTTAATTGTCAAAGTTTACGTGCCTAACGCCTGTCGTGGCGCAGAGGCACAAGCGTGCGACTGTAAACGCGTCAGGTTGTGGGTTCGATTCCCGCTCCAGAAAATGTAAAATTTTCATTTCCTGGGTTTGGTAACAAGGCAAAGCGCGGCGTTGAGCTCCGCCACTCAGCACGCAATGCCTCAATTCGGCGGAAAGTGAGGGACAGAGTGTCTTAACACTAGTTCTCAGGTTCCCACTGTCTACTCTGCTATATGCGGGATACAGCGTGAAGCTAAAAAAAAAAAACAAAAAGACCACAACGCCGCTAAAGATGATTTCACTTCAAAAATACAGTCGAATTGAGAACCTCCTCCTTTTGAAGTCGGTTAATAACTAATACTAAAATAGTTCTAACCACACCATGTTAATATATTCTACTCTTTGTTATATTATAGAAGTTAAAGTTAGTCAATTGTTTTAATTGATTTCGCGGTAATGAAACAAAGTTTAGCCTAACATTGAAAAGGCCAACTTTAACCGTTTCCAGTTGAACACCACACGTTTTACATTCAATAATTTCAAGTTTTACAATATGTTACTCGATTTGTGTGAAAGACTTTAACAAGGACGTAATATGAAACTAAATTTGAAAATATTTTAAAAATTTTGATAAATGTTATATAAATAATTATATATAAATAATCGAATCCATATAAAAAAATTATAATCCTCAAAATTGTAAAACCTACAAATCGACGTAATTCTCATTTTAACTAAATAGTAATATATCTAGTAAGTAAAATTATATAAATTGATACAAAAAATATAACTGTATTAAATTTACACAACTAAATATGACAAACAGTTGTGTCGCCCGTATCAAATCAGAGGCACATCAGGTAGAATGTGGGAGTGTCAAAAAAAAAAAAAAAACTCGATTTGTGTGCTTTAAGTTTAATTGAATAATTCATATTAAAAAAATAGTTATTACGAACAACTCATTAACTATTTATCAGTTCCTAATCTATATATTAATACGTGAAGCAAAATCTTTGTACCCCATTTTACGAAAATTACGCGGGCGGAGGAGCATGAAACTTGGCACACTTATAGTTTATATAGCGAAGGGGTGCAGAATGATAATATATTTTAAAAATAACACATAAAAGGATATTAAATTAATAAAATAAATGTTACACACACTGCCATGGTTTGAAATCCATGTTTATATATACATTGCTAGGCAACGCGTTGTTAACGCGCCAACGGGGACACTACTGAAATATAAATAGGACCACATCAGAAGCACTACCTATCGTATAAAAGAAAAATCATCAAAATTGGTTCAACCAGTAAAAAGTTATAACACAAAAAAATACTCTCGACTTGAGAACCTCCTTTAGTCGGTTAGTAAAGAAGTCGTTCAAAGGTTAGCAAATAATATCATAATTCCATTTATTAAGTAACACTCGTACGTTATCAATCAATTTCGTTTATCAGTAAAGTAATAAAATTACACGTACGAGTATAAGCTTAATTAGAACTATAATATGTAATTGGCATAATTGCTGATGTCACTTTTATACAATTTAAAATATAAATTTGGATTAATTAATAAGGGACTAACTAATGGAAAATAATTATATTTATTTCGTTCTTTTTTTTTAACTTCAGGCTGTATCCCATATCTAGCCGGGTAGGCAGAGGGAACCTGAGAACCTAGTGTTAAGACACTCCGTTCTCTTACAACAATTCCGTTTCCCACTTTCCGCCAAATTGAGGCATTGCGTCTGTCGTGGCGCAGAAGCACAAGCGTGCGACTGTAAGCGCGACAGGTTGTGTGTTCGATTCCACTCCAGGAAATGTAAGATTTAGTATTTTCATTTCTTGGGTTTGGTAGCAAGGCACAGCGCGGCGTTGAGTTCCGCCACTCAACACGCAATGCCTCGATTCGGCGGAAAGTGGGGAACGGAATTGTTGAAAGAGAAAGGAGTGTCTTAACACTAGGTTCTCTGGTTTTCTCTGCCTACCCTGCTATATGCGGGATACAGCGTGAAGTTAAAAAAAAATCATGACAAAACACTTTGCTGCTGAGCTCCACACACTTGTCATTCCCTCGATTGGGAGTCGAATTCAAAACCACCGCGTTTACAGACATACACTATACCACTCCACCACGATGGTTCTAGACATAGATAATATTTTATTAATGCAAATTCTCAAGTATCTCTCCTAACTTGAAAGACTGTAAGAATAGCTGAAATAACATGAATGCTATTAGCATTCATAGCACGAAAGGTGGGATCACAATTCTACCCGACGCTTAGAATTGCAAACCATAAAGACTTCGCCAATTTTACATATTATAAAGCCTTTCTTATTTAATTAGGCCCCCTACTTTATACAAATTATCATAAAAGAAAAAAAAAGGCAAAATGTTTTGAATATCTTTCAGTAGTTAGTTTTATGAACAAAATAGATGTGAAAATAATGAGACAAACTGATGCCGCCCCATATTATAAATGTCTGTCTGTTACGCTTTCCAACCCCCTACACCCACTAAACCGATTTTGATGAAATTCGGTATGAAGATAGAACTGAACTTGGGAGAAGGACGCGGATACTTTTGTTGCAAAAAGAGAGTAGTGAAAGGAGCTGAAATAGGGGGATGAAAGTTTGTATGGAAGTTCCTTATTGCATTAAAAACATAAAATCATGTAAGATTGTTCCAACTGTTTACAATTTTCACACCTAAACCACTGTAATTTCTGACCAATAGTCTAGACCTGCTTGGGAAGTAAATCAGGCAGAAGCCCTGGGCGAAGCTAGTATGATAATAAAAATGTTTCAAGTTCTATTTCTGTACAATCTTAAAATTTATCAAACGTTAATAATCATGCATTTTATGCATTATAATTATTTTGAACTTGACTCTTACTTATTTATTTAATAAAGATGCTTCAATTCGGCGGAAAGTGGGGAACGGAATTGTTGAAAGAGAATGGAGTGTCTTAACACTAGGTTCTCTGGTTCCCTCTGCCTACCCTGCTGTATGCGGGATACAGCGTGAAGTTAAAAAAAAAAAAATAAATAAAGATGCTACTTCACTTTGGCAATCCAAAGTGTCTATTTGTCCAATTATATCTAGATAACAGTTATACCAGAAAGGAATGCAATTACTAATATATGATTCGAACCTACGACTATTGCCTGACAAATTTAATACCATGACTTTTTATTATATAATATGAAGATAATTATTGGCGGCGAAAGGAGTGTCTTGGGTTACTAGAACCATTTTCACTACCCCGCTATGCGGGATAGAACGGGAAGCTGTTTTGTAAAAAATAAAATATGTTCCTCTATCCTAGATTTGAGTAGTTTTGACTAGGAAAGCTGAAAATTAATTGTTGAAAGATATAAGTCATAAATCCACTACCCCGTTGTCCATTTTCATCCCTTATGAGCAGTTTACTTTGCGTGGGAAGTGCAATTAAACGCCTTCCGTTATGACACCTACATTTCGAATGCTATCACTCAAACGCGTGGGACTCAAGCCCACTGTCAAACATTGACACTATCAATAGTCAGGATGTATATAATTTATATATGATAATTAAGATTTAAGGAAAGCAATAAAAATAACGTATAACTCAAAAACTACTCATCAGATCTTAACTAATTTTAAATGGGTATTCCTATCAGAAGCACTAGCTATCATATAAAAAAGTCATCCAGATTTGCAAAAGAAAGTTATGCGGTAACACACCTTAAAAAAGTACAGTCGAAATGAGAACTTTTTTGAAAAATTCATATTATTCACGGCAGTTTTAGCAAAGGACCCTGTTACTGTACTGTACTTATCAGTGGCGAGGTGTTCATACAACACGGTTCCCACCGGCTTAACTTTTTAAAATTTTCATTCCTCGCCACTGCTGTTTACGCTAGGATTGTACGTACGCCAACAGGGTAAAAAAAAAAACGGTATTAGTTTTCTCAAAGATGAATCTAGAAAATGAAACATTAAAAACCATTCTACAAGTTTTCAGGCCTTTAATTTGGGGGCGGCTATTTTGAATTAACAATAATACTAAATGTATGAATATAATTATATTATCATCAGAACTAAAGATGTATTCCAAATATCAGCGCAATCGGAAATGGGTCAATTTATCTTGTAAGGTTTGACCCACACTAATATACTGACACAGTAAGTTAAACAACAGCTTATTTTTGATAGTTTAAACTGTTAACCATACATTTAGGAAAATATTTTTTTAGAAATATTTGAACGCTGCAGGACTCGAACCCGTGCCTCTGAGAAATCGTCCAAACGCTCTGACCGCTAAGCCATGCTTTCTTATCCAGCTACGTGGAAATTTTCATACATTTCTAAAATTGATTATTTTTAATAAAAGCTTCTAATAAATATACTTATATTCATAGCAATAATTGTAATTTGTGTTTGTTCATATAATTGTATTCTAACTGTATATTGGAAAAGCGTACGGAATCTTAATTAGAATGAGCATACTCGTACAGTGTGTACTGGTTATCGTCAGAGATCATTTTAACATGAGAAAGATGTTATTACGCAACCATATGTATGCCAATCAGTGGCGGATTTACACATCTTCAAGGCATATTTTTTTATTTAACTTAGCTTTACGTTTTATCCCTAGCGAGATAGCTAAAGAAAGGTCACGTAAAAACTATGAGGATCCATGGAGGGTATGTATGAAGAGGTTAATAACTGTGGACGAGGAGAAAGAACTGTGCAGGGACCGTAGCGTTTGGCGCTCCGTTCTCTTTTGATATAAAATTGTTGGCAGATGTCATGCACTGTTTGGAGAACAAAGTAGTTGTTTTAAAAATTGTCGTTTTTTTTAAATTAGAAGTCATTAACAAAATGTGTTGCAGACTTTAATCTGTAGGGCATCAGAAAGTCGTCATACAGATATCATTTTAGACTGAACCAATTCTTCAAATTTAGGAAGGAAATACAAATAAAGTAGGCTATAAAAGCTAGCTATGTGTTATATATTTGAAATGTGCTAATTAAGTACTTTCATTTCACACCCCACACGGTATCCATCAAAGATTTTTGTTTAGAGGATATTGAAAGAAGTATGACGTCACATATCTAAGAACACTTGGACTATAAATACCTATCTAACGACACCTTAATTATATAAATCGATGCAGGATTTAGAAGGTATGAGATAATAGAAAATATTATTACAGACATACATGATACGAGCGAAAAACATACCCTTCTTACAGTCGGGTAAAAAGGAGGTAGATGATAAATAAAATAACCTACGTGTCTATAATAGACTACTCATAGACTTATAATTTATGTATAGCTATCACTATAATATTTCTCAATTTGGCGGAAAGTAGGGAACGGAATTGTTGCAAGAGAACGGAGTGTCTTAACACTAGGTTCTCCGGTTCCTTCTGCCTACCCTGCTATATATGGGATACAGCATGAAGTTAAAAAAATATATAATATAAAAAATGGGGTAACATAAAAAAATAATGCCCAATTGAAAATCTCCTTTTTTGAAGTCGGTTAAAACTAAACAGCCAACTACAAATATGCACATACCTCTACATATATTTGTGCATAGCGCAATCAAACGCTTCACTCGGTACAGTCAAAGAGACCGAGAAAAGCATATTATATTTTCATTTAAATTCATGTACAAATATTTACTGCAGTATAAAAATCTTACAATCTATGTTTACGCTCTCTTCGTTATATGTAAAATTTACGGTAGAATGGGGTTGAAAAGTATTTTAACCGAAAGGAGGTATAAAACTCGATATTTTTATATACGAGTATGTTACCATTAGCTTTTTACTGGATGAGTCGATTTTGATGATACTCTTTTTATATGATAGTTAGTGTTTCTGTTGTGGTCCCATTTAAATTTAGCTTAGACCTGACTGACCTAACCTGTTAAATTGTTAATTATTACCATGGTGGTACATTGTATGACTAATATTTTTTTTTAACTTCACGCTGTATCCCGCATATAGCGGGGTAGGCAGAGGGAACCAGAGAACCTAGTGTTAAGACACTCCATTCTCTTTCAACATTTCAGTTCCCCACTTATACCAAATTGAAGCATTGCATGTTGAGTGGCGGAACTCAACGCCAAGCTTTGCCTTTTACCAAACCTGAAAATACTAAATTTTACATTTCCTGGAGTGGCAATCGAACCCACAACCTATCACGTTTACAGTCGCACGCTTGTGCCTCTGTGCCACGACAGCCGTTATGACTAATATTTAGTTGTTAATAAATGCTTGACATATTAAAATTCTACAACTTCCGCCTTTGTTACGCTTAATTGTATTAGCAACGGCTAAACCTATGTTTTTAGCCGAATTCAAAAAATGAGGTGACGATTTCGGCTGTATTGTTTTATGTGTGCTACTGCACAACTTTTTGTGCTGTACTAGAGTTCCCGTTGACGCGTTAACAACGCGTTGTCTATCAATATATATGTAATTTTATATTGTTTATATAAAATTGTCACATGTCAAATATGGTAGTGTGTGTAACATTAATTTTGTTAATTCAATATACTTTTTATGCATTATTTAAAAAAAATGTTAGCATTCTGTACTCCCACTCTATATAAACTATAAGTGTACCAAATTTCATGCTCCTCCGTCCGCGTAATTTTCGTAAAAAGAGGCACAAAGTCGTAGCTTCACGTATTTATATATAGATAATAAAAACAGATGAATTGATAAGCTCTTCTTTGTTTAAAATAATGATAGACGCATCAAAATCTGTATCATTATATACTGTAGAAAAACGAGAATATTTATTTTAAGGATAATTTTTAAAAACAATATGTTAACCTCTTCAAATAATGCAGTACAAACATAATAAATGAACACAATAATATTTATAGTGGGTCGATAACCTTTTACGTAACCTACGTATATTATTTATACTTAATAACAACAAATTAAACGACAGCAGTAAAAATGACTAATAGCTAGGCTTACCATACGTCCCGGTTTGACCGGGACAGTCCCGGTTTGAGATCCCTGTCCCGGCGTCCCGGTCAAACTTGAACAGCATCGACACCTCAACCAATCGACTCTTTTTCTTTTTAATAAAAAATATAATCACATTTATTAATATGTTTTCAATTCATAATAATTTTGATTGCATTTCAAATATGAAAAACACAAATTAAGCGAAAAGCAAAATGAAAATGAGCCTCTTTCTCTTCTGCGTCCCGGTTTGGCTCTTCGTAATTATGGTAAGCTTACTAATAGCCAATAGATAATAACAAATTGTCTCAAATTCGAGCGTAAAACGGCGAACAGAGAGTCTTGATACTAGGTTCACTCCGTTTATCCTGCTATGCGAGGTAAGCGAGTGCCGGCAGAAGCGAAAACTTGAATATGAACATTGTGCATTTTTGATATTTTGGAATAGTTTAGTAAGAATGAAGAAGAACGTGCTCAGGTGGTTTGAGAGGATGAGTGATGAAAGAATGGTGAGGAAAATATATGAAGCTAAGGTGAGCGGCAAGAGATGTAAGGGGAGACCTCGGTTAACCTTCGAGAACACAGCATCAATGATATTGGAGGAAGGTCGAGGACTGGAGGAAGGTGGAGGACTCCCCAGAGGGCATGCATGAAGAGGTTAATGACTGCAGACGAGAGAAAGTAGTATGCAGGGACCGTAGCGTTTGGCGCTCCGTTCTCTTTGACTACCCCGCTAGGGATAAAGCGTGAAATTAAGTAAGTAAGTGGAATTGTTAGGTAGTAATATTACACGAACTGTTTTAATTATCAGTACTAGTGTCCCCGTAAACGCGTTAATAACGCACCGCGTAGTGACGTATATATCACTTTATATAAACATGGATGTCAAACCATTGTAGTGTGTGTAACATTTATTTTATTAATTTAATATACTTTTTATGCATTATTTAAAAAAAATATTAGCATTCTGCACTCCTCTATATAAACTATAAGTGTGCCAAATTTCATGCTCCTCCGTCCGCGTAATTTTCGTAAAAAGAGATCCAAAGTTTTTGCTTCACGTAATTGTATATAGATAAAAGTACTATCATTTATGTGGTAAAATACATTATTCACTTATTGCGCTATCTTACACAATGACAATTTCGTCTTACGAATTTTCGATCAGGTCACGTGTCCTGACGCGAGTTTAACATTTTTTACCCAAAACAAAAGTATACGACGCCGCTAAAGATGTTTTTACTTACAAAACAAATTACTTTGAATATTTGATTATCTCATCATACTGGTCATACTGGCAAAGACATCAGATTAATGCTATAAAAATATTGTATTATCAACGGACCCGGACACGTGTGCAAATTTTAAAGCAAATCTGACATTTGATGTTAAAAAGTGGATCAAAATAATAATTGCTAGATTTTATAATACATACATACATACATAGCTTCACGCTGTATCCCGCATATAGCAGGGTAGCCAGAGGAAAGGTTAAGACACTCTGTTCCCCGCTTACTGCCGAATTGTGGCATTGCGTGCTAAGTGGCGGAACTCAACGCCGCGCTTTGACTACTAAACCCAGGAAAAGAAAAATGCCATTTCCTGAAGTGGGAATCGAACCCATAACCTGTCGCATTTACAGTCGCACCCTTGTGCCTCTGTGCCACGACAGGCGTTAAGGCGATCTTATAATGCTAGATAGATATAGGAGGAAATAGAAAAAAGCACCAAATTATCTGTAATATAAGGTATTTAAGTAATTCATTAACAAATACAGTTTCAGGGTGCGGTTTTATTTCCCTTGGCGCTGAAAATATATCCATAAGTAGTTGTTCTACATTTACTTATTAAATTAAGTTAACAATATTAAAAATAACGCCTGTCGTGGCGCAGAGGCACAAGCGTGCGACTGTAAACGCGTCAAGTTGTGGGTTCGATTCCCACTCCAGGAAATGTAAAATTTAGTATTTTCATTTCTTGGGTTTGGTAGCAAGGCAAAGCGCGGCGTTGAATTCCGCCACTCAACACGCAATGCAAATTAATATGGCGAAAAATGGGGAAGGGAAATGTTGAAAGAGAACGGAGTGTCTTCACACTAGGTTCTCTGTGGGATACAGCGTGAAGTTAAAAAAAAATTATTAAAAAGTAATTACAGGTGTATGTAAAAATGCCTTGCACTTGTTCTCAAATAGCAGATTATGTAGATCTCTCTACAAATGTAATGTCAAGACATTCCATCCTCCACTTAAATACTCCGCAAAAATTGTGGAGAAAACAAAAATAATTGAATTATTTAATCATTCCCCCGAGTGGATATCGAACTTACAACCAATTGCGTTTAAACAGGCGCTGTTCCACTGCGCCACAATGACATTCACTTATAGAATACTTTATTGAAAGAAATCATATAGAAGTAGAGAAAAGACGTAAGTCACTTCAACAAATATGAATAACGTCGATAAAAATATATATACAAGTATACTTAAAATTTTCTTACATATATAAACTACAGTGATTTGAACGTAACGTACCTAATTTTAATTTTAAATTATTTAACAGAAATTCAATACTATATATCTATTAATTAAAGTCAAGTCTTTATTAAATTCTCTTCAAAATGAAACAAGTAAATATTGTTTTTAAATATTATAATTTCAATTAGAAGTAATAATATATTATAAGTGACCTACAATAACTCCTGTAATTAGTATCACAACTTCATCTACTTGACCCAAAAACTAAATACAAATATAATCATAACAATATCAAGCAACATTCACTAAATCACAAGCAAATAAACAAAATTGTTCAAACTGACAGCAAAAAAGATAAATTTCGAATCTGTAAAATACAACGGTCATACATTTTTCGTAAAACAGCATATGTTTACTTTGCCTTATCGTAGCCTTCGAGTGAAATAATAACACTCGGAGCGATATCAGATCACCATTAAAATAAACGTCAATAAATAATACAAAAATATTACTTACTAACTTTTTACAGACAGACACACATTCCCACTTTTATCACAACACGAAATAAGTTTGTATATTAAATTATATCATATTATGACAGCCAATCCATTTTTTTTCTTGCCAATATCATTCATGGCAAACATCACAAGCTCGAAAACACATAGATTTACGGAAAATTTGTGAAAATCCGAGGAAAATCGACGTCCGTTCACGACGGCGGATCAACCAGTACTGTAAAATGAAACTGAACAGAGCTCTATACAGCAGATCTATAAGAGAAAGTACATATAGTTGTCCTTTTCAAACGTATACGTTCCGTTTCCCGTCTCGCTCAGTTCATTATCCTGGCCACTTACAAACCAAAAAACGTCTGACAAAAATATCGAGTTACACACTCATTACCCGTAGAATGGAACACTATGTTTTTCCAAAACAAACTTTAATTCTTTAAGCACTTCCGAAGTTTCCTTTGAAACTTAATTAGAACATTTTCTTTTCTTTTATTATTATTATTGGAGTGTCGTAAAAGTGTTATCAAAATGTAATCTATTTCGGCGGAATACAAATTGATATTTTTGTTTAAGTTTTGTTTTTGACAAGAGAATTTGGCGGGAAACAATACTGTCAAACATGTGAGTGACAGACAATTACAAATTCGAATAGGGATGTACCTACTTCTATATACCAGCGACCTGCCCCGGCTTTGTATTCATAAAATAAGATATAAACAATTTATAATCACTTGATTTATTAAATTAAGTACATTATTTATAACACCAAAATAATATAAATGTTGAACAAAATTTCACCCTCTGTTCTATGATCTGTGTTATGTTAACTTTATAAAAGTACCTACCCTATTAACTTAATTTCAGGCATCTTATTTCTTTTGTTTGTTCGTTGATTAAGAACCGTCATTAGAATATGTTATTTTAACCAACTTCTAAAAAAGAGGAGGTCATCAATTCGACTGTATGTTTGTAGTTTGTTACCGCATATGTTGAATGAAACTATTTTAACCGGATTAATCGCGTATATTTTAGTATTCGAAAATACATTTTTGAAAACCCGACGTTTCGAACACTTTACAGTAGTCCGTGGTAGACTGTCTATCTGTGACCGTTGCGCGATTAATCCGGTTAAAATAGTTTCATTTAATATGTGTAATAATCGCGAAAATTATTGTTACCGCATGTTTTTTTATTGGGTGAACTATTTTTGATGATTATTTTTTATGTTATAGCTAGAGATTCTGATGTGGCCTTATTTATATTTAGTTAAGTTCTGAAAAGTAGTATTTAATTATTCGTATTAAATCGTAGGTTTTTCGTTAAAATCTTAACTATTTAATTTGTATAATTTTTTGGGTCCACATCTCTCTACAAAGCAATAAAATTAAAAAAAAAGTGACGTTAAAATACCGAAGTGATGATGTAAGAGACAGTAAATCTTTCCATATTGATAAACCCCGCGTGCGTGGGTTGCTTGAATATAAAAAAAAGGGGTAGCAAAAGATAACAGCAAATACTATTATTAATATTATTTTTACAACTTATTTGTATGTGGTCTAGCAATATTTTAATTTAAGCTTAAGTTATTTTTTTTTTAACTTCACGCTTTATCCCGCATATAGCAGGGTAGGCAGAGGGAACCTAGAAGAACCTAGTGTTAAGACATTCCGTTTTCTTTCAACAATTCCGTTCCCCACTTTCCGCCGAATTGAGGCATTGCGTGCTGAGTGGCGGTACTCAACGCCGCGCTTATTATTATGCTATTTTTCATTTTATTATTTTTAGTAAACGAAATCGCAGGATACAACTAGTCTATAGTAAAACATTTTAGAGGTATATAATATTAAAACATAGTTTTTTTATTAATACAGTAACCATTTTCAATTTGTTGAGAGCCCATGAAAAATAAACTTCGCATGCTTTTACGAGATTACAACAATCCCATAAGTATATTATACTTTCATGTAGAGATGGCCGATTTGATAGCAGTTCTATTTTTAGCCGACTTAAAAAAAGGAGGACGCTATCGATTCGATTGTATCCTTTTACCCGACTGTCAAAGGAGAATTATTTTTTTCGCGCGTATCATGCATGTTTGTGATATTCTTTATTACCTCATATCTTCCAAAATCCTGGACAGATATTTATAATTGAGATGTCATTAGATAGGTATTGATACTTCAAGTGTTCTTAGATATATGACGTCACTTTTAATTCAATATGGCGTTTTCTAAGGACAAATATGTCGCGAATAAAAGCAAAATAATCGATTATGTGTGTGGTATCAATAATAATAATTCATTTCAAATATATAAAACATAACTAGCTTTTATTGCCTACTTTATTTCTATTTTCTTCCTAAATTTGAAGAATTGGTTCAGTCAGGTTTTTTATTCTTTACGATTATTACTTTTTATGTGTTTTAATGATTACAGAAGTCATATTTATACAAAAAATTAAAAAAAGGATATCGAGTTTAACTAAGTAAAATTATTACAAAAACTACTCATCAGATCTTCCAATCCAATCCAATCCAAAGATCCAATTTATTAATTTTTTAGCTTCACGCGGTATCCCGCATATACCAGGGTAGGCATAATGAACCTAAGAACCTAGTGTTAAGACACTCCGCTCCATACTTTCCGAATTGAGGCATTGCGTGCTGAATAGCGGAACTCAACGCCGCGCTTTGCCTTGTTACAAAACCCAGAAAATGAAAATACTAAACTTTTACATTTCCTGTAGTGTGAATCGAACCCCCCCTGTCGGGTTTATAGTCGCACGCTTGTGCCTCTGCGCCACGAAAGAAAAATAAAAATAATAAAAAAAGAAAAAGAAAAATAATAAAAAAATGCAGTCGAAGTGAGAACCTTTTTCTTTTTTTGAAGTTGGTCAATTACATCAATTATCGACAGAGGCGCTAAGAGTGTTTTACGTGCCGCTACGCACAATTTGTTGCCAAATGAGGAAAAAACTATTCATCTATTTGATGTCTAAACGTGTTCTGACTATAATGCCTATTGTGTTTTTATTTGTAATAATTTTTGCTTCATATTCAGTTCATATGTTTAATAAAGGAGAGTAAGGTTACTTCGCGAATAAATCGCTGTATCCCGTATATAGCAGGGTAGGCAGAGGGAACAAGGAAACCTAGTGTTAAGACACTCCGTTCTCTTTTAACATTTCCGTTCCGGGCACTTTCCACTGAAATTTGTAAGTATTGCGTGGTTTGTAGATTTTTAGGGACAAAGCAAAATTTAAAAAGAGAGTCGGACAAGAGACAGTTTGCCGCTCTCCAACCATTCCTTGATATCTGCCAATATTGAAAATTAAGCTATTATATATATATATATATATATATATATATATATATATATATATATATATATATATATATATATATATATATATATATAAGATTTAGGATCTGACAATTGTTGAGGTTTGGAACGGCAAATACATAAGAAGGGCGTCGGCAAACACTTAACACCTTGAAAATGTATCCACTACCTGTCATGCCGTATATTTATTTGACTAAATTTAAATACTAGTGACGTACCAGGTTACATCACTCGATGTTTCAGCAGCCGTAAGATAAAAAATATATACAGTAACACTGTAAACAAGACCAAATCAACTATTGTGTAATCAAACATATACTATTAATAGACAACACTAGCGCAGGTAATTTAACTAGCGAAACTATTGAGTTATATCATTCGAATGTAAACTCGGTGTTGTCCCATATATGAGGGATCTATATAAATACGTTAAGCAAAACTTTGCATCCCTTTACGAAAATTACGCGGACGGAGGAGCATGAAACTTCTTGGCAATTTATGTTTATATACAGAAGGAGTGCGTGTAGAATGCAAATATTTTCTTTAAATAATGCATAAAATGTATATTAAATTAATAAAATAAATGTTACACACACACTATCATAGTTTGACATCCATGTTTATATAAAGTGACATAAACATTGCTAAAGACAACGCGTTGTTAACGCGTCAACGGGCAATAATTATATGGGTTAAATGTGAATATAAGTTTGTTTGTTACGCTTTCTACGCCAAAACTACTTCAACCTATTATCATCAAACTGTATACATATTCTTAGAGATTGAAAAGGACTTAGAATAATTTTTAATTTTGGCAGACATGAATATTTGCGACTGTCGTGGCGCAGAGGCACAAGCGTGCGACTGTAAAACGCGACAGGTTGTGGATCTGATTTCAACTCCTGGAAATAGAACTTCTTTCATTATCTGGGTTTGCAACAAGGCAAAAGCGCGGCGTTAAGTTCCGCCACTCAGCCAGCAATGCCCCTCTCAATTCAGCGGAAAGAGGGAAACGGAGTGTCTTCACACTAGGTTCCTTTGTCTACCCTGCTATATGCGGGATACAGCGTGAAGCTATGTATGTATGATTATTTGTCAAAAAATATGAAACTCTAGCTACTTCAAAGCCTTCAAATTAAAGCATATATACGTACTATACACTATAGTATGTAGTATGAACTACCATTGACCGAAGTGAGCCAAGCCGCAGGTAACAACTAGTTTTATATGAAGGGCGGGGGAAATATAAATTTTTTATTAAGCCAGCCACCGACTATAAAACCCGCACAATGCCTCTCATAAACTGTTAATGATGTACATATCTTGAAACGTCATTAACCTGATAACAAACACCATATGACCACATTAAATCGTTTTCACTGCGTAAAATTAATACTCAAGAGTTCATATAAAAAATATTCAGTGATACATATGCATTGGATGGGTAAAGTGATGTTTTACCCTCTGAAGGGACGGGGTTAGAATACAATTACCATCCACTACTGGGTAGCGTCTTATAAGAAGTTGGTATCCCAATGATTTGGTAGGAGGTTCATGTGGCTTGCGACCACTATCATGTCAAAGAAGACCCGCCAAATACCTAATGCTGTGTTCCGGTTACATTACCTATTCCCATCCATCCTTTTCCCAGAACGTGGTGGTCCTGAAGACGTACTACCGTGGCCACTACATTTTCTCCTCTCCCTTCCATCTGTACACTATAGGCCAGCAACTCGTTCACAACTCCTCTGTTGTTTTGATTACCATG
Organism: Philaethria dido; assembly: GCA_033558755.1. Lineage (NCBI taxonomy): Eukaryota > Metazoa > Arthropoda > Insecta > Lepidoptera > Nymphalidae > Philaethria > Philaethria dido. Next base: position 18,738 of record JAKGSA010000728.1, read on the forward strand.
GCCGAAGGTAACTGACCGTCAGGTCCTTAGGCTTGTTTGCCATTTTTTACCAATAAAATGAAAGATTAATTTTGGAGGCAAATTTATTTAAGAGATTGTCTTCATAACAACATTCTTATTAAATTTACTTCTTATTTTGTTTACCATTTAAATCTTCAATCTGGATTTGTTCACTGCAAATTAATATTTTAACAATGAAAGAAAATTGTCCTACACACACACAATGCAAATAAAATGCATTACAGGGTACAATTATTACAAAAAATATATAATTATTATTTAGATCTTATCTAAATTTAAATAGGACCACATCTAAAGCACTAGCTAACATATAAAAAAAGGATCATCAAAACCCCACCCAGTAAAAAGTTACGCCATAACATATACCTAACAAAATACAGTAAAATTGAGAACTCAAAAACTTCCCCGTTTTGAGAACCATCTCCTTTTTTTTAAGTCTGTTAAAAATAAATTAAACAAATCCCCGAGTGGGAATCGAACCTACAACCAATCGCATTTACAGACGCTGTTTCTAATAATAATAACGGAAAGGGGACCAACCAAAACAAAGCTTATCTATCGGTCACGAGCAATCACTAAAATTTGTTCTCCAACGTAATCTGCTTATATTTGCGGCATTTTTTTTAGCTACACGCTGTATCCCGCATATACTCCGTTCCCTGTTTCCGCCGAATTGAGGCATTACGTACTGAGTGGCAGAACTTAACGCCGCGCTTTGCCTTGTTACCAAATCCAGGAAATTAAAATACTAAACTTTTTACATTACCTAGAGTGAGAATCGAACCCACAACCTATCGCGTTCATTATAGTCGCTTGTGTCACTGCGCCACGACAGGCTTTAATTTATTTTTATCGTTCTGATAAGACGTCCTAACTCTGCTTTAATAAAATTTTAAAACTCATTGCGCGACCAATGTTAAGTAAAGCCGAGGAAAGCCGAGTTATTTACGGCCACGATTTATACTTGAGACGAACAAATTATATTCATTTGCTTTGTACTTTGTACTAGACCAAGGCTTCTTAAACTGTGGGTCGCGAAACCACTGAAAGGGGCGTCGGAAAGATCTGATACTCTTCAATCATTATTGATATTTATATATGTTTATTTTTTCTATTGAATAAATATATACCTATGTAGTTTTATGTCATTCTATTTATTGTGTTTTATTACTGATTTATTACTACTATGATCCCAGAAAACGTCCGAGAACTTTCCATTTTACAATTTAAAAAAATTGTAAAAAGACGTTTGTGTGTTAAAGGTTATTACCTAATTAGTGATTTTATAAATGATAACACACCTTGGGAATGAAATGTCGCCCAGTCTGTTTCAAAGGTATCATTGCTAATAATAAAGACCGTAAATCATTGTCGAATATAAAAAAAAAAATAAGTCCTGCTGAGTTTCTTATGCCGGTTCTTCAGGTCTGGAGGCATTAAATTTAGTGAACCGGTGGTAAATTATTTTGACGTTCAAAAAATGAAGCTTGTAACTTCTTATTTTGAATAATTATTTGACTTGACTTGACTTTACTACTGATATCCCATCAACGTTTCCAATTATATATATGTGAAATGAATGGGAACGTATTCTTTAATCCTTATTTTATTTACATTGTAAAATAGTGCGATATTACATCTACATCTACGGTTAATATAATTCATTATATGGAGGAGGGGGTCGTTTAAAATTTCCTAAGCTTGAAGGGGGTCGCTATATAAAAAAGTTTAAGAAGCCCTGTACTAGACTGGTAGTCGAGAAAGTGTATTGTGTATTTTTAAATTTATATATAGATAACTGAATATTTCTTGTATGAACTCTTAAATATTCATATCACCCAGTGCGTTATTAAATCGTTTTCAACCATATGGTGTTTGTTATCAGGTTAATGTTGGTTCAAGTTATATACATCTTCAACAGTGTATGAGAGGCACTATGCAGGTGGCTGGCTTAATAAAATTTTTATATTTCCCCCGCCCTTCATATAAAACTAGTTGTCACCTGCGGCTGCGCTCACGTGGTCAATGGTAGTTCATACTACATACTGTAGACTTTCTTTCTTCTCGAATGATCCACATGCTGTTGACCCTAGCGGTCTTTACAGCGACACCGGGGGGGGTGAGGGAAGAGGGTGCTCAGTCCCTACGAAATGCAAGCACTAACTGGCTGCTTGAGAGGATGCCGACAGGCGCAAGGGCATACTGTAGAGTATAGTGCGTGTATCATGTATGCGTTCATTTTAAAGGCTTTGAAATAGCTAGTTTCAAATTTGTTGACAAACAATCTGTATGTCAAACAAAGAAGGAGGTTATCGATATGACTATGTTTTTTTTTATTGTTACCGCAGAACTTTTTACTGGGTGAATCTATTTTGATTATCGTTTCTTGGGTAACCTATTTCGATGATTCTCTTTTTATATGATAGCTAGTGCTTTTTGTGTGGTCCCATTTAAATTTAGTTAAGATTTGACTGTTTTTGAGTTATTCGTAATAATGTTACTTTTTAGTGCATTTTGAATTCATCATTGAATCACTTCTTGCACAACAATTCTAAAGAAGTTTCTCATCAAAACAACATAGATTTAATATATAAGTAGGAGTATATATTCGTGTCGTGTCTGTCATGGCGGAAAGGCATAAGCGCGTGCGACTGTGGCGGCGACTGGTTGGGGTTCGATTCCCCACCAGGAAATGTAAAATTTTGTATTTTCATTCTTGTGTTTGGTAACAAGGCAAAGCGCGGCGTTGAGTTCGCCACTCAACACGCAATGCCTTAATTCGGCGGAAAGTGGGGAACGGAATTAAGTTGAAAGAGAATGGAGTGTCTTAACACTAGGTTCCCTAGTTTCCTCTGCCTTTACTCTGCCATATGCAAGTTACAGCGTGAAGTTAAAAGAAAAAAAGAGCATATAAGCTATATACTCCACACAGATTTGCATTCCACTCAATACTTTTTAATTAACCACAGTAAGAGAGAAAGAAAAGCTCTAATAAAAATTTCTAAAACTTCAACGCTAAACGATTAAGGGGATCCGAGTAAGCGCTGTGTAATTCAATGTTACGTTTGAATCTTAGTGGAGGCCTTCGGAGATTTCTTTGTTTGGTTAGCCGACTTCCAAAAACAGAGGTTCCCAATTGGACTGTATTTTTTTACTGTAATTGTAACTCTGATACTGCAACCACCTTATGATAGTAAGTAAGAAAGCAGATTCAAATCTTTTTTTTTTAACTTCACACGCTGTATCCCGCATATAGCGGGGTAGGCAGAGGGAACCAGATAACCTAGTGTTAAGACACTCCATTCTCTTTCAACATTTCCGTTCCTTACTTTCCGCCAAATTGAGGCATTGCGTGTTAAGTGGCGGAACTCAACACCGCGCTTTGCCCTGTTACCAAACCCAAGAAGTGAAAATACTAAATTTTACATTTCCTGGAGTGGGAATCGAACCCAAAACCTGTCGCGTTTATAGTCACACGCTTGTGCCTCCGCGCCACGACAGGCGTCAAATCTTGCTTCGTTCAAAATTTTATGTTTACAAATGTTTAATTTTACTTCAAGCTTTTTCCTGCGTAGAAAGGTAGTCAGGGAGAGAAGCTAGTGTAAAAACCATCAATTTTCCGTTTCCCACCCGGTTTCAAGACATTGATTGTTGAGTGTCTAAAATTAACACCACTCTATGCCTTAATATTTTTCACCAAATATTTTTCTTATGAAAAATATACTTTTTATATCGAACATTTTTAGTAATCGATCGAATCTACAACCATCGCATTCAGTCCAACAATTTCGAAGGACACACAATAACTCAAAACAAAAATAACTGTTTTCCAAGCCTTTCATTAAGAACTGAATAATTAACACTCAGTTCAGTTAACAACTCGTTATTGCTTTTCAAATAAATGTTTTTGGTACAACGTTAGAATTTTCTTACATAGATTAGTTGTCGAGAATCTTTTTTATTTATTCATTAATTAGTATATTTGCTTTTATTATCAATGATGCTGTCGCATCGCAGTGGGACAGCGTCTGACTTTTTTTTTTAATCAAAGGAGGCAAACGAGCAGAAAGACCGCCTGATGGGAAATAGTTACCTTCGACAAGTGTGGTGTCGCTACGATTACTTTTGTTTAATGTATACAGTTTTTTTTGTACATAAGAAATAATAAAAAATAAAACTTCTTTCCATCCGGGTGTTCCTTGACACCTCTCATCTTTTTTTTTATTAGTAATTGGGGAACTTTGTAAAATATGTCAATTAATCTTTTAACTGTATCCAATTCAGTTGAATAATTGTGGCGATTCGAAGCCAGTTCAGCACAAATCAGTTCGCCGATATCACGTTGTATGGAGAATACACGAAAGGAAAACCATTGCATTGCACCATGAACAACATTTAGAAACTGCTTCTAGATTTTAAAACCTAGGTATTCAGTTAAATTTAACAATTTACGACAATCACCATGATTAAACAGCATTGATTTTATAATTATACTTTTATAACATTTTATGATTACAAAATTAGAAGAAATAATAAGATGTTTATTTTTTTTTCCAATTTGTTTCTTTGGAAAGAAAACAATGTAAAAGGAGCTTAAAATAACTTTTTTACATATTCTCCTTTAATTATCATAAATTAGACTGTGAGGGGAAATTAAGTAGATATAGCTCTGCATTCTCTATGACAAAATTCAAAGGCTTCCTATGTAAGTGAATATAAAAACCCTTCAAAATCAATATTTTGACAATATTAAAACCGTCTTATTCTTGGCCATATTTTATTTCAAAACAATTATTGTTCACAAAAAGTTTTTTTTTTTATTCAAACAAATACTTACTAGAAATTTATTCATTTCTAAACGTAACTAAAGTTTGACATTGACAATGTCAGCTAAACATTTTGTAACTGACCTAATTCAAATGTAATAGTAGTAGTAGTAGTAGTCTCGAAACTCGATTCTCGAATATTTTTTATAAAACTTTGTAAAATAATCAATTTAAATCGAAAAATACTTATTTTAACACATTTTTTATTACATTTCTATATAACTTTTTACTTACGTTTTATATTTATTGTATTTAAAGATGTCTAAGGTTAAATTAAATTTAATTGCTGCTGCTTGTGAAAACATGGGTATTGGCTCTAAGGGATCCCTTCCTTGGAGACTCAAGTATGATATAAATATTATTTTAAACATTAATTACTAATATATATATATGTATATATATTAAAAACAAATGACATTTTATGTCGCTATTTTATAAAATATTAAGAAATATTCTTTTGTATAACAGAGTAAATCGCTTTAGTTATAGGATTATAATTTACATTAGAAAATAAAAATTTCCAGAAAAGAAATGGCCTATTTCACTACAATGACAACAAAAGTAAAGGATACTTCTAAAATAAATGCAGTTATAATGGGAAGACGGACCTGGGACAGTATACCCAATAAGTATCGACCATTGCCTAACAGAGTCAATGTTGTTTTGACACATCAAGTGAATAGTGTTAAAGAAAAGGTCTGTATATTTATGTTTTTTTAAAAAGCTACTAATTTTATGTATTAGAACAATAAAGTAGGTGTTATGAGCATTATTGCATATTTTAAAGCAGTCCCTAAGCCTACACTTGGTTTACTATTTCTTAAAAGTCCATGGTGATACTCCAAGCTCCGCTCTTTGCAATGCTATGGGCCTGGCATCCATACGGTAAACCCATGAAATGCTAAGAAGTATCATTACTATGTACTTGAATCAACAAGTGAAAAATTATTATTGTGATTAGAGAAGATTGCCTTCATTAAACCCATGTTCTTTAAATATATTAATAAACTTTAATTTCTGCGCTTATATCTTAGTGTCTAAAATTATATTTTCAGGTGCCCGATGGTGTAATAGTTGTTTCAGGACTGGATGAAGCAATACAATACATAGAAGGCAGAGAAGACATAGAAGCTACTTGGGTAATTGGTGGATCATCTATATATAAGGTATCTATTTCTATCTAGTTAGTTCTTGCAATTTTGTTTGCATGAATTTTATGATCTTTATTAATATTCGCCATCTATTGTCATAGAAAAATTGAGCAATGCCTCAATTCAGGGGAAATTGGGGAATGGAAATCAAAGAGAACAGAGTGTCTTAACACTAGGTTCTCAGGTTCCCTCTGTCTACCCTGCTATGTTAAGCTATGATAACTAGCATTGACACATTAACAATGCATTGTCTTTAGCAATGTATATGTCACTTTATATAAACATGGATGTCAAACTATGGTAGAGTATAATATTTATTTTGTTAATTTAATATACTTTTTATGCATTATTTTTAAAAGAAAATATTAGCAATCTGCACTCCTCTATATAAACTATAAGTATGCCTAATTTCATGCTCCTTGGTCTGCGTAATTTTCTTAAAAAGGGGTACAACATTTTTGCTTCATATATATATATATAGATATTACAAATACATTTTTTTTTTTAAATCAACACCAGTGTTTGTTCAAAATTGATGGGGTTTCATACATAATCTAAATTTTATTTATTATGTTGTCATCTTTGGGGTCAAAGTTCTAGTAGTATCAGATATGATTATTCTAATCAATAGTATGAAAAAATATTCTTATATCTTTCTAACTTAAATAATAATGACTTCCATACAAAATTACATCATGTTAGAAGTAGAATTTTTAAAAATGAGTGTGTGCATGTGTGTATTCAACATTCTCTGTGTCACAGCTCTCACATGCAAAGTCACTTCTTAGCTATAACTTATATTTATTATAACTACATACATACATACATAGCTGCACGCTGTATCCCGCATATCACAGAGTAGGCAGAGGGAACTTAGTGTTAAGACACTCCGTTCCTCACTTTCGCCGAATTCAGGCATTAAAAAATTCCATTTCCTGGAGTGGGAATCGAACCTACAACCTGTCGCAAACGCATAGACATATTGCACATAAGTAAAATAAATATGCACACAAGCAAAAAGCGGGCTTAATGGTAAACAACATTCTCTTCCAACCAACCTTATACCTTAAATGGGAAATAAAAATGTCGGTGCGTAAAAACATATTTAAATTGCCTTAGCTATGTGTCAACATATCACATATAAAGTGTATTTCAAACAAAATATAATGTAATATATTTTTTTCTATATAGCTTCACACTGTATAGGGTAGGCAGAGAGAACCAGAGAACTTTGTGTTAAGACACTCCATTCTCTTACATTTCCGTTCTCCACTTTCCGCCAAATTGCAGGCATTGCGTGCTGAGTGGCGAAACTCAATGTCGCGGTTCGCCTTGTTACCAGAGCGAGGAAATTATTATTTTTTTTAACTTCACGCTGTATCCCGCATATAGCAGGGTAGGCAGAGAGAATCTGAGAACCCAGTGTTAAGACACTCCGTTCTCTTTCAACAAATCCGTTCCCCACTTTCCGCCAGATTGAGCCATTGCGTGCTAAGATTGCGTGATGAAATACTAAATATTATTTATTATTTTTATTTCCTGGAGTGGGAATCGAACCCACAACCGCGTTCTTTTGTTTCTGGCCTATATAAATTTAATATAATAATTATTAAATTATATTTTGTTACAATGTATTTCTGATACATATTATTATAAAAAATATTAGTCTTTGGCATTGCTTTTCCATATACCCTATAAGTATGCCAATTTTCATACTTCCACATCCACATACTTAAAAAAGAATCCAAAGTTTTTCTTTGACATCATTATATTAATATGTGAAGGGAAATTTTGGATCCCTTTTAACAATTGTAAGGAGAGAAGAGCATGAAATTTGGTACAGCATTGCCTAACAATACATATGTAACTTTATTTAAACATGGTTGTCAAACAATAAATATGCCAAGTTTCATGCTCCTCTATCCACGTAATTTTTGTAACAAGGGGTACAAAGTTTTTGCTTCACCTATTAATATATAGATATGGTAATTGCTTTTTTTTTTATCTTCACGCTGTATGCTCATATAGCAGGGTAGGCAGAGGGAACCGGAAAACCTAGTGTTAAGACACACTCCGTTCTCTTACAACAATTTCCTTGTCTCCCCACTTTCCGCCAATTGAGGTATCGCGTGCTGATGGCGAACCCAAACGCCGCAATATTATAGCATAGTAACATTTTACTTACAAATAGATTAAATTTTTTAATTTGAATTATGTTTGACATTCACTTTTATGTGTAAAAATGACATATCCATTGCTAAGGTAAACCATAAACAGGGTCTCTAGTTAGTATAACATATTATTGAAAAAAGTATATTGTTCTGTGTGGTATTAAATGCTGTTGATGCTCACCCGAAGGTCTTACCTAGTTGTATATTTATTGTAAAAAAATTATTTGAAAAGAGCAACTCAAGTTGAGTTTCTTGCCGGTTCTTCTCAGCAGAACTGCCCTCCTCTCCTGTGGTAGCCTGCTAGACTGACACCTTTGTAAATTGACGAGATTCGAAAGTCCTTGGCCAGCCTACTTGAATAAGAATATATTGATTTTATAATAGCCAGGCTGCCATGGAACATCCAAACTGCAGCAAGATATACCTAACAGAAATACAGAAGGGCTCCTTCGACTGTGACACTTTCTTCCCGGCAATAGACAAGCAGCAGTTCCATTTAGTTGACGAAGAAGATGTCCCAGAGGAGAGACAGGTTGAAGGGGACATTAGCTATTATTTTAGAGTTTACAAAACATTATAATATGGTGTTAAACCAAAAAAAAAAGCATGGTAAAGGTGTCCAAAATCATATTTAAGAAATAATAAGTATATTTATTTTCTATTTCTACGATATGATAGAATATTTTTATAATATAACAAAGTTTTGCATTGGCTTTGCTTGCATTGTTAATTTTTTTTTCTTTTTAACTTCACGCTGTAACCCGTATATAGCAGGGTAGCGCCTGTCGTGGCGCAGAGGCACAAACGTGCGACTGTAAACGCGAAAGGTTGTGGGTTCGATTCTCACTCCAGGAAATGTAAAATTTAATATTTTCATTTCTTGGGTTTGGTAACAAGGCAAAGCGCGGCGTTGAGTTCCGCCACTCAACACGCAATGCCTCAATTTGACGGAAACTGGGGAACGGAATTGTTGAAAGAGAATGGAGTGTCTTAAAACTAGGTTCTCTGGTTCCCTCTGCCTACCCTGCTATATGCGGGATACAGCGTGAAGTTAAAAAAGAAATTACAGATTATAAATCTGATAATTGAAAAAAAAAGTAAACAAAAATAAAAACACCAACTCACTCAACGCACATTGTCTCGAATTAGGAGGTAGAGAATGGAGTGTCTTTACACTAGGTCCCTTCCTTCCTCATTATACCTAATAAAGCACAAAAAAATTAAATATATTTTAGTTATAAATGTATGCCAAAAGAGCCTATTCATGTTAAGATTTAAACTGTTTTAATATATATAAGAAAGAAAAATGTTTTATTATATCCAAGTATTAAAACAAACTGGCATTTTATTAACACCTTTTCAATTTCCGGGGAACAAAGTGGAAAAGGGATTTTTTAATGAGACGGAGTGTCTTAACACTAGGTTCTCTGGTTCCCTCTGCCTATCCTGCTATATACCGTGTGCGAGATACGGCGTCAAGCTTAAAAAACCTTTTCTGCTGCCTGCTTTTAGAACAGTAACAAATATTCGTTAGTCTTATACTAGGAATTAGTTTGATGAGCCATAAAGGTGTACTTCTTGGTTTTTTTAAAAGTATTTTTCTTAAATTGTATATTGTCATTGATCCTTGATAACTGATCTGGCCGTTCAAAGTATGTTTAATTAAGAATTTAACAAAAAAAGTACTTCAAATTAAAAAGACTAAAAACTAAAATTATTACGAATAACTCAAAAACTTTACATCAGATCCTAACAACACTTAAATGTCTTAAATGATCACGTCGGAAGCACTAGCTATCATATAAAAAAAGATATCAAAATTGTTTCACCCAGTAAGTTATGTCGTAACACAAAACACAATCAAATTGAGAACCTCCTTTATTAAGTCAGTAAAAGTCAAGTTTAAATATATTACATACATAAAATAAAACATACAATATAAGATAATAATTATTTATTCGTCCAATATGACCTTAAAACTAAACTAACACACGCCCAAAGTAAATACTAACAAATACCAGGGCGAGTGGCAACTTAAGCGATACTCTGGAAGAATAACTGCTTATATATAATATTATAATATATATAACTTTATATATTTCAGGTAAACAATTAAAATACTGTCAATTTAATTACCTTTGCCTCAAAAACTGTTAATTTAAAAAAAAACAATGTCATTTTTAAAAAAAGAATTTAAATATGATGTTAGTTGCTTATTTACCTAAAATATATAAAATATAATTAATCATTAATAGATATAAAGATAAGAATAAAAGAAATTAAAAACACAAACCTTACTTGCTAATAAAATTAGTGTTTATAGGCTTCTTACACACAATAAAATATACATTGATACTTTTTAGTGTGAAAATAGCTTTATTTCAGTGAATTTAGAGGAAAAAACTGCACTCAGCGGTTGAAACGACGAAAATCACGATGTTCAGTGCAAAACTATTTGGATGGGACATTTATAATACAAACATATCTTTTTTTATTTATTTTTTTTAATTTTATTTATTTTTTTTATATTTTTTCTTTTTTTTTCGCTAATACCGGAGGTTAAACACGACGACATACAGTAATAATAAAAGGAAAAAAAAACTCATCTATTCACTACTTTTAATAATAATAATTTTATAATTTTTATTCGAATAAAACCTACTAAGAAAAAAATTAAAAGACTACATATAATGAATGTACTAATACTAACTTGTTGGCGCCTAAAGAAGCCCGTGACGATAAGAGAAGTGCAATTCAGTTTATAATCTCTACTTTTAACTGTGACAATATGGTAGCAATTAACTACCAACAATTTTAATATATAATAAATTATGAACGATGATACAATAATATGACAAATAGTGAAGAAATACTGTGTAAACAAAAAAACTACTAAAAACTACTAAATACTCAGTGAATGGTAGTTTTTAATACTGTCAATGTCACAATTTTCTACCAAAATTTCGTGTGCGGAGTGCCAAGATGGCGGCTACATGTTATAATTTAGGAATATATACTCAGGATTGTTAATATCTTGCATCAATGGCGAATTTGGGGGTAGAATATGAAAACCCATAAACATGAAAGTAGAAGAGCAGCGGTCAGGCGGCTTAGTATGCAGCATGATGGAGCTGAAATAAAAAAATATAAGTAATTACTTAATTAAAAACTCCTGTCAAAGTGCAGAGGCACAAGGACTGTAAACTCGACAGGTTGTGGGTTCGATTCACTCACAGGAAATGTAAAATTCTAGCATTTTCATTTCTTGGTTTAGTTTGGTAACAAGGCAAAGCGCGGCGTTGAGTTCCGCCACTCAACATGCAATGCCTCAATTTGGCAGAAAGTGGAGAACGGAAATGTTGTAAGAGAACGGAGTGTCTTAACACTAGGTTCTAAGGTTCCCTCTGTCTACCCTGCTATATGTGGGATACAGCGTGAATTTAAAAAAAAATATTTAAATTTATGTGTAAAGGAAAATTATTAGTTTCTTTTTGTAAAAACTTTTTATGAAAAAGACAGAAGAGTATCAATATTGGTATACACTTAGTGTACATGGAAAAATACAGAAAATGTATATTTTTTATTATTAACATCTGCTAATAATAAAAAATACTAGTGTTTGGTCTACAGAGTACGGAAATGAATATATTTTAAATGTAATCAATCCTTAGAGTAGGGAATGAACCCACAACAATGTCTTCAGATTGACACTCACTGCGCCTTGATGATCTCTATTTTTATATACATATTTTATTTCCTTATATTATATATATTGATGCCTGTCGTGGCGCAGAGGCACAAGCGTGCGACTGTAAACTCGACAGGTTGTGGGTTCGATTCCCACTCCAGGAAATGTAAAATTTAGTATTTTCATTTCTTGGGTTTAGTATAGTAACAGGGCAAAGCGCGACGTTGAGTTCCGCCACTCAACACGCAATGCCTCAATTCGGCGGAAAGTGGGGAACGGAATTGTTGAAAGAGAATGGAGTGTCTTAACACTAGGTTCTCTGGTTCCCTCTGCCTACCCCGCTACATGCGGGATACAGGGTGAAGTTGAAAAAAAAAACTTTCCCCGACGCAAAAAGAGTTATAAGTGAGTAAGTAGCGGATGAACTGATTTCGATGCGATTTTTCTCATTCGAATGCCAGTTTCCTTGCAGTGGCTTTCAAATATGTTTGGGGAAAAAATGTTCCAGCAGTTTGAAGAGTATCAGTTCTTTTCCAAATTGATGTAAGGCATTTTGGCATAGAATTAATTATTTGTAAAGATTTTTTTTAAATATGAAAATACATACTTAGCACACCCAAGTCTCGCTTCAGCAAAGTCAAGCAACAGCATAAAACTTTCCTTACTACCAGCTTGAAGTACACCGGGTACACGCAGGTACATAGTGTTACCCTTGATGACCTGGAGATGAAAAAAAATCAAACTATAATTAATATATATATATATATATATATATATATATATATATCTAAAATAATAAACAGGTAAAATATTTGGAAACTACATTATTTTTTACTACATTAGCTTTGCGCTTCATGTGGGGAAATGAAAATAATATAATCATCCCACAAGTGAGAATCGAATCTACTAACATCTTAAGACGACCGATTGCGCCACTATGACTTTATTATATTTCTTATCTCTAAGAAAATTGTTGATTGTGAAGACAAAGACGTATGTATGATGTATGAGATTAATAAAGTAAAATATTACACATCATGTGTTTAACATATACTTTTGTATTAAGTGTCATTCTAAAAGAAAAACCTCCCATGGTTTAGAAAAAAAAATTCTAATGGGAAATAGAGAAAAGAGTGTCTTGACACTGGGTTTTGTCTAAAAAAAAGATTACTTACAGCTTCCCAGTGCACTACAGTGTTTTCAGTAAGGAAGATTTTGAAGTTGACCTTAACTGGTTGCTTGTCTTTGAGTTCCAAGATCTTATTTATAACCTGTAATTGTAGAAAAAAGTATTAATATATATATTTGATACATTTAAGTATTTTGATGTAAATGCAATTATTATTTTTTTTTTATTTTAATATACTATATGACTGAACATAGGCACTTGGTATTTCTTTTCTTATTATTAATATTTTTTTTTCTTGCTATCATACAACTTAAAACTCACTTTCTTTTATAGTTGAAATTCATCCTTTTAACTTATTATAAGCAAACATAATTATTTTTTAGTATAACTTAGTGTCTATACTCACCGCTTGTCTCTCAGCAAGATTTAGTGCGGGGTGAGTGTTCACGGGCTCGGGGGAGAGACTCTCCGCGCTAGTGCTAAGAGAGCTCGCGCTAGCCCATAGAAGGGCGCTCAACAAGTCACCTGCAGGAGAAACAACAAATATATATTTTTATTTATGTTTATTAATGGTAGATTAAATAAATAATAGTAAAAGAACTCTTTTGTAAAAAAAAATGAATTAAAAAGTAAAATATGTGTGTTTTCTTAATTAAAAATAAAATATAACATGTGGGGTGCATGGTGTTAATCGATTATATAAATAATTCAATTAAAAAAAATGCTTTTTAGTTAATATTTCCACAAATTTGTAGTTTCTCTTTTTTAACTATATTTTTTTTATATTATTACAATGTCATCGGCCATTGGTAAGTATGCAAAAAATTAAATAAATCCGACATTTTAAAGTCGGTCAAAATCGTGAACGCGATTTTCGAGGTTTCTGTTACATACGAACATAATATGACCGAAGCTAAATAAGAGGGTGTTAAAAATAAATAAATTTGTATAAAGACAATCATCATAACAAAAAATAATTGTTTTTTTTTTATTAAAATTTTAGTATTTATAAAAAATTATTGGCAATAATTAAAATTTTAGCATCATCTCAAAAAATGCCCAATGCGGATAAAGGAGATTTTACTCTAAATAAAAAAAATATATATAAATATATTCTACTTACGGCTGTTGTCGTCGTGTACGGGGGTGGATGGAGTCGCGGGGCTCGAAGCCCCGCTGTTCACCCCTCCGGGCGGTGCGGCGTCGAGAGCAGGGACATCAGGACCACCTGACACATCGACAAACATTACTATATACCAGTGGCGAGAGGTGAAATTTTTTAGTTAGGCAAGCCGGTAAATTAAGGGGAAGCCGATGTATATTTAGGGAAATTGGTATAGGATGTCAAGGTATTTTGTAATTTCATCATACAATTTTGGCTTTTGACAATTTTTTGGGTCTCATACTTGCACTTTGAAAAGTTAGACGAGCCGGTGGGAATCGAGTTGTATGGACGCCTCGCCACTGCTATATACATATATATATAGTAATAATATTAATGATTATTCATATTTTTACATGTTATAACGAAACTATTTTAAACCTGAAGTCTACCACAGACTAATATTATGTAATGTTTGAAATAGAATCGATTTTTTTTAAATATTTTTTCCATACCAAAATATACACATTGAATTCAGTTAAACAGTTTGATTTCAAATCATCAGTAATTTTTGACTATATGTAATGGTTTTGGGTTCAATTCCGCTTCAGGGGTATAATTGTAACAGTGTCGAACTCCGCCACTCAACACGCAATTTCTCGAATTTGGGCGGAAAGCGGTGAACGCAGTGTCTCAACACTAGGTTATTTCCACTTACCCGTTATAAGGATAAAGCGCTAAGCTAAAAAAATATTCTACATACAAATTCAAATAATCTTGACTATATAAAGATTTTAAAATTAAATATATTTTTTAAGTTTCTTACCACAGAGGCCCGGCGCCCAGGCACAGCGAAAAACACTCGGCGTCGGACGCCGACAAAGCGGTGCGCTTGCTGCCGGCCGCGTTCAGGGACGCGCCATCACCACTGAAAACAAATTAACACATTAAATTTAGGATTTCATAACAAAATAATTACATTAAATAAATCGACTTCCCTTAAAAATTAAAATTATTACGAACACCAGCGACCATATGAAAAAAGAATCATTAAGATTGGTTCACCCAGTAAAAAGGTATGCGGTTACAAACATAAAAAACACAGTCGAATTGAGAACCTCCTCCATTTTGAAATCGGTAAAAAATATTAATAATCCATAGAAAATATATGGGAGAAAACATTTCATAATCAATCATTTGTCAGCATTCTTGATATATAAAAAAAATAATAAATCGTTTATTAATGTAAAAAATATTATTGGCACAAACTTTATTTAGTTGGCATTGTATAGTGCGTGAGTTTGTTTTCCTGATAAGGGTATAATGTCTGGCCAAACCTAAAAATTATTTAAAAACTCCTTTGACAAATAAATAAATTAAAACTAAATCGAGGACAATAAGTAACCCCATGGTAAAAATCAAAAATACTTACCGGAAGATTAGCTTGACGACCATGATGAAGGAAAAATATAAACGTCTATTTACAAAAATAAAATTTTAAAAAAGAATTCACACACAGTTGCTATTTACAAAATATCTCACACTATCACAACATGGAATGTTATTTTGAGCAAAACTTTAATAAAATGCTAAAGGATTTTCAACCGATTTTTCGAGGGTAGTTTCCTAAAAATTATTTCTATGCTGCATTCCATATACAGCATATTATGTATGGGCGAGTCTCTATGTACGTCTGTACGTCTTTATACGAAGGGACCTAAGGCAATACTGTTTATCACATCTGGATGAAAATTCAGATGTTTGCCAAATATAAAAATAGCCAAACAACGTAAAAGACAAAACATTACGTTCAATAAATAGAATATTTTGATCTTGAACTATCCCAGAAAGTCCTCATTAAGAAATAGGCTGATAGTAATCAGCTTTAGTAATTAATTGGTGCCATTATTAAAATATAGCACAGCTTCATTTAAAGAAACAATAAGAAATTGTATTTTTAACCGATTTCACAAAAAGGAGGAGGTAAATCGACTTTTTAGTGGGTGAACCAATTTTCATGATTCTTTTTTTATACGACAGCTTATTCACTTTAGTTTTTAGAGCATTTTGCTTCAAGTCCGTTTCTTTTTTGTTAATTATTGTAAAAGTTTATCTCATTAAAAAATGTCAACTCGCGAGCATTTTAAAAGGCTACATAAATTCTAGTTGCCCCACTATTTGTATGAAAATAAAGGAAATAGGAAATTTATATTTTTGTCAGTTTACAAGTATTAATTTCGAGATGTTTGTACCATATTACTATAGAACGTTGAGAAAAATTAATGCATATGCATTTATATGCACAAATATTTCCCAACGTTCAGTATAGCCCATTAAGTACATGTAAATATATTAATACTCGATGACGTAAAATAAAAATTGGACGTGTTAAAAAAATAAATATTAATTATAATTAGGTTTCTTATTGTATTTAAAATTATATCATCAATCATTTTTATTATGAAAAATGATTTATTAAATTTTATTTTGAAAACCAAATCAAAAATTTAAAAAAATCACAAACAATTGAATTTCGATATATTTTCCTATAAATTTCCAAAAAAAAAAGAACAAAAAAAATTAGCACAGATACACTATACAAATATGTTCAAAAACACTTTGTTTAAGGTAAAAGAGGTTTTCTCCTTTTATCACAATCATAATCTTTTAAATCACTTATCATATATATGTGAGATAGTATTGTTTACAATAACAAATCTTGGCCAATTCACGTCACTTAATTCCAAGCATTAAAATGGCTTCTTGTTGCCAAAACAATTTAAATATATTTATTTTTAAATATTTTAAATTTGCTACTTCGAATTTCACTACTTTCTTCCCTCAAGACATGACAGTAAAGGTTTTTTATACATTGCAAATAAAAAGGTAGCCCAAAAAAAAGGTTTTACTGTTACATTATTATACAAGGTGACAACACAAAAAAACTAACTGAAGCCAAACTAAGCTCCAATTTTTAAGATTATTTACAGAACTTGGCGATCGGAGATTAATCCTGGCTGTTATTTTCACATATACGAGTATCTTATTCATGTAATATATTAGAAGTCTCATACGTTGCTAATGCAACGCATATTTTACGCGTAATCGCGGCCATTAGTTTTAGTGTAAAAAAATATTATTTTTTTCTTAAAATCTTACATAGATTGAGACAAACTAGCAACCTACATATATAACTAGATACCTCAAGAGAATCATAAACATACCACCAGAACACTCAACATTTACAAGGCTAAAGTACCCCTCATTGTATCTCACGAGATTTGAAATTCAAACACCATTACTGCATTGCGGATGTCTGCATTCTTATCGTAAGTTAAGCCCAATGTCTTATACCTATCTATTTTCACGCTTTAACCCGCATAGCAGGTTCGTCAGAGAGAACCTAGTGTCAAGACACTCCGTTTTCCACTTTCTGCTAGATTCGAGACACTACATGTTGAGTGACAGAACTCAATCACTCTTTGCCTTAACATATTGAATTAATGAAAAATTTTAAACATACATTCCTTCGAGTGGAAATCGAACCCACAACTACCTTAACAGTCAGTGGCTATCCCTTTGCACTATGATGGCCTCATATCTAATATATTGAATTATGTAAAAAACCGTTACAAGGTCTTTCTTTAGTGAATATTTATTATAGTAAGATATTCTTTAACTATTCTGCATATCATTAACCTAATATTAGATGATAATTTTATTTAGAACTAAATTTTAATTACAGCCATAAATTTGAATAATTATTACCCGACTTCAAAAAATGAAGAGGTTTTCTATGTGTATGTGTATTAGCGCAATTTTTTTTACTGGGTGAATCAATTATGATCATTTTTTTTAATATAATAGCTAGTATTACTGATATGTTCCCATTTAAATTTAGCTAAGATCAGACGAGCCGTTTTTGAGTTATTCGTAATAATTTTACGTTTTAGTGTATTTTATTTGAAATCAGTTATCTATTTTCATTAAAATTTTAATGATTAACCAAGCAAGCGAAGTCGCGGACAAAAACTACACATATATATGAAACAGCTAAGAAAACTGAACATATCCCAAAACACAACATATTGTTTTAGGATTTACATCACAATGATTTTCCTCATTTTCATGACCAAAATAGCACTTTAGGTAAAGAAAATCATACACAACAATTTATCTTCAAATACACTCAGGTATTATGGCACTGTTTCAAATGAGTGACGTAATGAATAGAAAGTCCCAGTATATACTAATATACAGTTGCTATGATCACAAATTGTTTGGTCAATAAATTTTCTATTTTAGATGTAATATTTATGTTTGCTCTCAAAAAGTTACAAATGTTTACAATTTTAAAAGTAACATTATTACGAATAACTCATAAACTCGTCAAATCGTACTAAGTTTAAATGGACCACATCAGAAGCTTAATTATCACATAGAAAAATAATCATCATAATTTTAATATGCTTTTTATGCATTATTTAAAAAAATGACATTCTACACTCCTTCTCTATATAAACTATAAGTGTGCCAAGTTTCATGCTCCTCCGTCCGCGTAATTTTCGTAAAAAGGGATACAAAGTTTTTGCTTCACGTATTTATATACAGATTATTCTACACCATATTATGGCGTAAGAAGGAAAGAAAAACATCGAAGTTACAACAATTTGCGAAATGGAAAAACGAGGTAAATACGTCATAATAATTACTAAATCATGACTAAGTTTCTTGAATCAAAAGAAACGTGACATTTCTCAGCTTACCCAAGATACCTATATATATAAATTCTTATAAATTAAAAAAAAAGTTCAACTAATTATTCGCCCAATTATTCCAATCGCCCAATTATTGTATGGGTTTTCATAAAAATGCAAAACAAAAACAAACCGCCACTAAGCACGCAATGCCACAATTCGGCGGAAAGTGGGGAACGGAAACCTTAAGAGAACGGAGTGTCTTAACACTAGGTTCTCAGGTTCCCTCTGCCTAACCTGCTGTGAATGCAACGTGAAGCTAAAAAAATGATGGAGAAACTAAATTTTCTAATAAAAAAAAATGTTCATCAAATATGCCCATATTTGGCTGTATCGCGTGACTTCGTATGCATGGACTATAAATAAAACCTAGTCTCGATTTTTCCCGTTCTAATAGAAGCTTCTAGAATTTTTCTCGTAGTACTTTCCTTACATTTCCTAAATAGACTATATGTCAAATTCCAGCTTTTAAAAATAATAACAATAGTTAATAAGAGATAAACGAATATAATAAAAGGAAGAGAAGCTGCGAACGGAGGGTCTTGACACTAGGTTAGGTTCTCTCTAACTACCCTACTTTGCGAGGAAAAAGCTAATTTTTATTGTTAAAAGAATATGGAAAGTATATATAGTCATAATAGATAGCTATAACAATAGTTCTAAAATAAAAAAAAAAATAACCTAAATAAACAGTGATCATGTGCGCAGTTTGGCGCGCGAAATGTTTATGTTTTATTTTTAAATCTGTGACCGAGGCGTGGTCATCGAATTCTTTATTCAGGCGAGGATTGCGAGAAACACGTTGGTAACTTTAAAAATATGACTCAAAATAATTAAAGTCTCTAGGCAGTGTTGAATTCTACCTACTTCTAGTGCAAAATCTACAAACAATATTTAAGCTTCAAAAAATAAAATTATTACGAATAACTCAAAAACTATTTGTTAGATCTTAAGGAAATGTAATGTGACCACATCAGAAGCAAGCAGGTTCTCTCTCAATTCGACTGTATTATTTTGTATCTCACCGCTTAACTTTTTACTGGATGAACCATTTTTGATGATTCTTTTTAATATGATAGCTAGTGCTTCTGAAGTGGTCTCATTTAAATTTTGTTAAGATCTGATGAGTAATATTTGAGATTTTTTTTTAACTTCACGCTGTAACCCGCATATAGCATTCCGTTCCCCACTTTCCGCCGTATTGAGGCATTGCGTGTTGAGTGGCGGAACTCAACACTTTGCCTTGTTACCAAACCCAAGAAATAAAAATACTAAATTTAACATTTCATTTTTGAGTTATACGTAATATTTCTACTTCTTAGTACATTTCTTTTGAAAATATTTTTTTTTTGTTAAAATCTTAAATATACTAACTAAATAATATCTTTATAGTACTATTTATTGACACAAAATGTGACATTAAAGTGAATTATGAGGCTTAAAGTATAACAGTTTATCGCTATGTTTACTACGAAGCTATAAATAGCGATACCAACTCATTAAATATTTAAACAGAGCTACACTACAGATAGTCTTGTTTACTAATGAAGCGTAGATGCTTTCCTCTTTTATTATTTTGTAAAAATTAACATAAAAAAATACATTTTCATATTTAATATGGTTTTTTGTATTTTCTTAGTTTCCTTGAAAACATTTTTTATGCTTCACGTTGTATCCCGCACATAGCGGGGTAAGCAGAGGGAACCTGAGAACCGACGTGTTAAGACACCGTTCGTTTAACACTTCTATTCCCCACTTTCTACCTGTTTGAAGCATTGCGGACTAAGTTGCGGAATTTAACGCGCTTTTCCTTGTAACCAGAGCAAGGATTGCTCGCTGAATTGCGGAACTCAACGCAGCCTTGCCTTGTTACCATAGCAAGGAAATGAAAATACTAAATATTATTTATTGTTTTCATTTCCTGGCGTGGAAATCGAACCCACAACCTGTCGCAGTTATAGTCACACGCTTTTTTGCCTCTGCGCCATTATAGATCTCATTCTTAATTCTAAATATTATTTAAAATTCAATTCAAATTTTAATTAATTTAGGCAGAAAAGGAAGAACGGAGTGTCTTAACACTAGTTTCTCTCTTAATAGCACGCTATATCGGAATTAGGGGAAAGCGGCTTTTTGTTAGTGGCGGAGATCAACGCCGGTCTTTGCAATGCCAAAGGGAAGAAATGAAAATAATTTTGACTTAATAGACGATAAAAAATAGTTATAAAAAAGTACCTATGTAAAACTTTGTAAAGTTAAATGACCACTCGCGTGTAGACTAACTTAACACCAAAATGAAACGAAAGCGATTTATTTATACTGATAACGTCAAAATAAAATTAAATCATACTAGAAAATCCATTACCGCCATTTTATTAATATTTTTTTTACTTAACTTCACGCTTTATCCCTAGCGGGGTTGTCAGAGAGAACGGAGCGCCAAACGCTACGGTCCCTGCATACCTCTTTTGCCTCGCCCACAGTCATTAACCTCTTCATGCATGCCCTCCGGGGGGTCCTGGTCCTGTGGTCATCGATACTGTGTTCTCGAAGGTCAACCGAGGTCTCCCCCTACCTCTCTTGCCGTTCACCTTTGCGTCATATATCTTTCTCACCATTCTTTCATCACTCATCCTCTCGACGTGGCCAAACCACCTGAGCACGTTTTTCTTCATTCTTTTATATATATATATATTGATGCAGTATTATTATTATATGCATTATTTTAAAACGAATTAGTTTTCTATACTCCTCTATAAATATATTAACTAAGTACAGCAAAAAATCGCTTTTATCGTCATATATGGTAATTCTATGAGTCAAGGAATTTTTATTAGCCGACGTTCAAAAACAAGAAAGTTTTCAATTCAACTGCATTTTTTATGTGTAACCGTATAATTTTTTAATGGGTAAACAAATTTTGATGTTCCTTTTTTTATATGATAACTAGTGCTTCTGATGTGATCCCATTTAAAATTAGTTAAGATCTGACGAGTAGTTTTTGAGTTATTCGTAATAATTTCACTTTTGTGCATTTTATTTAAAGCCGAATTTGTTTTTTAGTTCATATTTGAATTATTTCGTTAATAATCTCACCACAAAATCAATAAAATTAACAAATAAGTTAATCTACATACGACTGTGTGGATTTCTATGGAAATTTCAATAATGACATTGTAAGGTTTCATTTAATACCTTAGGAAACTGACACATGATACGAGCTTATATGGTAAGCTATACTTACTGTCATTTTTAACCGACTACAAAAAATGGAAGGTATTCATTTCAACTGTATTTTTTATGTTACCGCATACTTTTTTACAGGTCAAAACCTTTTTTTTATATGAGTCTCTTTTAAATTGAGTTGAGATCTGACGAGCAGTTTGTAAGTGCATTTTTATGAAGGTTTTTTTTGCTAAAATCTTAACTGTTTAAAAATGTGGTGTCAAATAACTATCTGTATCCTGCCACTTCGTTTGGACTATAAAACGTAAAATTCTGTCTTTTCCCGTCTTAAATGTCCGTCTGTAATTTCGAGAAATGTTCTGTTAGTGCTCTCCTACATTCCATAAGAGAGCCATGTCAAGTTTTACTTTTATATGGTCAGTAGTTTTGTCTGTACGTTGTCTGTCAGTCAGTCAATAACGCCAGTGATTGACATATAGATTAGGTGTTTGGTTGGTTAGTAATTGATTACTGAACTGAAGGTAGAAGGTTCAATTTCCACCTATATCTTATAAATACCACATTAAAAAAATACAAATATTCAAAAATCATCTAAATATCTTGCATTAGTCGATTCATAATTATTACATCAATAATAAAGTCTATTACAAAATGGTAATATTGCAAGTCGTTTACCATATGCTGTTTAATATTGATCCTAAATACAATACTTCTAAGGTATAGTTTACAATTTCATTAATGGCAAGATTCTTTTAGTTGAATTAACCTTGAAGGGAGATCTAGAATGTTCATTTGCATAATAACAAATTAGTCTAATAAAAGAAATTATAATATATTCCTGCATAGCAGAGAAGAGGGAACAGTGTCAAGACACTCCAGTCCTAGCTTTCAGAATTCGAGATATTGCATTAAGCGCTGGCTCAACACCGGCTTTTGCATTATTGAAGCGATAAAAATAATTTCAATATTATAATTCCCCAAATTGGGAATGGAATCCACAACTCCATAGCCTTTACAGTCAGACAGTGGGACAGTCCCACTGTGTCCCACAATCGCCTCAAAATTAAAAGGAGCATTTTTAAAATGGAGGGCAGGATTTTGGTAAAAATATCATTCTAAGATATTCGTACATTAATCTATGAATAGATAGACATTTTAAGGCAATAAAAGTGTATTAGAGATTGAATAACTTCAGTTGTTTATAAAAAAAAAAAAATAGATAAAAAAATAGGCTATCATTTTATATATACTCTTTTATATATTACTTCATTTAATGCAAGTACCAGCCGTAGGATGTAATTACATATCATTAATCACTGTGAACTATGTATCAAGCACATAACTTGCAGTATGTAACGTAATAGGGCAATAATATTAAAATTTATATTTTATACTAAACTAGTTGTTACCCACAGCTTTGCTCACATGGTCAATGGCAGTTCATACTACATACTATAGTGTGGAGTGTTTATGCCGCCTACATATGAAAATAATATGTATTTTTTCAATAAAAGTACCCTATGTCTTTTCTAATATTTCTAAAAATATATATTCAAAGTTTCATGATGATCAGTTTAGTAGTTTTCAAGTGAGAACATAACCCAAACTTATATGGACAGATATTTACAGCAGAATTAATTAAAATGTATGGTATGAATTCAATTTAAAAGAAACATTTGTGGTATCTTAAAATTTTAAATCAAAGGATCTTTTTTAATTATAAAAATATAAGGTATCATGGTTGTAATTGTGCAGTAAAATATTTTGACATTTAATTTGTTTATGGTTCTTTTAAAGTTATGCAGTGATATATGGAACAGTGTTTCGCCGTACAAATGATGGTTGTGTGTTTCAAAACCACTATATATATTATCTTTAAAAAAGATGAAAAATAGGGAATAGTGATTTATAATTGGATTCTCTATGCCAACCCTAAAAGCAAGTGCAAGTAAATGAATATTTAAAAAAAAACAATAATTTATATTGTGTTAGAGAGATACAAAGAGAAATATGATGAGACTAACTGTTGAACCGATACAAGAATGAATGAGGAAATTTGATTATAACAAAAGATAAAGTTAAAAAGTATGTCACAGATAGTGCAAAAACTGTATATACTTCCTTTTTAAAAATGTTACGATAGTATATCAAAAGTGTCAAGTAAACAAAGAAATGTTTCATTTAATGTCTAATAATAAAAAAACAAAAATGAGGAAAATATGATCAGTAATATAAAACGATATTAAAACTGGAATATGAAACAGTACATATTATACCCTAAAGTTATGTATATACTTTATTACTTTCTTTTATGACCATACCAAATTGTATTGATATCTGATTAATGCAATATACATATAAGGTTTTGATTTGATAAAGGATTAACAATCAAATAATTTTATCGTTTACAAATCTCTTAGCTATAAAATCTATTCGTATATACCAATTAAGGAAATAAAGGTAGGTAGATTATTAATCAGCAAACTGATGACGTATTATATTGGATCAAGGACGACCTCTTTAAAATATTGTTTAATTCCGTGAAAATAAAATGCAACATAACAAAACATTTGTTATACAACTATCATTAACAATGTATATTATAATATATACTTACCGATAGGTTTTCGCCTTCGCGGATTGGGGTTCAACTACGACACCAGCAACGTCGTAGTAATTACTACTACTAAAATTTAATTGTTGTATCAACTTGGTCATCTTGGCAAATCGTAGTTAAGCCTTTGCAAAACGAAATAATCAAAAACACGGACGGACCGTAAGAATTCGAGAAATTACGCAGCAAAGACGTGTTTCACAATAGCGAGACAAATGAAAGTACGATAGTATTAACTATAGACTATAGAGTATACAGTCAATTCTAAAACAAACGTCAGTACTTAACTCTACTCAGTATAGAGGTACACGTGTTTGTACATGCGGGCCACGTGATGAGGCACATTTAAAATTAGCCGCATTATCATATTTTTCCGTAATGGCGGCCGGAAACGTGATGATATTCATGATTCTAAGCAATGCGTTTAGTTTTTTCTATAGCAAGTTATTTTTTATTAATAATCTAATAATATTATGTGATTTATAATATTATTTTATAATACATAACGTGCTCAAAAAATAATAAATTTTAAATGGCATAAATGATATAAAAATATATTTTTAAATAAACTACGTGCATGTTCACTTTTGTAACAAAAAAATATATA
Source organism: Philaethria dido (assembly GCA_033558755.1). NCBI lineage: Eukaryota > Metazoa > Arthropoda > Insecta > Lepidoptera > Nymphalidae > Philaethria > Philaethria dido. The sequence goes on from JAKGSA010000728.1 coordinate 43,990, forward strand.
AGCCTAAGTAGCAAAACCACTAATTAAATCCCAATTAAAAATATTCAAAGATAGTATGTAACATATTATTTCCATTCATTGACCTTACATCGGTCTATCAAACAATTCGGGCATGAATCAAAAACATAAACATACGTGGTATAAAGTGAAAGTGAAATTACAATCTGTCAATTCGATAGTCAAAACAACACGTAGCTGTTACGTCACAGGGCAACGTCAACGGATCGATAGTGTTGCGTAGTTACGCCGCAGTTGATATCGATCGATATAATATCGACAAAAAGTATAAAAATGACTCACCGATTTCTAAAAATTAAAGATGGCATACTACTCTGTACTGATTCGCTTTTTTTAAACCTTTGTTCTCGTATCATATAACTGGTTGCCGGCAAGGCATATAACGTCATAACTTCACTTTGAAATACACTGCACTGGTATTAACACTAATTTTACTCGTTTATTTTTGGTTTTGCCACTATTACGCACATTAACAGACTTTCCACTATTTTGGGGTTTTCTCAAAAATGATGTATACAACGACATTCAGGCTTGAAAGCGTGTTCTCGACTAATACCGCAGTCAAATGCTATATAACGAGATATAAGTGTGACTAAACCTCACCCCTCCGTTTCAAGGGAACACTCTGGATTGGTTCACAGGGGTGGTTTTTATATAATGCATAAATTCTATTTCGGTCAACCTAACTAAATAATATTTGTTAATATTTCTATTTTTTTGTGATGGGCTTACACAAAAAATAAATGAAAAATAATTCCAGTTTTTTTATTTCATGTATTTTTTAATATATTTTCGGCGGAAAGTGGGGAACGGAGTGTCTTAACACTAGGTTCCCTCCGTCTACTCTGCTATATGCGGGATATACAGCGTGAAGCTATGTATGTATGTATGTTTAATATATTTTCTTATTTTATACTATTTAATAAAGATTCATTGACTTCATTATTAGAACTAAGTATAAGGCGATGTTTCACAATCATGTCATTTCATTGACTAATGCGAACATGATTTCGAAAAGTTAGTAGTTTTTTATTTGGACTTGAATCCAACTTCAGCTTCTACAGGCCACAGTCTCACCACTGAGGCGGAATAACGAAATACTGAAGTATATCAGTTAGTATATTTTGGTATTTCGCTATAAGTATAAAAATTAACTACAATGGTTCTTAATTTACTTCAAATCGTTATAAAATATTCGAAACTGTTACTTAAAACATAAAATTATGAAAGGAATGACATACTTCGTGGACTTCAGACGTCAAACATACCTATATAGACAGATAACACATACATCTTTCTTTGCGTTGCTCAGTTAGGTAAAAGCGAACGATGCGTCAAAATTATTTCGCCTATATTTGTCCTGGTAGCATCAACGCATTACCATGCGGAGATATAACCTCTATATAGTTGTAGGCAAGTAGATAACAGAGAGACTTGTCTATTTATATGCCCTGGACAAGTGAGGTATAATTAATTGTAAAAATATGATGACTATGTTATAATAGTCACAGGTAATAACATTTATTTGTTCCAAAAAAAGGTAATACTTCTATATTTTTAGATACAGATTAGATTAAAAATAATGAAATCAATACAGTTAGCACTTTTTAAGCATTATTTAAAAAAAAACGGTTTTTGTAAATATACCTACGTATAGCGTTAATAATATTGTGTGCAATAAAAAACTGTCTTTGTAATATGAATATTTGGTTCTAGTTTCAGCCCCTGTGATCCAACAACCCCTGACGCATGCGTAAGCCGTGGCGCCGTGACGTCACGTTCTGTTTACACCAGACTCGACAAATGTTTTGTTTCTTTTCATATTCGTTACTTTTTTTGTTTTAAAACGAGATAAAAATATAGCATTGTTACATACTAACATCGTAGCTATATATATAATGTAATGTAGAAAGCACTATGCCATGTTTTCTGAAAAAATGTATATTAAAAAATGACTATATATGTAATGAATATGCGTACATACATAACTTATACTTATTCACAAGTCAATCTATACTTTAGTTTCATTAAATCGATAAAATATAGGCCTAAATATATTACTACAATAACAAGGGCGTTGTAGCTTTGAAAGACGCCTCCGCTAAGTCGTGTATACACGAGCAAGAAACGGGCATGGCTTCGTTTCTAACCAAAAATATGTTTCTAACCAAAGCCCACAACGTGTTTAAATTTAGCACGGGCTATTATTGATAATTCTTGTATTGTTATTATTTTACACGTGAAAATAATATTTACGTTTCACGTTTTGTGAAGATCATTCGCTGTTTATATTACTGTAGTTAACCTAAGCAAGTGAGCCGAAATGCACATGAAGTTTATAATTTTTTAAATTTCCACAATAATTAATAAATTATTACTAAATACATTGCAAAATACAAGATAAGAAAGATCTCCTTAAACAAACTATGTAATTATACGTTGTATTATTGTATATTTTATTATTTTAACAGTATCTTCATTATTGACACAAAGTGCAACTTAAACTTATTTTCCCCTCCATATTTGGTAAGAATTGTGACACAAAATTTCCTAATTTCTTATCGCCATTAGAAGCCTATATGCACATATTTTCGTGTTTAATGCATTTAAAGCATTAATTTCTTGTAACTATGATAAAGGTTATGACACGAAGGCTATATAAGTCTCTTTTGTATGTATTTGTACTATTATTAAAGAAACATTTCAAAATGAAAGCCGTGTTGCTGATTTTCGTCGTAGGAGCGATAGCTCTACAGGTAAAGATTGTATTTTTTTGTAGCTTTGTTATGTTATTTATTATTTTTATTTTAAACTATTTAATTTTATTATTTAGGTAATACGAATTATTATATATCAATAATGTTAAATTTTACAGACCGCCTATGCCCAATGCATACGAACGGCTCCTGTTGTAGCATCAGCTCCAGCATTAGTAGCATCCAACGCAGTCGCCAGTTCCCTGGCTGATACTTTGTCACTTCTCACCGTCAGTAGCCTTCTATCGGAAAAACTGCCATTGGGCTATCCAATGATTGCTCCTATTGCCCCAGTGGCACCGGTTACTACGGTTGCAGCAGTGGGCGGTTGCGGATGTGGTTACCCATATGGTTCCTATATCTATTAGGACTAGACAAGTGGGGATTTATTTCATTTTTGTATAACTATTACGTTTCCTTTTTTCTTATAACAAGTATATGTTTTAAAAATCAAAATTTAAGCTTGTCATATTGTACAATAATTTATATATGTAAATGTTTAAGTTGTTAACTTGTGCATGTGAATATTGCAATTAATTTCTTTCTTCTTACCAAGAATGCCACCCTAAGTCCACTTTTACCTGGTTCTTGGCCTGTACACAGAGATTCTTATATGTAACAGAGGTAGGTGTGCGCTGCCTAATTTTTGTTCTCTTCGATTTCTCTAGAGTTTTGGACAGAAAAATTCTAAATTTTTATTTCTTAACTATCGATCACAACACACATATAAAATTTACCGCTAATTTCATCGGATTTTTCCATTCCTATTTATACGATAGCCTTCAATGATACGCTCCTTAATTTCTGTTCTTTAAAACCTGTTTTAAAAGAACAAAGATTTAAACTGAAATAGTATGAATAAAGAATGTAATAGTATTAATGCTTGTTAAGATTGAGAACAAGCATTAATGCTTACCATATCTTACAAACTTTAGCGTGTGCTCTGAATCATGTACGGTCTATCGAGTTATCTGCAAGTTACCGAACCCATTAATCTACAGTCAAAACTCATATGAAGCTATCCGTACGTTCCTAATATAACGCACACTCCCGGCCACCAATGGTCTAAAATGTTAACATATTTTTTTTAAGTTTCCTTGATAGAAAAATATTACCTGTAAAAAATATACTTAGCAAATTTAATTACTCTTTTTATTACTGAAAAATCCGATACTTGTAACCTTAATTTATTATAAATACATCTAGACTGCATTTGCGTTATCAAAATCTTTGTGTAAGGATTGCTTGAAAAAAGTCGACAATATTCTTACATACCTCCATAAGGTTCAGTGGTTAATACTTGCCATTATTGTAAAAATCTTCGACGATATCTGTTTTACAATATCCTTCACGTCATTTTTTAATAACCAAGCCCCAATAAGGCTGCTTGCTATTTTATTAAGAATCTTCTTCATATATTCTGATCCTTCTCTCTATCTTTACCCTTCAACTTACAATCTCAAAGTGATGACAAATTGACATAACCACATCCTATATTTGTAATAACTTAAACATTTAAAGTAATTGAAGTGTCTGTATGTATATGTATAACGCTTAAGTACCAAAAAGTGATTATAAATATTGTCGTCTTTGTTTACTGCGTCTGTTTAAATGTAACTGTTTTTGTAAACTATTTTATATATGTGTACGTGCTATAAATAAACAATTTGAGATATATGTTGATGTATTTAATTATATGTTTTATTATTTGTAGGTTTATTACAGATTTTACATGTCAAAGGTAATTTACTAAGTTAAGTCTAGAGAGACAAGTTATTACACTATTACAAAATTGAAGTAATCATTAACTATTACTATCAATTGTTCATTTATTTTAAATTTATGAAATTAATTTTGTTTACTCAAACGAAAAAAATACAATAAAAATATATTATATTTTGAAAATAAAACGATCCATCCATCTAGTTAGGCAAAGCGCGGCATCAGAGTTTGCCACTTAACTAACAATGTTTTGATGCGCAGCCATTATCAAAAGCGAGTTACTTATCTTATATTACCGTAGGCTACCCCATATTCTTAAAGATATTTTAAAAGGTAATGTAAGCTAGCAAATGAAAAAATATATATAAGTACTGCTTGCGTTACTGACTGACTTGCGTTACTGAGTGATTGACAGACAACGTACAAACGAAACTACTGGCCACTGAAAACTGAAAAATAGCATGTTAGCTCCTTGGGGAGTGTAGGGGAGCACTAAGAGAGGATTTATTAAAATACCTACAAAAACAGGAAAGAATTTTAGATTCTATAGACAAGCGAGTCATGAGCCAGTTACATATAATATCGATAAAATAAGTGACATCCCTATTCATGAACACACGACATGTCAACTTTTTTTTATTAAAATGTATTTTTTTTATTATATTTATTAAATATGTTCTAACTTTGTATGTTACGTTATAAAACGAGAAAATAAAATTTGTGAAAAATCTACGACGTGTGATCAAAATACCTACCTACTTGAATTTAAAAAAAAAAACATTTTATTTTGTCTTAAAACAATCAATATTTTATTACCTCCAAAAATTTTTAATAAACAATTTTTTTATAAGTGTGTCTTTTTATGGTTAAGTTATACTTCATGTAAAGTTCTATTTAAATAGATCAGTGTTTTTTGCGCAAAAGAGTAAGAACCAGACATCTATATATCTCATAATCTTTCTTTTTTTTTTTTTTATGGAAAGGACAAGGCAAACGAGCGTTCGGGTCACCTGATGGTAAGTGATCCCCGCCGCCCACGGCCCCGTGTAACACCAGAGGAGCGTTGCCGGCCTTTGAGGTGGGAGTAGGCGCGCTTTTTGAAGGTACCCATTTCGTATCGACCTGGAAAAACTGCCGCAGGTAGGCCATTCCACAGTTCAGTGGCACGTGGAAGGAAATTCCTTCGAAACCGCACAGTACTGGAGTGCCACGCATCCAGGTGGTGTGGATGGTATTTAAGCTTGTGGCGTACTGTGCGGTTTGAAAATCCTGCGGCAGGAATCAGGTCAAACAATTCCCCAGAACACTCTCCGTGATATATGCGATAGAGAACGCACAACGAGGACACGTCTCTACGCAACGCCAAAGTGTCAAGCCCTGCACAGATTACCGGGTCCCCAACGATTCGAATCTGACGCATTTATAATTTAGTAAGAATATTATTTTATGAAATTTAGTTATTTTAGTTCTGTTAAGAAAACGGAGTGTCTTAACACTAGGTTCTTAGATTCCCCATGCCTACCCTGCTATGTGCGGGATACAGCTGAGCCTAAAAAAAAGTTATTCTACGAAAAGTTTTGGGTTAAAACATCCTAATTCTTTCTGTTTTGTGTAAAGTGTAAACTTTCTAACATATAGACTTTAAAATTCATATTATGATTACGGTACTTAGAAACCTACAGTTGTCATAATTAAAATTTAAACAAAATAATAGAACCGACTCAATTAAAATGCACAAAAAAATTACCAATCAACATAAAAATTACTCGTCAGATCTTAACTAAATTTATTTGGAATCACATGACGCACAGGAACAACATGATGATGAAACACTAGCTATCATATAAAAAAGAATCATCAAAATTTGTTCGCTCAGTACAAAGTTACACATACAATGAAATTGAGAACTCCTCCTTTTATAGTCGGTTAATAAAAATAAAATATAAATTATTCATAATTTATTTTACAGTACTAAATATTTACAAAACGTTTATCACCAAATTACATAATGACTTGATTGGCATATTGAGATACGACCTCCGATAAATGATTGCCAAACGACTCAGCTACTACCGCCGTGCCAGTAGATGGCACGTTTCCATCAACATTTATCATGCCATAAACTGGGAAGCAGCCACATACTTTTATTGTACCACCAATAGGTAAATCCCCTGACATAGTTATATCACCATATTGTAAAGATGGAATAATTTCGGATATAACTGGTGTCATTGGCATATTATTAAGCATATCGGTTGGCATATTTGCGATTGGCACGAAATTGGCACTGGTAATTGTTGCTGGTAAGGCATTGCCAATTATTTGTTCATTTGCTATAGCTTTATTAGTGAGCATATTTGATGTAACTTCGTTTGCCAAAGCATTGCCAGTCGCGAAATTATTGGGTGCAAAGTTTGTACTCATAGATGGCTTATTGGCCATCATACCGTTATTATTATAAGCATTTGGTGTGTAATTGTTGATATTGCCTAAAGAATTTGGCATGTTCGTCATTCCTGTATTCATAGTGCCAGCCGGTCCTGTGGCTGAAGACCAGTTATTTAGTCCAGCGTTTAAAGGACCATTTTGTTGCATTGGTAGAGTCCAGGCTTTCTGTAAAGGTCATAGTTATGATTAGTATTTAAGGATATTTTATTTGTTTATGTTTTCTCTATTAAATTTTAATTGGTTAGGATTTTATTAACAAGAGTACGTAAATCAATATATTTTTAATATACTGCTTATTTTTATTTCAATCCGCCTTAGCTATTTAAACTACCGAATATGCATAAGACGTTACGGTCAAATTTACTGAAAAGGAAATCTGAAAAGGGCTGAAATTATATGCACACTTAGTTGCTTTCTGGTTTTTATATGGCAATTACAATTAAATTTGAAATTTGTTCTTAATTCTATCAATCTAAGCTTATTTGTTTATTTAAACTCTTAAGAAAATTTAAAAAAAGAAAAGAATTATGAAATAAACTCACGTTAAAAATAACAGCCTGTATACAAAGTGCTATGAAAAACTTCATTTTGTCGGGTTCGAGTCGAAATGATAATATTTTTAAATATTCAGTACTATTTATACAATCTTTTTAATATTATCGTCGATGTGTAAGATCAATTATCAAATAATTGCTTAAAAAATGCTTCCAGCACTCATAATGATGTAATAAATATTAATTAAGTTAATTCTATCTATTTGCTATCTGATTCCTATTTCAAATAAAGGTTCCTCAATTCGATTGTTTTTTATGAGTCACTACATCACTTTTTACGGGGTAAATGGGTTCAACAAATTAATTGTTTTTTTTTTTTATATGATATCTAGTGTTTCTGATATGGTCTCATTTAAATTTAGTTAAGATCTGACGAATAGTTTCTGAGTTATTTTAATTATTTTTTTTTACTTTTTAGTGCATTTTATTAGAAGCTGTTGACGCGTTAACAACGCGTTGTCTTTAGCAATGTATTTATATAAACATGGACGTCAAACTATGGTAGTACGTGTAATTTTTATTTTATTAATTTAACATACTTTTTATGCAGTATTTAAAAAAAATATATTAGCATTCTGCACTCCTCTATATAAACTATAAGTGTGCCAAATTTCATGTTCCTTCGTCCTCATTATTTTCGTAAAAAAAAAAATAAAAAAACAAAGTTTTTGCTTCACGTATAATATTTATATATATAGATGTTACAGTACAGCTGATTCTTTTTGTTTGACAAAGAAAAATCTATTTTATTCCATAAAGGAAAAATCTAGACTTAAATATAAAAGTTACTTAAATTGCATTTAAAATAGTTTAGACTCTATTACGTATTTAAATTACAAACATATAAACATATGAACTTACCTAATTTCAATATTATCGAGAATGCATAATAACTTTATCAATATGATACGCACTTGCAAAACTTCCTGCGCGTGAATCGAAATTCATTCAATTTAATCATAATTATGTCATATATTTATGTAACAAACATACCTCTTTGGTATAAAATGATAAATATTTAGATTTTCACTCATTCAATACAATTTAATTCGTTTTGTTGTTTTTATACACTGCTATAAGAATCAACATGACTTTCGAAATCATTGCTGTCGTTTTCGCCATTTTTGTTCAGGTATAGTACTTCATTATAATTAACTAATTGTATCCCATGACTTCTTTTAAACTGTGACGCCTAAAATCCTGTCCTTTCCCTATTTCCTAGGTTTTCCTCTTAATGCTCCTCTTCACTTCCCAAGAAGCTTGCATATCAAATTTCAATCAAAAAGTCAATATGATAATTATATGAGTTGTAATATTAAATAAACTAAAAATAAAACTTCATATTTTTTTCATTTCAGATGCTCACAGCCCAAAGCATCAGCATGTTCACCGCTGGCCTATACGGCAATAGAGGAATTAACCCGGCCATCGACGCTTACAATTTATATGCGCCAGCACCAAACATGGCGTATAACTACGGACCTTCAAATTCACTGGCATATGACGCTCAGGGCTTATCCTTGAGTGCTCTATCTGCTTCAAATTCAGGAACATTTTCCGTCACCAGTTCCTCTCCAATCGCCCCTAACGGAGTGTTCCTACGATCAGAGAACTTGGTTATAGAAGGTCCTTTAGCGGTTAATGGCCAATTGCCATTCTTAGGCACTATTGCTCTGGAAGGCGCATTGCCAGCACTTGGCAATGGCGCTGTTATGTACGGATGTGGTAATGGCAACGTTGGTATTCTGAACGAGGAATACCCTTCTGTTGCCCCGGTGGGCTATCCTATGCGTAATCCAGGTCCTGTCATGGCAGCACCTTTCGGTTACCCAGGTTTTGCTGGATTAGGACGAGTTATTTAATAATATTAATTATCGATTAATTATTATTTTAATTTGTAAACATTGTTTGTTGTTTGTTAATTGTAATTTGAATTGATTATTTGATTAATAAAGTTGTTCTTTTTAAATATTAACATGTTTATTTTGTTACTGAAGTATCTGGGTTGCGACTTGGTACGAATTTCTTGCTTAGAATTTTTATATTGATATTGAATAATAAAGAACAAAAAGAAAGAAAGAAAACCCAAATTTAAATGGGACGATATCAAAAACACAAGCTATCGTATAAAGATATATAGTCAAATTGATAACCTTTTTTGAACTCGGTTAATAAGTACCCAAACATATTCATAGCCTTATATCTAACAAGACCTTAATTCAAACGGTACAGAATTCAAAAACTCAACGGGATACTTTAATTTGGTCAACAATATGCCCTTAAAGCAAAGAGACTTTTTGAGTTGTAATATTATTTTATTTTTATAGCTTCACGTTGTCCCGCATATAGCAGGGTAGGCAGAGGGAACCTGAGAACCTAGTGTTAAGACACTATATTCTCTTTCAACTATTCCGTTCCCCACCTTCCGCCGGATGGTAGGCATTGCGTGCTGAGTAACGGAACTCAACGCCGCGCTTTGCATTGTAATATTACCTAATATAATTAAGCTTTAAAGGAAAAAAAATCTGAATTTTCCGATTTTAAATAAACCGCACTGCAAAGTAACATTACCTAACTACGAACAACTTAAAAATTGCTTATCAGATCTTAATTTAATTTAAATGGAACCACATCAGAAGCATCATGAAAATTCGTTCACAAAAATTTATGTTTCAACACACAATTTGGCGGAAAGTGGGGAGCGGAAATGTTGAAAGAGAATGGAGTGTCTTAACACTAAATTCTCTGGTTCCCTCTGCCTACCCCACTATATGCGGGATACAGCGTGAATTTAAAAAAAATTATAAAAACAAACAAAATTTGGAATTGATAATTTCACCTTCACATATAAATATAATGATTTTAGTTGTGTTATTTAGCAAAGATCGTTATTTTCCAGAGATTAACAGAACGAAATGAATAAAATAAAAAATACGTTGACACAATTGTACCGTGTCGCAAAGTACCTGGAGGAGCCACGTTTTGTGCTGTAAACGTGTCAAGTTCTATGTATATTAGTACCTACACTGTCTTACTTTTTTACTTTCAGCTTAACTATAGTTTTAGAGAGTACTTTCAAAATTTATGTCAAGATATCTTTTTATATTGGTAATGAAAAAATATACTCCGTTATTCAAAATAATCTATATATTAATACGTGAAACTAAACTTTAGACCGCTTTTACGGAAATTATATGGACGGAGGAGCATGAAACTTGGCACACTTATAGTTTACATAGCGAAGGAGTGCAGAATGAAAGCAGTGATCTTTTAAAATAATACATAAACATATATAAAATTAGTGAAATAAATGTTACACACACTACCATGGTTTGACATCCATGTTTATATAAAGTGACATATAAATTATACATACGTTGCTAGGACGCGCTATTAGCGCGTCAACGGGGACACTAGTAGTAATAAATGACCAAAATTATAATCTTAGAAACTTTGAAATGGCTCTCTTTAGGTTTTGCACTTGTGTCAATCTATTTAGGCCCATCGATTTTTGTTATTCATAAATGAACTTTGGATTTATTTCCATAAAAATCGTAGCAGATGAAGGTGTGTGGAATACAAGACAAGGGGAAATAGTGTAGTTGTAGCTAGAATACATATAAAACTTCTTGAGAAATTACTTGCGCTTTATAAATATAAAAAAAAAGAATTTAATAATTTTCTGAAAAATATGAAGCGAAAATGAGAAATATAAAGAAAAAATTATGACAAAAAAAACTGTTATTTAGACAAAATGAAACGAAAAAAATTTTGATTAGAAAACTAAACCAAGAAATGGTTAAGTGGTCAATGTTTTTGTCCTCTTATTATAAGAAGCAAGCGTATAAATACATTTCATTCGAGGTGATTACCATGGATAATAAGATAATGTCAAGTGATTTTTTTTTTAGCTTCACGCGGTATCCCGCACATTGTAGAGTAGGCAGAGGGAATCTGAGAACCTAGTGTTAAGACACTCCGTTCTCTTAATATTTCCGTTCACTACTTTCCGCCGACTTAAAATATTGCAGTGAGTAACGGAACACAACGCCGAGTTTCGCCTTGTCACGAAAACGAGAGGAAGAAAAATACAAAATATCATAAATACTTAATATTTTATTTCCTAGAGTAGAAATCAAACCCATACCGTTTCGTGTTTAAAATTATTCAACAACTACTAGTAGACCAGATTAAGCGTCAAATACACCTTGCCAACGTGTACAAACACTTTAGACAAAAGTCTTTGTCAAATATCTGGTAGCATGATGCATTCATAGAGTACTGTGTTATAACTTCTTAAAAAAAATTGTTTAATTTTCTTTTATCCAACGAGCTTTCAAAGAAAATATATAAAGTTATGCCTAACAAAAATATTGCTTTTATTTTATATATATATATTTGTTACTGCTAAATTACTAAGCATATTTAAAAAAAATGTACACTTTCTAATCATTTTAATATTCTACTTATAAAATAACAAGGAAAAAGAACCACTAGTTTATAAAGAATCAACAATTTATTTAAATAAATAACAAAAAAATCTTAATAAAGAGGTCCCATATAACCATTATTGGGGACTAATCCAGCCGGGTATCCAGGGGCACCAGGATAAGGAGAAGCAGGACCTGGACATGGGGCAGCAACAGGTTCAACACCTTCACTGACTATACCAATATTTCCATTTCCACAGCCATAAGCTACTGCACCAGTACCACCTGCTGCTAACGGACCTTCTACGGCTACCACACCCAAGAAAGGAATTTGACCACTGACAGCAAGAGGACCTTCAATTGCCATGTTATCAGTCTGAACTGTGACTCCACTTGGCTCGATATTAGAAGAACTGCTGATCCTAAGACCACTTCCACGCGATGCAGCTAAGTCTGCCAAAGTTAGGCCATAATTTAGGCCGGTTCCACCATAGCCCATGTCTGCCATGTACGCCATGCCAGGATATGCCATGCCTGGGTATGCAGATATGACAGCAGGATCAGCAACTATATTTGCAGCAATTATTTCATTGCTATATTGAGGAGAATTGTATGCACTTCTGATGCATTGACCAGCGATCATCTAAAATTATGTAAACAGATATTTAAGATAAGTTATAATACTTACATTACAAGTCAATCTAACTTAGCCATAGTAACTACTGGTAATCGGTGCTTAATTTTCAGATATTCATGATTTTCTCGAAACTTTAGCTACAATTTATTCAAAATTCACTAAATAAAAATTAAATATAAATATTTTTTGTGTAATAATTAAAATTTTAGCAAATAAAGAAAACCAACTTCAACAAAAATGTACTAACTAACACACTGTATGGCATGTGTGGCACCTGTCGTGGCGCAGAGGCACGCTTGTGCGACTGTAAACGCGACAAGTTGTGGGTTCGATTCCTACTCCAGGAAATGTAAAATTTAGTATTTTCATTTCTTGGGTTTGGTAACAAGGCAAAACGCGGCGTTGAGCTCCGCGACTCAACACGCAATGCCTCAATTTGGCGGAAAGTGGGGAACGGAAATGTTGAAAGAGAATGGAGTGTCTTAACACTAGGTTCTCTGGTTCCCTCTGCCTACCCTGCTATATGTAGCTTGAAGTTAGAAAAAGAACACACTGTATCCCGCATATAGTATTAAAAATGTACTAAAAAGTAAAATTATTGTGAATAACACAAAAACTCAAATTCACCCAATAAAAAATTTTGCGATAACACATAAAAATTACAGTATTGAGTTATCTTTCTCTTTTTTTGAAGTTGGTTAAAGTTAATGATTTATATTAATAATCTACCTGAATTAACATCACTGAGAGCAAAGCAACAGTTTTGTGAAACATTTTGACAATGTCTTATTTTTTATATATTTTAAAGACAAATTATATATAACTGAATACAAATGTATTTAAAGCGATACCTTATATACTTATCTAGTTACCTAATTATTTTGTAGACCAAGTAATAATTACATAAATAAAATAATATTCATGCGTAATTTTTTATGTTATCTTTATCGATTCAAATTTCGTTACCTTATGGGAAATAATATGAAACACATACAAGTATTGTGTGTTATTCTATTAATATTATAAATGCGAAATTTTGGGAGAATTAATGTTCGTTACTCTTTCACGTAAAAACTACGGAATGAATCTAAAATAATCTTCTATAGATAAAACTTTACAATAGGTAATATAATTTTTTTTTATAACTTCACACTGTATCCCGCATATAGCGGGGTAGACAGAGGGAACCAGAGAATCTAGTGTTAAGACACTCCATTCTGTTTCAACATTTCCGTTCCCCACTTTCCGCCAAATTGAGGCATTGCGTGTTGAGTGGGAGTGGCGGAACTCAACGCCGCACTTTGCCTTGTTACCAAATATTGTTATAATTTTTACATCAAATTTAGAAATTCATAAAGAATACTTATTAACACTTCAATATATAAAATAAGTCTCGTAGATTTTTAAAATAAGTAGTTTTTATCAAATCAATCCCGGCGGCAGGAGTCTGCAAGGTACGTCGGAGTCAAGGGCATTTTTGACAAACTGTTTATATGTTAGTAGTGCGTGGGAGCAACCTATGCGCGCACATTGGCACCAGGTGACCAGGATCACAAAGGACAAAATTTAGCCAATTCACATAAAAAGGAGTTCAGATATATTTTTTGAGGTTAAGAAAATTTATTTCCCATAAGAATTACAATTCACGTACATGAAAAGATTAAAATTTTACACTTAATATAATTCGTAGGGTACATTACACTAAAGAAGTAAATACATTTTCTAACAATTAAAAGTGTAGGGTAGACATTGAATATTATTAACTTTGTTGCGGAAATACTCGTATATTTTTTATTATTAACGGACTTCAAAAGGGAAGAGGTTATTAATTCCGGGAAATGTTAGTATTTTCATTTCCTGGGTTTGGTAACAAGGCAAAGCGCGGCGTTGAGTTCCGCCACTCAGCACGCAATGCGTCCATTCGGCGGAAAGTGGGGAACGGAATTGTTGTAAGGGAACGGACTGTCTTAACAATAGGTTCTCAGGTTCCCTCTGCCTACCCCGCTATATGCGGGATACAGCGTGAAGATAAAAAAAAAGAAAAGTACATTTTATTGGGTGAACCAATTTTGATGATTGGTTTTACTAGTATATAATAATAATATAATATAATAATATATTCTTTGCACTTGAAAAATACAAACAACATAATGTTACAGAGTAGTAGTTAGCAACGGTGGAGCTATATCTCCACCTCCGGTAGATATGGATGAAAGAAACATAGCGTGATGACAGATCCGTACAATAAACAATTATATCAACAATTTAACAACAAACAACAAACAAAATATACATGTTACAAATTAAACTCTAGGTTCTGTTTCTACATCAAATAACAATTTGTATTATATAGTATAGTTAGTACTTCTGGTGTGGTCTATAGGAGTAGGAGTGATTCTTATGTTAACTAAATAAAACCATTTAAATTTAGTTAACGGGAAGTTTTAAGATTTGCGAATTAATTTCACTTTATAATTTTATTTGAAGTCGGTATTCTTCAAAATCTTAATAATAAACCTACCTACCTAACTCCACGCTTTATCCCTGGCGGAGTAGTCAGAAAGAACGGAGCGCCAAACGCTACGGTCCCTGCATACCTCTTTTGCCTCGTCCACAGTCACACCTCTTCATGCATGCCCTCCGGGGGGTCCTCAGGCTTTTTACGTGACCTTCACCCAGTATCATCGATACTGTGTTCTTGAAGGTCAACCGAGGTCTCCCCTTACCTCTCTTGCCACTCACCTTTGCTTCATATATAATAATATACCATACAGCCAATAACACATATGTAGGTATACATAGGATTTATACGTTAGTAGCTTCATGTACATATTAGCAGGTTTCTACGTATTGGCGTTGCGGCTTTCGGTTAGCATAATGGAATGTCTGCGGCGAACTCAACCAATATTTGCTCCTAAAGCAATTTCACGTGAATATTTCAAGGACTAATTATTAACATTTTCAATGCTAGAAATACCTATTTAATTTAAAATTTCATTTTCTGACATACATCTGACATACAAAGCTTAACTATAATAGTTGTTGAAAATGAGGAGGTTCTCAATTTGACTGTATTATTTTATGGAAGTTACCGCGTATTCGGGAAAGCATTTTTGTGACCCGTTTTTTACAAGCTAATACTTCTAATGTGGTCCCATTTAAATTTAGTTAAGATGTGACAAGTAGTTTTTGAGTTATTCGTAATAATTCAACTTTTTAGGCCATTTTTTTTAAAACCGGTTTTTCCTGTTAATATTTTATATCAAAACATATATGTGTACATTTATTTTTAGAATGGAAATTGTATTTCAATATTGCTCGCATAAAAAGATAAGTAAAATAATAACACAGCACGTTTCAAAAAACAGATACCTTTCTTAATAATCGATAATGATGTCTCAATTGGATAGGTTTATGACATCTTGAGGACTTTGAAATTGTATGACTTTTTAACGTCTGTCGTGACTCAGAGGCGCAAGCATGCGACTGTAAGCGCGACAGGTTGTGGGTTCGATTCTCACTCCAGGAAATGTTAATATTTTCATTTCCTGGGTTTGGTGACAAGGCAAAGCGCGGCGTTGAGTTCCACCACTCATCATGCAATGCCTCAATTAGGTGTAAAATGGGAAATGGAATTGTTGTAAGAGAAAAGAGTGTCTTAACACTAGGTTCTCATGTTCCCACTGTCTATCCTACTGTATGCGGGATACAGCGTGAAGTTAAAAAAAAGACTTTGTTACCGACTCCAAAAAGAGGAAGAAGTTTTCAATGCGACTGTATTTTTTTATATGTGACTGTATAACTTTTTCTTTGAGAATCTTTTTTGATGATTGTTTTAATATGATAGCTAGTAGTTTTGATGAGATCCCATTTAATATTTTTAATTAAAATCTGGTGAGTAGTTTATGAGTTATTCGTTTCTTTTTATGTTAAAATGTTATTTATTATTATATCACGATGAAAGTATTTTTTGGTTCTCTATGTTATCATACTTCTACGGCTTTGTAGCCGTAATTCTCACTTTTCCCTTATAGCAGAATAATCAGAGACGATCTAGTGTCATAACACTATGTTGTTCTGCAAAAGAGACGTCAGATATTAAGTAGCGAAACTTAATGTCGCGATTTAAAAATAATTTAAGCATTTGAGGAGGGAACTCACGCCCAATGGTACTGTAATGTACCATACACTGGTCTCAATATAGATAAAAAAATGTATTTGCTTTACAATCTCCTTGAAATGAGCAGAAAGCGAAGAACGGAGAGCATTACCTCTAAATAAAAAAAATATATGGAATTCCAATGAGTAAATTACAAAAACGTCAAAACTGTCGTGGCGCAGAGGCACAAGTGTGCGACTGTAAACGCGACAGGGTGTGGGTTCGATTCCCATTTCAGGAAATGTAAAATTTAGTATTTTTATTTCTTGGGTTTGGTAACAAGGCAAAGCGCGGTGTTGAGTTCCGCCACTCAACACGCAATGCCTTAATTCGGCGGAAAGTGGGTAACGGAATTGTTGAAAGAGAATGGAGTGTCCTAACACTAGGTTCTTTGGTTCCCCCTGCCTACCCTGCTATATGCGGGATACAGCGTGAAGTTAAAAAAAAATACAAAATGCTATCTTATAAATTTATTAATTACAAACATTCTGTATATGGAAATTTCAAAATCTACATATACGAGTAGATAGTCGGAATCATTTCGATTACGAATGTACGCGTACATGCATGGCAATATTTAACACAACTTCGTTTCCAAAACCTAATTAGAATAAAAGGTTTACAGTAAGTAAATTTGTTCATTCACTCACTTTTCAAACGGTTAACTTAACGGTTATTAATATTTCAAAAATTGTACATACTAGTCAACTTATCAACATATTCACGCCTGTTACGAAATATATAGTTATTATATCCTAAAGGTCACCATTTCAAGATGAATAAGTATTTCGAACTTACCAACGAACTAACTAACCAGAAATAACAGAACGTGAAGCTATAAAAATCATATAGAATTCACTTGCCATTCAAAGAAATATACTTATATTTCATGAAATCCCTAAAAAATTAAATAAAATTTGATCCACTATTTGATAATAATAAAGTTTTAAATTACTTTAGTTTTGATTTTATTAGTTTAGGATTAATATTAATTGGATTTGTTTAAGTTACATCGAAATGTTTTGGGATACTTTCAAAATTGGAAAGGTCCTAATAAATTAAGGCTTATAGCCTTTCTGATGCTATTAATTGTAATATATAATTGTGGGTTCGATTCCCACTCCAAGAAATGAAAATATTATTCCTTGCTTTGGTTACAAGGCAAAGAGCGGCGTTGAGTTCCGCCACTCAGCACGCAATGCCTGAATTTGGCGTGAAGTGGGGAACGGAAACGTTAAAAACAATAGAGAGTCTTAACTCTAGGTTCTCTTGGTCCTTCCATTGAATGCCATTACTTATTCTGATTTCACTAATAACACGTTTTATATAGTTTAACTTGTATCTATTTATCTTTTAACCTTACAATGACAATCTTATAACTCTCTAACATACTTCTTACCATCTGGCACATAAGATGTCATTGGTTATAAAATAAGATTTGCGAAATGTTTTTAGCTTAATGAGTATTTAAGAAAAAAAAATATCTTCACGCTTTATCCCGTGTAGCAGGGTTGTCTGAAAAAACCTAGTGTCAAGACACTCCTTTCGCCTCACAATAAAAAAAAAAGGAAATTTGAATTACACGTACATACATAGCTTCACGCTGTATCACGCATGTAGCAGAGTAGGCAGACGGAACCTGGTGTTAAGACACTACGATCTCCAATTTTCGCCGAATTGAGGCATTGCGTGCTGAGTGACGAAACTCAACACCGCGCTTTGCCTTTGTTACCAAACCCAGGAAGTAAAACGAACATTTCCAGGAGTGGGAATCGAACCTACAACCTGTCGCGCTTACAGTCGCACACTTGGACCTCTGCGCCATTACAGGCTTCAATTTGAATTACATAAACTATTAAAAACTTATTTTTAGGTAAAGAAGTAATTTGGACAACTGCCCATAAGCTAGGTTTACTTAAAAATTTACATGTCTCTATTAAAAAACCAATATTTGTCTATTTTTAATTTTTACGGTGTAATTTTCTTTCTAACAATTACTTTTGAAATTATTTTATTTATATTAGGTAGATATAGACGTATTGATTTTAGTCATTCTTGACAACAAACAATGAAACCATGTAATAAGTAATTTAAAAAAATAATTTATTTAAAATATAAAAACACAACACATATATGTGCTACATTAACTATTAATAAAGAGCAGCATATCCTTTATTACCATAACCAACCGCAGGAAGACCAGCGTCTACACCAAGTCCATTATTTGGCTCTAAGCCTTCACTTACAATGCCCACATTGCCATTACCGCAACTGTATGCTACTGATCCTTGGCCAAGTGCTGGCAAGGGTCCTTCAACTGCCACCACGCCAGTGAATGGCATCTGTCCAGATACAGCTAACGGTCCCTCTATTAATAAGTTATCAGACAGAACACTTATACCGCTGGCTGAGATGGGAGATGAACTGGTTACTCTAAAACCTCCACCACTAGATAAACTACTAGGAGCTGCCGGATATGCAGCATTGGATTCCAATGTCGCTTCATAAGCTATGTTATTGGCTATGCCATTCGCTGCTGCTGCTGCTGCTGCTGCAGGAGCATATGCCATGCTGTTAGCAGCATTTGCGGCTATCGCACCGTAACTGTTAGCCATTGAGCCGTATGCCATGCTGTTTGTAAGTGCAGCGTTTTCAGCATTTGCAATAGCAGCGTTGAGTGGTCTGCCAATATACTGTCCGGATATAACCTGTAATGTAAGTATAATAATTAATTATTATTAATAGAATCGACTTTTATAATTTCAAAATACATTTATTTAAGTTAAATTAAGATCTCTATATAAATATAAAACATAATACCTGTACAAGAAGTGCAATAAAAATAACAATAACTCTGGTAGCCATTGTGAATTATAATTTAAAATGCAGTTACTGAATTACTGTGTTTAAACATATAGTAAAATAACCTTTTATATGCGCTTATTACTAAATAATATGACGTGAAAACCTTATCAAGATTGATATAATAAATTACCTGTTAATTCGTTACATAATTCGATAACAATGTATAATCAATCGATCACAAAAGAATAAATACACGATCTTTTATAAGAAGACGACATTTAATCATACGCTATTTTTGTATCAAAAGCTGTAACAATGTCACAAACTTTAATTACATTTTCTTTATTAGCATCTTTCTTACAAGTATGTATAATTTTTTTTTAGCTTCTCGCTGTATCCCGCATATAGCAGAGTAGGCAGAGGAAATCTGGAAACCTAGTGTTAAGACACTTCGTTCTCCACTTTCTGCCGAATTGAAGCATTGTTTGCTGAGTGGTGGAACTTAACGCCGCGATTTGCCTTGTTACCAAAACCAGGAAATGAAAATACTAAACTTTTACATTTCCTGAAGTGGGAATCGAACCCACAATCTGTCGCGTGTACAGTCGCAAGCTTGTGCCTCTGCGCCATTACAGGCATACGTATAAAATATAATATTAGCAAATATAATTTTTGACATGTAAATATTTTTAATATAGTTTTTTGTATTTTTCAGAGCACATTTAGTCAGTATTCTTATGGAACTGGATATGCAAGTAATTATGGTAACAATATAGTAAATAAAGTGTACAACCCGAATGCTGGATATGGCGGAATTAGCACAGGTTTTGCTCCAAGCTTAGAAACTAATCAGGCTAATTTAGTAGGTTTGACCTCTAACTTGGCATCAGGTCTGGTTGGCATAAGCCCATATGCCAGTGAAACTATAGTACCTCTGGCAAGCGAAGCATTGAATGGTTACGGTGGCTCTGGCAACGGAGAAATGGCAGTTGCTGGCGAAATGCCAGTGGTTGGCACAACTAATGTGGGAGGCCAAGTGCCGGTTACTGGCTCTGTTAGGTTTTCAGGTGACGTGCCAGCTGGTGGCATTATTTCTGTAGCTGCCACTTGTGGTTGTGGATTTAGTGGTAATTAGTTTCCTTAGTTTTATATCTATTTATTTATGGTAGAGTAATAATAAATAATTTATTCACGAAAACGATTATTTTGATTTTCCTCTTTTTTTAAAGATTTAGTTTAATAATGGACTTAAACGAAGGGAAATTTTTACGAATCAAATTTGCCAAACTGTGTTGTAATATTTCTCGAAGGCTAAAAACGAGCACGTAAGCCATAATTATGTCCATTATAAGTCGTTTGGAACTAATTTAAACTTCTATTCAAAAAACACCACTTTCCATCCGATGCCATGGTTCATGATGGATGGATCATGGTTCATGGTGATGCATTTGTGGATAGAACTCAAAATATATAAAATCAACATATAAATTTTACGGGATTTTTTTGGATGCATTAGAAAAGAAATCCTAAATTTTTAAAAGATTTTTTTTCGCTTTTTTCTGCAAATCGGTTCTTTACCCTATAAATTGATAACATTGTTGTGTTATCAATAAAAATGCATGAAAAAACTGAAAAAACATTGTTTTGCATATTGTTAAAGATTATGATCTTTTTAAAGTAAAATCATTTATAAAGTGGTTAAGTTGGTAATTTTTTTTCCAAGTTCGTAAGCCATAAAAAGAACGGAAAAATTTTCTATAAAAATTCTTTCCGTTTTCAATAGTCTTCATCGTGCGAAACACGTTGCTTAAAAAAAAAATCATCTTAAAATCTCAAAACTAGAAAGTAAGCTTTAAAATACTTTTTTTAAAATTCCACTACGACCATTTTTGAGGGAAGTACAGCCACTTGAAAAGCCTAAAAATATTTGCTTTTTTTTTTGTGATCCTTTAATTCTTTCCGCTAGTTATATGAAATGTTGCTTAAATATTTAAATTTAATTAAATCATATATCAATAGGGAGGTGTTCATGGAACTCAATTCCCACTGGCTTGCTTAACTTTTCAAAGTACAAGTATGAGACCTAAAAAAACGCTCGCCAGTAACATGTGGTGTAGAAAAAACAAAGTCAAATAAGGTGTGAGAGCTAAAAAAAAGGTCACCAAGGAATATTGGGCATAAAGGTGCAAAAACACAAGCTCTGGCATCTTACAGACCTTAAAAAACAAGTTCATCGCCAAAATTCGATAGTGAAATTACTGAATACCTTGACATTCTATACCACTTTCCCTAAATATACATCGGCACCCCTAAATATACATACCGGCTTCCCTACATATACATCGGCGTCCCTTAATTCACTGGTTTGCCTAACTAAAATTTTCGCCCCTCGCCACTGTCGCATATGTATCTATACTGATGGCAGAATGTGCTCTTGAATAATAATGTTCAGTTTAAATTTCACAAAGATATCTTTTGTAGACACCGAGAAAATTAACTTTTTTGTTAAGGGTTGTAACCCCCATAACTCCCTTCCTGCGAGGGTTAGAAACACAGAATTAAGTGTGTCGCTATTTTAAATGAAAAGCAATATAAAAATAGTAAAATCAATTCATTACACGCCAGTGCAGTTTTTCTTAGCTTATCTGGCTAGACCCTTTAAGACATTACGTGTTACGCTGCGCTGCAGTTTCCAACTTTAGCAGTTGTCAACGTATCTTCTGTTACCGTGTAATAAGCCCTGTTTGTTCCTAATAAATTTTATTTTATTTATTTATTTATTTATAAGGTGTGGAATTGAATGCCACATCGTCTTACCAGAGGAAATAAAGCAATTTAAACATTTTAACTCCTTTTATAAAAATTCTGCTATGATTTTTTGAATTTGGTATAGTTAAAGTGTATATGAAGAAGTAGTGCAAAAAGCCAATTTACGTAATAATGCATTAAAAATACAAAAATTAATAAAAAGAAACGCCTGTCGTGGCGCAGAGGTACAGCGTGCGACTGTAAACGCGACAGGTGTTGGGTTCGATTCCCACTCGAGGAAATATAAAACTTAGTATTTTCATTTTTTGGGTTTGATAACAAGGCGGCGTTGAGTTCCGCCACTCAACACACAATGTCTCATTTTGGCGGAAAGTGGGGAACGGAAATGTTGAAAGAGAATGGAATGTCTTAACACTAGGTTTTCTGGTTCCCTCTGCCTACCCTGCTATATGCGGGTTATAGCGTGTAGTTAAAAAAAATAAATAAAAAGAATTACACACATACTAGTGTGATTCTTTTTATTTTTGGTAGTATCATGTATTTGACACTTTTGCATAAAGTGACATACACATTCCTAAGGAAACGTATTCTACACGTAAATGAAGCTACTATATTAACATTCGTAATTAGGGTTTTACAATAGGATTTTTTTTGCATCACGTTGTATCCGGCACATAGCAGGGCACTAGAGAACGTAGGCAGAGGGAATCAGAGAACCTAGTGTTAAGCCACTACGTTCTCTTTTGACATTTCCTTTCCCCACTTTTAGCTGAATTGAGGCATTGCGTGTTAAGTGGCAAAACTCTTTTTTTTTTTAACGTCACGCTGTATCCCGCATATAGCAGGGTAGGCAGAGGGAACCTGAGAACCTAGTGTTAAGACACCCCGTTCTCTTTCAACAAGAGTGGCGGAACTCAACGCCGCGCTTTGCCTTTTTAACAAACCCAAAAAATGAAAATACTTAATTTCCTGGAGTGGGAATCGAACCCACAACCTGTCGCTTTACAGTCGCACACTTGTACCACTGCGCCACAACGCCGCAATTTGCCTTGTTACCAGAGAAAATAAAAATTTATTGACAATTTCTAAATTTAATAATGATAATTTTGAAATAATGTCACAATCGTTGATAAGTTTAAAAGATAGTAACATTTTATGAAATACACTCATTGCACTTTGTCATTAACAAAGATATCAAATGTACTTTAATGTTGGTAAAATAAATTAAATCATATAAAAATCATAGGTCACAATTTATTGCTATTTTTCATCACCATAAATATTTTTATTGTAAATATATTAAATTTTGAGACAAACTTTTTTACTGTTTAATGATGATCTTTTTATGTACGTATCTTGTTCGTCTCACTGAACAGATATAATCAATAAAAACAATTTAATTTCAAACAATTTATTTCAAATTAAAACATTACATGTTCTTGCGTAAACATTGAATATTTATTTTCCTTCTATCAGCTTCAGCTTCTTCTCTCAAAACATCACCTGTCCCATAATTCTCACTCAGAATTGCTACCCCTTCACCACAGCGATATGCGACACCACCAGCTCCAAACGTTGGTAAAGCACCTTCTAGGGCAACTGTACTAAGAAATGGTATCATGCCTTCAAGAAATAGGGCACCTTCGATTGCATTTTCGGATTTTATGGATATACTGCTAGGTGTAATCGGAGATGAACTTTGCACATTAAACGATCCACCTCTATTTGCGCTGACAATACTGAAGTCGAGAGCAGGATACCCTGTTCCAAGAGGTTCTGCCCAATATCCTGGAGGTAATACCGAAGTTGGGGGGTATAAAGGTGAGGTAGCAGGAACGACTGAGTTACAAGGAGGCCCAAATGATTCATGTCCAATTCCGTTGTTCGTAAAACCAAATGCTTCCTTGTAAGAACCAGGTCCACTTCGAATACATTGGCTGAAGGTGTCCTGAAAGTTTGAATTATTTATGATTAATATATTTTTCAATAATTGTTTTCTAAAACAATCTATCATACTATTGCAAAAGAATATAATATGATTGCTAAAATCGGTAAAAACCACTCAATACGCAATGCCTCAATTCAGCGGAAAGTGGGGAACGGAGTTGTTGTAAGAGAACGGAGTATCTTAACACTAGGTTCTCTTCCCTCTGCCTACACCGCTATATGCGGGATACAGCGTGAAGTTAAAAAAAAAGAGTAATAAAAATATCTTTGTACCCCTATAAAGACTCCAAAAATACAGTATACAAGGATTATTATAGACATGGCTGTTCCTAGCAATTGAAGAAACTGCAGACTGAAGTAATATTTTCTTTGCGTATAAACCCTTTTATACGCAAAATGTATTTGCAGTATTACTTTTATCGGATATTTTGAAATTTTAGAGCATAATATTTATGTAATTTTACGTGTTAATATTATGTATTTACGTAGCAAAGTATTTCATAGGAAATGTATTCTATGATAAAATAGTACAAAATGTGTGTCTATACAACAAAGATATTTATAAAATAGAAAATAAAAATATTATTATTATATTATCTGTGTTGGGCTTGTTTTTCTCTTTTCATTTTTTTTAATATGCAGTTGAGTTTGTTGTTATTTAAAAAAAGTTTTTAAATTTTAACACCTTTCACATGTATCTATATATTAATACGTGAAGTAAAAACTTTATACTCCTTTTTACGAAAATTACGCGGACGGAGGAGCATGAAACTTGGCACACTTATAGTTTATATAGTAAAGGTTACGCAGATTGATAATATCTTTTTAAAATTATGCATATAAACTATATTAAATTAATAAATAAATGTTACACACACTGCCATGGTTTGACATGCATGTCGTTATTAACACGTCAACGGGGACATTAGTCTAGATAGACACGTGAAATTAAAACGATCTACACTCATATCCAGATCCGATGACTACAATATTGTCATTATCAATATGGCATTAACATAATGGTAGATCTGACTGACATGAATGAAAAAAATTGTTGAATTCGTTTTAGTGCCTTTTTAACTAAAATATATAATTATTATCTGAAATACTTTATTATTTTTATCAATTCTCTCACTATAAGTAATTTCTGTTACATAATCTGTTAAGTTTACATTATCACACGTATCGTCTCTTACTTCAAGTACTTCTTCTAAAAATTGAAGGATTTATATGTTATTGGAATATTTACAGTTTTCTTAAATATAAATAAATTACTTTTAGCTTGATATTGGCTTAGAGCCTGAAGCAACATATAGGGTAGGGTTTTAATCCTAATGTTCAATGCATTACCTATGATAAAATTAAAAAAAAAACAAACAGTCAAATTACATGGATTATTCGTACGTAAAACTTTTTAAGCTACCTCGATACATAGTTATTAGAATAACAGAATATACAATAAATAATATACAAAAATATAAAATGCATTTTATAAGAAGATAATCTATTTTCGACATACATATATAACTGATCTTTACAGTAAAAACCCGTCGCGCCATCTCTTGGCTTGTTATGCAATGGTTATGTAGAAGTCAACAAAGATGGCATTTAAATGATATTCTTACTATTGCTGTATAAAGCAATTAATGAAAGAAAACAGTATCATTTAAGTCAAGAATTACTAAATAATTTAATAAGAATAGTGATCATTTCATAATTCATCCTTTCCCCAAAATGTGGTCGTTCTGATAGCGGACTACTTCATTGTCCTCCCCTTCAATCTGAATCCTCTAGGTTGGCAACGCATCTACAACATCTCTGGTGTTGTAGATGTTCATGGGCGTAGGTAACCACTTACTATGAGGTGGTCCTTCTGCTCGCTTGCCATCCGATATTCATAAAAAAAAATTAACATGACGAGGCAGACTAGGAAATTTTACGAAATCTGGATCCGAAAATCCGATGCGGCGCGATGACGAAGTTGCAACACTAAATTATGCAGTAAAATGAATTATACAAGATATCATATATCACGTAAGTGGAAATGCAAACAGCTACTATATTTTTTTTTAAATTAACGTTATTAGAAACTACCAATATAATAATGAGGATTTTAACAAACAAAGAAAACCGATTTCATAGAAAATGCACTAATAAATAACATTATTATGAATAATTCAAAAACTCCTCGTCCTCCTTAACTAAATTTGAATGGTATCAGAAGCACTTGGCTATGATATAAAAATATCATCAAGATTGTTTCACCTACTGGGTGTTATGCGATAACACACAAAATATAGAGCCAAATCATAATCTCTTCCTGGTTTGAGGTGGGATAATAATATAAATTGAAACACAAAATTGCTACATAATAATCGTTTAATCATAAGTCGATCGATCGAAGTAAATAAATTACTAATACATTAATCCGTATGTCGCGTAACCGTCATAACCGGGAACACCATAAATATATGGTGCGGCATAACTGTCGTATACAGTCGGATATTCCTCCTCAACTATTGCGACTGTTCCATCACCACAACCAAATGTGACAGCACCAGCGCCAACAGTTGGCAGGACTCCTTCTAAAGCTACGGTTCCTAAGAAAGGTACTTCCCCGTCAACAGCTACGTAGCCTTCCATCACATTTTCTGATAATATAGATACACCAATTGGTTCAATGGGAGAGGCACTTGTGACAACAAGGCCGGCGCCATTAGACGCGGCTAGGTTAGCTGGGGAGCGGAAGAACCTGTAAGGAGCGTAGGAGTAACCATATGGTGAAGCGGCTAGCCGAGTAGCAGCATCCCATGGTGCGTAGCCATCTCCAAATATTGGAAGACTTGAGATAGTCTGAAAATAATAATTAAATAGTTATTAATATTAATAACACGACATAATATACATATATACATCATCAGCCTCAATTCGGCGGAAAGTGGGGGAACAAAATTGTTGTAAGAGAATGGAGTATCTTCATACTAGGTTCCCATCATCTCAGGTTCCCTCTGTCTACTCTGCTAAATGCGGGTTACAGCGAGAAATTAAGTATACATCATAGCTTATATAGGCCATTGTGGAGCAGTGAGACAGCATATGAGTGTTAATACGTGACAGCGATTGTTTGCTGGTTCAATCACCATTTATGGGTATAATTGTATTTAGATTATTTTCATTTACTGATAAGACAAAGCGCAGCGTTAATTATCGCAATTCTGCAAAAGTTTTTTGGTGGAAAGTTGAGAACGGAGTGTCTTACTATGTTAACACTATGTTAACTTTATACTCTCTATATTAAGCGGGAAATAGAGTGCAAAAAAGGACAAGTGAGTTAGTTATTTTTAAAACATTTTTTAATTATTACGGTGCTAATAAATATAGAAAAGAATAAAACTGCTGGCAATTTCAGCATTTTACCTATAAAATTATTTAATCAAAAAAATCTACCCTACAATCTATAATATAATATATATTTTTTTACAGTACTGGCGCAGAGGCACAAGCGTGCGACTGTAAACGCGATAGGTTGTGGGTTCGATTCTCACTCTTGGAAATGTAAAATTTCGTATTTCAATTCCTTGGGTTTGGTAACAAGGCAAAGCGCGGCGTTGAGTTCCGCCACTCAACACGCAATGCCTCAATTCGGCGGAAAGTGGGGAACGGAATTGTTGAAAGAGAATGGAGTGTCTTAACACTAGGTTCTCTGGTTCCCTCTGCCTACCCTGCTATATGCGGGTTACAGCGTGAAGTTAAAAAAAATAAAAATAATAAAATACCTGTATGAGAAAGGCCTGCGCGGCGACAAAAAGAAGAGCCTTAATCATTTTGTGTGTTTGTTTACACTTACAATAATAAGCTAAGTATGCTACAGATTGCTTCACAAGCACTTTATATACTAAATTTTAGTATATTTATCGGTCACTAAAAATAAATGGTATGTATTTTAAGAATTACGAAAGAAAACGTGACGGACTTCGCTGAACCACGATGATAAGACAATTTCCTTCCTCAAATAACTTAGGCCTATTTCGAAAATTTCGGAAATAAAAAATGTTGATAAACTTGTTGTTTTAACTATTGAGGCATTTAGAAATATGATACAAGAAGTTTAAAGATAGTATATCCAAATTTGTGGTGATGATGATTGTTGACTTTTTTTATGGATACCGGATGGCAAGAGCAGGCAGAAGGACCGCCTGATGGTAGTGGCACATCGCCCATAACATCTACAACACAAGAGAGTGTACTGGATGCGTTGCCAGCCTAAGAGGATTCAGATGGAAAGAGGATAATGTAGTAGTCCGCTATCGGAACCACATTTTGGGGAAAGGATGGGTGGGAAGGGAAAAACGACTGATGATTAAGATGAAATAAAAAAGTAAAATTATTACGAATAACTTAAAAGTACTGGTCAGATCTCAACTAAATTTCAATGGGACCATATCAGAATAATTAAAAAAAACCGATTTCAAATAAAATGCTCTAAGAAGTTAAGTTATTACGAATGTCTATAAACAACTATATATATATATACATGTAATAAAAAAAACTGAAAAAAATATAACTAGCCCTTATACAATAAACAGAAAGACTAACAGTTGGTTCCCATTTAAATCTTACAAAGCTTTTGGACCTATGGTGGCGTCGCGAGGCACAAGCGTGCGACTGTAAACAGGACAGGTGTGGGTTCGATTCCTCTCTAGGAAAAGTAAATGTTTAGTATTTTCATTCAGCACGCAATGCTCAATTCGGTGGAAGAAGTGGGTAACGGAGTGGCTTAAAACTAAGTTCTCAAGATTCCTCTGCCTACCACTGCTATGCGGAATACAGAGAAGCTAAAAGAAAAAAAAGGCTTGGGAACTTGTTCAATTGAAGAATGGGGTGGAATACCTAAACTCACCAAATTTTTAAGAGATATAAATGTAATTTAGAAAGGTATGACGTTTTAACTCATGCTTAAAATAATAAAAATACATGCACAGTATTTGAATGCTGCCGCAATGTCGAATTCGAGCGAGAAGCAGCGATCGAGGAGGATATCATTCGGGACAGAGTGTGAAGCTGCTCTTTTCATAAAAGTCATTCTTTATTCAATGTGATAATCACTTTTTGATGATACAAATAAAATCTAGAAATAACTAATAAGAAACCCCAGAATGTCAAGGAAAACTTTGAAACGCTGTTATATGGACATAGAGTCTTAGCAATATTCATTCCCGATGTGATGGTCACCATCATGTCAGCCGTAGCATATGTGTACAATATTATTTATTTAGGAGTATCTCTCCATTGCTTAAAGGCTTGGTCTAGTTTTATCAGCGGGTGGTAAATGGAAGAAATGCAGGCTAATTTTGCGGGAATCAACTATTGTAAACCGTTGCGTAAAATTGTAATATTTCGTTTTTTACTTTACGCTGTATCCCGCATATAGCGGTGTGAGCAGAGGAACCAGAGAACCTAGTGCGCTAAGATCTCCATTCTCTTTCCAACATTTCCGTTCCCCACTTTCCCGCCAAATTGAGGCGTGCGTGTTGACTGGCGCGGAACTCAACGCCGCACTTTGCCTTGCGTAGGAATCGAACCCACATCCGGTTGCGTTTGCAGTCACGCATTGCCTCTGCCACGACAGGCGTTAAATTAATTCAATAATTGTAATAAATAATTAAAGATAAGAACATTACATACTTAAATACATCCATTTGCTATGAATGTAATGTAGGAGCACTTTTCACTAAAATTAAGACGCAGATTTTGCTGATTACTACAGCGTTTCTACACACACGTGATTGGTTTTTTTATGGATAACGAATGGCAAACAGGCAGAAGGACCACCTGATGGTAAGTGGATACCTTCGCCCATGAACATCTACAACACCGAGATGTTGTAGATGCGTTATAACCTAGAGGATACAGATGGAAGGGAGGACAATGTAGTATTCCGTTCTCGGAACCACCACATTTTGGGGAAAGGATGGGTGGGAATGGGAAAACCTGGCTTACATGCCATCGAACCGGAACACATCATAAGATATTTGGCGGTTCGTCTTTGACATGATAGTGGTCGCAGGCAGACGGAGGACGAACCTCCTACCACCAAAAAATTTGTGCATCTATTTTCCTCTGACAGAAAGATCGTAATGTAAAATTATTTACTCGGTCTGGTAAGAAGAAGCGGGACTCCGACAACACTCAACAATCGAAGTCTCAAATTCGGACGAAAACATAAATAAATGAGTGTCAAACTACACTAAATTCAGAACACTATGTAAATAAAATCTATACGAGTATATTAATACGTGAAGCAAAAACTTTGTACCCTTTACAAAAATTACGCGAACAGAGGAGCATAAAACTTGGCACACTTCTAATATACATAACAAGTGCAGAAAGACAACATATTTTTAAAATAATGCTTATAAAATATATTAAATTAATAAAATAAATGTTAAACATACCCTACCATGGTTTGACATCCATGGTATATAAGGTGAAACAAACATTGCTAAAGACAACGCGTTGTTAACGCGTCAAAGGGGACACTAGTATAAAAAAGACATCAAAATATTTACCTACCTAGTAAATAGTTATGCGGTAACGCGTAAAAAATACAATTGAATTGATAAACTCTTTTTTTGAAGTGGGTTAAAAGGATTTACATTAGACTAGGGGGGCGTATACTATTTCTGTATTTTGTACCTAATAAAGTTGATGAGAACTTCAGAAGCAGTTCAGTGTAGGAGTTTATTGTATTGTTCTATATTTAGAGGACTTGGCAACCTTTTACAGGCTTTCAAATCAAAGCCTTTAAGGTATTGATTGAATTCTAATAATAAACTTACCATTTTGCCACAAAATTGATACTTAACATAATTTCATAACGTATATAACGCCTGTCGTGGCGTGGTTGTGGGTTCGATTCTCACTCTAAGAAATGAAAATTCTAAATAATATTTAGTATTTTCATTTTCTGGGTTTGGTAACAAGGCAAAGCGCGGCGTTGAATTCCGCCACTCAGCACTCAATGCCTCAATCTGGCAAAACTGGAAAGTGGGGAACGGAATTGTTGAAAGAGAACGAACGAAACGAAAAAAGAGCGAAGTGTCTTAAGACTAGATTCTCAGGTTCCCTCTGCCTACCCTGCCATGTGCTGGATACAGCGTAAAGCTAAAAAAAGATATGTGCCCGATTTAAAAAAAAAAAATCCATGTAGGCATATAAGAGTTAAATAGATAAATAATTAGGACTTCACTTTGTTACTTTTCTTTTATAAGTACAATTTAAATTGAATACAAATATTTTTATCTATTCTTCATATTTTACATTTGGCTAATTAGTTAATGTTCTTTGCCTTATAGGTCAATTATTGTTTTTATATTGTAGTGCATCTTCCTAAATCTTCATAAAGAGTTATTAAAAATTAGGCAAATCAAATCCGAAGCCTTAATTTATTAACTTACAAATAAATTTCAGGCCAATTTACAGATCTTGGCTTCTATTTATATTTCCATTCTTTTATTGGTGAAATCGGTAACCACGCATTTTGCACTAGATTCTCATTTTTACATTTATGTTTTTGATATTTGTAAAATAATAACTAGATAATCGATTTCAACTGCTTATATAATTGAACTGTTTCTTTAATTTCTCTAGAATCCTGTAATTTAGATTTAAGATCTAAGCAATGACAATATAACTATGGTAGTAAGGCCATTAGAAGGAACAGCATTTTCCAGATGAGCTTAAAAGCTGGATTCCAATTTTCATCTTTCTAGGTATACTACATTCAATAGAAAGTGAATAAAGTACCGATTTTTAATACTATTTGTCGGTAATATCCAGCTAGCCTAGCTAGCTGCCTTTTTCTTTTTGGAATTTTAGTTCATCGAGCGGATGTTAAAACACGGCCTGTGTTTTAATTCATGTTAATTACTTAATTAGATTTTGGATAAAACGAGATTGGAGACAATGCTGGAATAAAGGATAATGGTAATAATATTCATTATAAATATTATGCCAGACTATGATCTAACGATGCGAAATTAGCCAAAATTGGTTTAAATATTTCTAAAATATCCCTTACTAAATTACATAACATTATTTAAAAAAGAAAACAAGTAAGTATAATGCTGTCACAGGTTTATTTGAAATCTTCAATTCGTGATTTTTTTACAATTTAGTATAAGTAACCTCTGTTGGCACCACATCCGCATCCGCAGCTGCCAGCGATGGTGACGGCTCCGGCGGCAGGTAGAGCACCTCCGAACTCAACAGCACCGAGGATGGGCACTTGTCCATCAATGGCAGTAATACCAGCAACGGGGAGCTCACCGGCGACAGCTACGTCACCGATACCACCACCTCCGTAGGCACCAGCAGCCATGGGAGCGGCAGCGAATCCGGGAGCAGCCAGACCGTATGGGCCTGCAGCATAAGCGCCAGGAGCAGCGATACCCGCAGCATATCCGTATCCGAAGGGTTCAGCGAGTGCAGCCGGAGCTAAAGCTGGTGCAGCACCACGCCAGCACTGGCTGAATACATTCTAGAAATTAAAATATTGTATTCAGTATAGTTATTCAAAAAGAATAAAAAATTGTAAAAAGAAATTATAAAATTAAAATATTTACCTGAACCAAGCAAGCTTGAACGCAGAGGACTAAGAAAGCAAAGGTGGACATGTTGATGTTGTTGTAATTGCAACTGTTAGTGTACAATGTGTTTGATGAATTTCATCGTTTATATATTATATTTTCCCTTTACTTAGTTCTTTCTTTCGCAACACTACGTGATTTTAATGTAAAAAACAAAACAGTGATACTCGTTTAGTAATTTGACTTACATTAGAAGTTATTGTTGATGTTAGTAAATAGATTGACAACTCACTCTCTTTTTCACTTTCTATTTATGTTTATATCTCTATCTATTAAAATGGATTGGCAATAAATACAAATTTAGTCTGTCAAGGTTGCTAATTCACAAATTCAACCAAGAAATATTTGTTTTTTGATATTGTGCATTTGGTCTACTATCAAAAATTTGAATCCCTTTAGATGCAAATGTTATCTTATTAACCTATAATATTTATTTCATGTTTACCTACAAAATAGTACTTATTATCAAATATGACCTATTAACAAATGCTTTAAACCTCACGTATATTAATGTCTGATGAAGTAATGTATTTTGAAACATTATACCTGATGACGTTTTTTGTATGCTGAAGAACAATATAAAATCAATGTACTCGTATACTGAATCATTCTAAACTGAAATTCCAAATAAACATGTTGTCCAAGGTTATTCTTTTGGTATGCGCTCAGGCGCTCATAGTCCAAGTAAGTAGAACCGAAAGATAAATATATTGATAAGACTATATAATATAATCGAATAATAAGTAAAAGCTATTTTTTTTTCTATTTATACTACTTTCTAATGGGTCAAATTTTTTCTTCACTTTAGCATATCGCTGGACAGTGCCTTAGTGCAGGCTTCTGGCTGCTGGCACCATTAGCTGCGGCCCTTTGCTGCTCCTTCGCTGCTGCCCACGTGGCGCCGCTGCTCCCCCGCCGCCACCGCTGCTCCATGGGCAGCTGCTGCCCTTTCGCTGATCTTATGCTGCTGGTGGATTTGGACCTGCTCGCCGCAGCTGCATCCAATCGGCGGTGGTCTCAACATCCAGCGCCTCTGGCTCCCAAGTGGAGTTTCTCTATTTCCGAAAAATGCTTATGAGGGTGTCTTTGAGTCAATGGAGCCTGCCCTTCTTGGGTACTGTAGCATTCGGAGGTAATTTACCACTGCTGGTGCTGGAGCTGTTGCCACGGCTGTGGTAACGGTGAGGTCGCCATGTTGACTGAAGAAGACATTGGTGCTGCTGGTGCATACGCCGCTGACGCATTCGGTCATCGCGCTGCTGCTCCCGGCTACGGTCTTGGAGCACGTGCGCCTACGACGCGTTTTCGCTGGACCCGCTCGTGCTGGTTGCGGCTGTGGTGCCCGCTTCTAAATTATATTTTACAAAATTTATTTCACAAATATTTTACCCAATATATATTCCAAGCAATTACTTTCTATTTTATTTGTCTGCTAGCCTACATTGATTCCCCTAGGTTTAAATTCAAAATTTATTATTCATAAAGTGACAACCGTATTCCGAAATCAAAATAAGTCGTTTAAGACTTATTCGTAATTTTATAATTTTATACTAATGCACGAATAATAAAGAATTTCCGTGTCAAAAATTTATTCTGTTCGTACAAATTCTGCTGCTTTTGTTGTAAAGCCTGCTCTAAGTCGATCTGATCTTTAAATAATAAAAATGTTGAAAATGTACACATAGAGTTGAGCCACTATGAAAGCGGAGAGAGAGAGATATTAATCAACACACATAGTAAGCGGAGAGTTGAGTCACTAGGTAAGCGGACAGTTGAGTCATTACGAAAGCGTAGAGTCTGGTACACCAAACACGTATGGAGAGTTGAGACACTGGCAAGCGGAGAGTTGAGTCACTACGAGAGCGGAGAGTTGGAGCCTCACCAATACCAACCATATTATTATTAAGTATCTCATTATAGTTTCCTGCCGGGTTCAAAGGAACCCGGTCCTTTGAAGGTTTGGTGGGGACACAGGTCCAACACGTAGAGGCCCCTTTGAGACAACAATATTTTTTATTGACGTATGACCGATCCATCTCTGAGTAACCATAGGCAATTGCTCAGAGATGGTCACCGGTCAATGCGTAGGAGCTATGGAACACATGGAAAACTAAAACAGGGCTATGGAATGGAGTTTGGATGGACTAAGTACTGGGCTGTTGATTGAGACTACCGGACGTCCGCCTTTTCAACAGTCTCAAATTAAAAGGTTAGCGGACGGTGACTCGCCTCCCACTAGATGGGCCCCCACAAAGCGGCGTAGTGTCTTGGGCGCAACATCGGTGTGGTCGGCTAAGGGTGTTGAGAGGTGTGCACCGGTTTCACCATCGCGAGTGAGCTGGTGAGCGGGTTTCCCCGCTATTACGCAGATTGAGCACTTCCACCCTTCCGAGCATATAGCTCTTGCGCTCCACTCTGCCGGCCAATGAAGGCAAGCCAGAGGCGGGGGATAAATTACAATTCCCCTCTGGAGGTCTCAGGACCGTGGAGTCGCCACTCCCTAACAGCTCACCACAAGCTGCCCTGCGGGCTTATTATTAATATTATTAAACCTGAACGAAGTCAGGCAGTCAAGTTATGTGTTTATTATTTTATACATTATTTGCTTCTTTACCTTTATTAATCTCACTTATTTTAATATTAATAAGGAAATAAATTTTATAATAATATATATATTTCAATTTCATGATTATAATTTGACGCATGTCGTGGCGCAGAGACACAAGCGTGCAACTGTAAACGCGACAGGTTGTGGGTTCGATTCCCACTCCAGGAAATGTTAATATTTTCAGTTCCTAACTTCTTATTTCGTTTACTAACTTAACATAGTGTTATAACACTCCGCTCTTCGCTTTCTGAGTGGACAGAGTGTTAAGACACTCCGCTTTCCGAGCGGACGGAGTGTTAAGACCCACCGCTATCAGTCTTCCGCTCGAATTCAAGGCATTGCGTGCTGAGTTGATTAACTAATCATACATCAATACAACTAATCATAAATCATAATCAATAGAAGGACAATTTTCGAAAGGTATAAAAATTAAATGTTGGATGAGTCGAACCCGTTCCACTCTAGTCTAATCAATGATTTAAAAATATATATTTTTAAATCACTAGCCTAGAGTGGAGCGGATAATTTAACTAAATAAAAAAGTATTATCTATATATAAATACGTGAAGCAAGAACTTTGGATCCCTTTTTACGAAAATTATGCGGACGGAGGAGCATGAAACTTGGCACACTTATAGTTTCTGTAAAGAAGGAATGCAGAATGCTAATATATTTTTTTAAATAATGCATAAAATGTATATTAAATTAATAAAATAAATGTTACACACACTATCATAGTTTAACATTCATGTTTATATAAAGTGACATAAACATTGCTAAAGACAACGCGTTGTTAACGAGTCAACGGGGACACTAGTAAGAATAATAATTCATGTGTGAAAAATATAAACGAAACGGTGAAACGACGTCACTAAACACGCAATGTCTTAAATCTAGGTGAAAAGTGGAGAACGGAGAAAAAAATACAATCTACTGGAATATCTGATATGAAAGTTGAAGAGTTGATAACCAAAGTTATTTATCCTGGTAAGTATTTTTGTAAGTGCAGAAAAATCAAAGATCACGATCATGTAATGTGAAATTAAAAGATACAGCAGATACCATTCATGATGTCTTAGAAGTGTGGTTTGTGCGGTATAATTTTGGATCCACGGGTGATAATTAGAGTTATTAAAGGTCATAAAATAACAAACAAGTTGCGGGCACCAATTAAATTGAAATAAAAAAATTAGTAATTCTGTCACAGGTTTATTAGAGATGCAAGATTTATGTATTGTTTACAATTTAGTAATAATAAGCTCTGTTGGCACCACCTCCACATCCGCAGCTACCAGCAATGGTGACAGCTCCAGCGGCAGGCAAAGCACCTCCGAACTCAACAGCGCCGAGAATGGGCACTTGTCCATCGATAGCAGTAATACCAGCAACGGGGAGCTCACCGGCGACAGCTACGTCACCGATACCACCACCACCGTAGGCACCAGCAGCCATGGGGGCGGCAGCGTATCCTGGAGCAGCCAAACCGAATGGGCCTGCAGCGAAAGCACCAGGAGCAGCCAGACCAGCAGCATAGCCGTATCCGAAGGGTTCAGCTAGTGCAGCCGGAGCTAAAGCTGGTGCAGCACCACGCCAGCACTGACTGTATACATTCTGGAAATTGAAATAATATACTCTGTGTAACTATTCTAATAGGAGTTAAGTTACTAGTATAAAGAAGTTATGAAGTAAAAATATTTACCTGAACCAAGCAAGCTTGAACGCAGAGGACTAAGAAAGCAAAGGTGGACATGTTGATGTTGTTGTAATTGCAACTGTTAGTGTACAATGTGTTTGATGTGAATTTCAATGTTTATATATTATATTTTCCCTTTACTTAGTTCGTTCTTTCGCAACACTACGTGATTTTGATGTTAAAAGCAAAAAAGTGAGTCGTCATTAGGAATTTACATTAATAGTGTTTTTTTTACGTTAGCGGATAGAGTGATAAGTCACTCTCTTTGTAGTGATAGAGTGTTCTGTTTTATCTATTAAGATGTATTGCGCTTAGGCCAAACCTAGCTAATCAAGGTTAGTAATTCCACGGTTAAAATTTCCACGCAACACACAAATATGATTTTTTATGTTGCGCATTAAATCTAGCATCAAAAATTTAAATCTTATAGGACACAAATATTACCTTCTATATTTGCCTTCCTTAGCAACATATTAGATAACATTTCATTAATAAATTTGTAGTACAACCTTTTATCAAATGTATTAACCTCACGTATATAATTTTTGATGAAGTAATGTATTTTAAAATATTGTACATGATAAATATTTTGTTCGATAAAGAAAAATATAAAGGCAATGTATCTGTAGGCTATAACATTCTGAACTAAAGTTCCAAGTAAACATGTTGTCCAAGGCTATTCTTTTGGTATGCGCTCAGGCGCTCATCATCCAAGTAAGTAAAAAGTAAAACAAAAAAATTAAAGACTACACTATAAAATGTTGTTCATTTTGACGTCTTTCAAATTTAAAAAAAATTCAGTCGTTTTTCGGAAGAAAACTAAATAACCAGTTAAAGCTTTTTTTTTTCAATTTATTACGTTCTAATATCAAATTAAGGTCATAACATTTTCTTCACTTTAGCATATCGCTGGACAATGCCTTAGTGGCCTGGCTGCTGCACCATTGGCTGCTCCGCTAGCTGCTGCTCCCTTCGCTGCTGCTCCTTTCGCTGCTGCTCCTTTCGCTGCTGCTCCTTGCGGTGCCGCTGCTGCGGCTCCCTGGGCTGCTGCTGCTCCTTTCGCTGGATCGTATGCTGCTGGAGGATTTGGACCTGCTGCTGCAGCTGCATCCAACGGCGGTGGTCTCCCAACATCCAGCGCCTCCGCTATTCCTCCAAGTGGAGTTTCTCTTATTTCTGAAAACGCTTATGAAGGTGCCCTCGGAGTCAATGGAGCTCTGCCCTTCTTGGGTACTGTGGCATTTGGAGGTGATTTACCTACTGCTGGTGCTGGAGCTGTTGCTTACGGCTGTGGTAACGGTGAGGTCGCCATGTTGACTGAAGACATCGGTGCTGCCGGTGCATACGCCGCTGACGCATTCGGCTACCGCGCTGCTGCTCCCGGCTACGGTCTTGGAGCACGTGCCTACGACGCAGCCTTCGCTGGACCCGCTCGTGCTGGTTGCGGTTGTGGTGCCCGCTTCTAAATTATATTTTACAAAATTTAATTGAAAAATATTTTACCTAATATATATTCCAAGCAACTACTTTCTATTTTATTTATCTGATAGCGCGCACTCTAAAATCTCTCTAAAATCTAAATATAGGGTTTATTATGCACTAGTTAATGCCCGTAGTTAACGCCCTTTGTTAACGTGTACATGACTCTCGCTTTGCCTCGTTTATTTTAAACGTAGTTTTGTGGTTGATTTAACTAATAGACAACAAAAATTTTGAAAATATCCATATTTATATTTTAGTAAGATATCATTACATGAGCTTAAGCGAACTACCTAATTATTATCCGACTGTCTGTGGAGGGTTATGTTTTTCGCGCTTATCATGTATGTTCGTAATATTCTTTATTACCTCATATCCTCCAAACCTCTGTACAGATTTATACAATTAAAGTGACGTTAGATAGGTGTTGATACTCCAAGTGTTCTTAGATATGTGACGTCACTCTTATTTAATTCAATATGGCGCCCTCTAGAGGCAATTACGTCATGAATAAGCACAAGAAAATCGTTAATGAATACCGTGTGGGGTATTAAATGAAAGGACTTAATTAGCACATTTCAAATATATAACACCTATTTAGCTTTTATTGTCTACTTTATTTGTATTGCATCTTTGCTTCCTAAAAACGCAAAATTCTTAAATGTCCCCTACGTTACACATCAAATAATAAAACTGCATAAAGAAACAGTCGGGTTTCTTATTCTTTATAATATTTATTAACTCAATGTAAGAAAATCTTGCCGATCCGATATTTTGACGGACGCCAGGTAGTACATATGTCAATGTCATGTTTTCATAGTTATTAATCTTTTTTTTTAATATTAATGTCTTTATAAAAAAAGAGTGAGCAACATATAATATGTATATATATATATATATATATATATATATATATATATATA
>JAKGSA010000729.1:0-200414 GCA_033558755.1 Philaethria dido
GCCAAATTTGAAAAGTCACCTTACTTTTTGAACACACCTCGTATAATGCCGTATCCAAAATTACAATGTCAACTTATTAGCCACCCTGTTTTTAGCTAACCCTATCCCTAAAAATAAACCTAGCTGACCAGTTCGTACCCTTTATAGACGCTTTACAAGGGCACTAAGTAGCCGTAACAAAAGCTTTATGTGAATATAAACTAAACGTGGAATGAGACATGCCACGCTCTTTGCTAGCAGGCGTTGTTAATTTTATACCTGGTTAAATATAAATTTCACAGCCTTTTTTGCAACTTCACGCTTTTTTTCGTAAAGCAGGGTGGAGAGAATATAGTGTTAAGACACTCCGTTCTCTGCTTTCCGCTCGAATTCAAAATATTGTGTGTTGAGTGGCGGGACTTAACGGCACGCTTTATGTTACTAGATCAAGTAAATTAAATATTTTAATTATAATAATTCACCCGAAAATTATATACAATTATGACCTCGTGAGGGAATCGAACTCATAACCAATCGCGTTTACAGTCAGATACAGCGCCGTATTGGCCTTTTTAGTTAAACTATTTAAATGAATATATCTCTACTGCCTACTACAGTATCATCTAAAAAGATATTCTTCATAACATAAATAAAACTATAGCGGTGTATATTTGCCAAATTGCCCATTGAGTAAACACATAATTAAGGATTAACCTGCACCATTATTTTCATGTTCTGTGTCGTAACGTGTCCGTAAACATCAGTGTTAATCACACTAATTTGACAAATAAATTATAGGATTTGAGAATATTCGAGAATTTTAATATAAAAGTATTTTCTTGCATATTTAAACTATTTTTATTTCCTGCTCTAATAAGAAACTAACAAAACGCGGCGTTGAGTTCCGCCACTCAACACTCAATCATTCGAATTCGGGCAGAACGGGGGCAGCAGAGTATTTTGCAACTAGGTTGCCTAAGATTATCAGGTAGTGATGTTCGATAATCTTGAGATAGAAGGAGAATTTATTTATTTATTAGATATGCCATTAATACAATGTAAGGATTTGAGATTAAAACAGAACAATTGTTGACACAAGTTTCTCTCTGATTAACCTGCTATGCGGGATAAAGCTTGAAATTACTTTTTTTTATTAAACTATTTTCTCTAATTTTATTCTAGGTTCTAGGTTGACTTTTGCGTGAGCTATTGTAGGCACCTAGTATATTACATGTATATAAAAAAGTTTTAGGTTTTAAGTTTTACACTACGCTTTAAATCCCAAATTAGAGGCATATGCTCTGAAAATTCTTGAATTATCAGTCTCATAAACTTGATCAAAACTAAGCTGCTTGAAAACCATATACCGGTGGTACAGATAAATAGTCACACAAAAAATTGCAATTAAAATAATATACATTTTAACATGTTTTATGGTATACATAGATATGTAAGAGTTATGCGATTTCCAAGACCTTCGTGGAGGTGACGGCGCGAACCTTGTACGTCCTTGACTCTGTCACTGTCAAGCTCGCATTTACGGACTATGATTCAATTTGATTACATTTAGATATGACTGTTACTTGGATTGTTATTATGTAATACGTGTTGTTTTTTTTATTTTTAATGTTAAAGTTTGTACCGACTTCAAAAAAAGTGTAGGTTTTCAATTGACTTGTTTATTTTTACCTTTCATTGGGTAAAGCAATTTTTATGATTAATTTTTTATGTCTTTCGAATTTTGTTGAGATCAGACATGTAGTTTTTAAGTTATTCGTAATGATAGTCATAACGCTCTTTTTTGTAAAATTTTAAACAACAATAACAACTACCTCATTCCTTTATTTACAACTTCCTTTTATTTTTCTCATTTTTTCATTTTTTTCAATACATATTGTCCTTCGTCGGTTCAGCCCTGCAAAGTCCATTGCTGGATATAGCATTACCCCTAAGATTGACGCGTCAACGACGCTGTTATAATATTTTTTTTTAAGAGTAAAAGAGGAAAACGGAGTGTCTTGGCACTAAGTTATTCGGCAGGTAGGCGTGTAGTTGAGTAAGGAAAGGAAGAGAGATTTCAACTTCAAAAACCATGATTTAGTTAGATACGTCACGACTGCGGCATTAGTGTCAAGTTAAAATTTTCTCGTCTTTTATAATGTAAAAGAGTATTCATCTTTGACTAAATAATCAATAAAGGACATACGATAGCCTTTATATAAGTTT
The DNA here is from genome assembly GCA_033558755.1 of Philaethria dido. Lineage (NCBI taxonomy): Eukaryota > Metazoa > Arthropoda > Insecta > Lepidoptera > Nymphalidae > Philaethria > Philaethria dido. The sequence continues at coordinate 2,206 of JAKGSA010000729.1, forward strand.
CTACAAAATGTAAACTTTGTAAATGAAGAAACTTGAGTAAATCAAGACAAATACACAACGGACTATTATAAAGTGTTCGAAACGTCGGCTTTTCTTTCGAAAAGGACATTTCGAATAATAAATGTACGCGCTTAAACTGGTTTAAATAGTGTAAAAATCGGGAAAACTAAGCATCGTATTATTGCAAATTATATTCCAAAAGGTTAATGACTATGGACGATGAAAGAGATATGCAGGGACCGTAGCGTTTGGCGCTCCGTTTTGTCTGACTACATCGCTAGGGATAAAGCGTGAAGTTAGGTAGGTAGGTAGTATATTCCAAAAGAAATGATCTATATAGTATTCTGTCTACATTATGCTTTAGATGGGTTTTATTACAAGTCTTTGTTTAATTTGCCGTGTTACTTAATGTGGGTCAAATTTTACAAGTTAAATTTGACCCATTTCCCAAATGTCCGATTAAAAAGAAATTTGGAATATACATTTAGTTCTGATAAATATGCTTAATCAATATTGTTTATGGTTAAAAATTGCCACCGTAATAATATAATGGAGTACATATTTTAGTAGAACCCACCTTATACGAGTATTAAATTAAAGAACTTAACTTTTAGAATAAAAAACACCATGAAAAAAAACTTGTTTTTTTTTTTTTACTTTTTTTTCTATAAATTCTTTTTGCACCACTTTCGCTATGCAATTTATGTGCTCATATCCCATAAATTAGCTTATCTCGAAGGACAGCGTGTTCAACACAAGGTCTTACAAGGAGCCGCAGTAATATACCCTGCGATAACTTAGTGGACTAACTGTGTCGGATGGAACTTAGTGGCAGTGGCTCAGTGACGCGCATAGGCGTTGCTATGAACTTGACAGCGGCAGCGGGTCACGGACACTTGGGTCTCGTTTTCATTGCTTAGTAGGTTATGTTAAGTATTCCTGACATGAGAAGATTGTCATGTTTTGATTAATGAGTCGGTTCTAGTATTTGTTCTGAAAATTTCTTGAAATCATAGACTTTTTGTCTATTTTTGGTGCTTGTTACTGCTGAACTTTGCTTTAAATGTAATTTACAAATGTAGGTCAAATTCATATCGTATATAATATATCTTGTATCGTGATATAATTTTTCATTTCTTAGTAGATGTTGTAGCGTCTATGTTAGTTATAAAATATTTTTGATTTTGTACAAAGCGCGATGTTGTGTTCCGCCACTCAAAACACTATATCTGTATATATCTCAATTTCGGACGGAAAATTGAGAACAGAATGTCTTGAGAACTTACTATATGTTCTCTCTGAGCACTCTGCCGGGAAACTACATGCTATTTTTTTTATTTGTTCTAACTTTACCGTGACTCTCTATGAAAATAATGAATTTTCCCTAAATATAAAACGTGGCTTCATCGTGTTAGCGTTTGTTTACATGCCACCATCTTTTTTTCTTTACTTTATATATTTTAACTGAATGGTCTGATATAAAAGCTATTAAAATAGAGTACTAGTCTAGGTAAAATTCAAATAATTACTTTCTATTTTTATGTTATCATTAACGCCAGTTTCACACTTTTTTCAGGGTAGTGAGAGAGAACATATTGTCTTCACTTTTTACCCGTAATCGTGACTTTGTGTTTATTGGCGGAAATCAACGGGTCTTTGTCTTATCATAGCAGGGAAATTATTATAAAAAAAAATATATATATAATTATTCCCCCGAGTGGGCATCCACAACCATCGTGTCAGATGGTATTCCACTGCGCCATGACGGCGTCTGTTGTGCATGTAACTTTCAATTAATCCCATTTCCCATAGCTTAACCTTGTGGTTAGAACGGATATGCGACCTCTAATAACTAGCGTTGGTGTTAGATTAACAACTGAGGCCTATTGTGTACAGTGCCTTCCAATGAAAAAGATCCCACTCATCAAAATCTTATTGGAATTTTAATATTATAGTATTTATTATTAATTAATAATCTGTAATAATTGGAGATTATTTCTTATTCCACCTTTTTTTATCCTGTAAAATCTGTCATTATAAGAATAACATATGAGGGCCAAGTGCTATATATCCGAGTATGACTTTTTTATATGTTAGATGTTGAGTTATTGTAATATATTCAAAATCTAAATAATACTAAATAATAAATTAATAGAACATTTTCTAAACTGATAATATGTCTTCAATTATTCATTTATTTGGTTTGATGACACGGATCCATACGTCCGTCCGTACTTTTAGGTGCCCATTTCTAAATTAATAATAGTAATATTCTTTTTATTTAAATTACTTAAAACAAGGTTTATTTCACGTTTCAAGTTTTAAACAAGCAGTTTCACGCATCCGCATGGGTAGTCAAGGGAATACAGTGTTAAAACACTTCGTTCCTTTCCACTCAAATTCCAGACATTGCGTGTTACATCGTGGCTTGTTTTGCAAAACGAAGAAACAGCAAGCATTTTTATTTTTTATTTTGTTACAGGTAAATGGGGGGTGTACCATAGTGAAGAAGCACAGGATAAAGCAGCGTCCCACATAACACAATGTGCCCTTACAGCCGTCCAAAAGGAACAAGCACGAAGACAAAACAAATACCGAGCTTAAAACTAATGGTCTAAGCTTTAAATACTAGGGATTTCTATAGTTGCCTTCTTTCTAGATCTTCGGTCCAATTTTGTATATATCGATGTTAGGTGTAGTAGCTGTTTCGAAGATTTTTGCAGGTGTTATTGAGGTCAGTATTCCTCTAGACATATCATGTCGTAGGGTTAATTTTGCTTATCTGTGGTTATCAAACTATAAAAGTTGTAACAAGCGTTTAAGAATTTCGATGTATTCTCGATGAGGATGTATGGTCGAATTTGCTGAACGCTTGCACGGTATACAAGCGACGCGGGTTCGAGTCTTGTTACGTGAAAATTTTGATAATTTGCTAAATATATCTATTTTATTAGTATAGAATAATACTTTAAAAAATTTTAGGGAATAATCTTTGGGTAGTAAAATTTTAAAAATTTCCTACACAGTAGAAAGCAACAAAAATAAGTTCTAACAGGGTGTATAAAGATTTCTGGAGCGTGTTGTTTGATTGGCAGGTTAGGACCCTGCTACAGCCAATTTTTGCACAGCCTTATGCCGATGCTTGAATACGAATTTTCTTTTGCTTTATATATTCTAATACAAGTGTATAAACTTTTTTTTCAGTGGTATTAGTAATGGAGCAACCTGAGGTCGAGAAAGAACTCTCCGAGCTCAGAAGATGGCCAGGCTCACCAGGAATAAATATGTACATTATATTTATGAAAGTTCATATATAAATTATTTTAAAGTCTATTTGAAAAAGTAAATGTCAGAGTACTTCAGGATCACTTATAAAACTATCAGGAACGCTACGAAGCTTTGAAGACAAAATAATATAAATAAAATACTGTGTATTGTGTTTTCCATCACATTCTCTCGTCGACTTAATCGCACACATTGTATTTGTTTTCTTTTATCGTAACGCAACTTCATTACATTGAGTTGTTTGAGACACAGACAACAGTTTGAGAACCATTGCATGCTGAGTGGTGGAACTCAGGCCACGCTTTGCCTTGTTACTGCAAACTAGAAAATAAAAATATTTCATATAACTTATTGTAACTACACCAATTATATTTTCAGAGTTTCAAATCAAAACAGTGTAGTAAGAAGTCCAGAGCCTGCACAGGGAGTCCCATCCCCTCCCCGGATGAGTCTCCATGTATGAAAGACAGGATAAAAACGCAGAGGACAACATAAGTGCGGCGGGAGGGACAATAACGATACGTCTAGTCATAGTGATAGGTGCAGTGTGATCAACAATGATAGGTTGTGTGAAAAAGCAAGCCAGTTTAAATACAGGTAGTTGATTTTTAAGATTGCAGTTTCTATATATTTTAAATGAGCATAATTATTGCCAATACAAATGAAAATACACATGCTGCAAAATATTTTTTTAACTCAAAAACTATTAAATCAAATTTTAGAAAACCAGGACCATGTTAAATTAAAATTGGAAGTAAAGTCAAAATAATTTTATTCAAAATAAGAAGTTCATGCTCATATTTTGAACAGTAAATGTTAACCACCGGTTACTAAGGTCAATATCACCTCAGACAGCCTGAGGGCGCTGGCGCAATAAACTCAAGTACTGGCTATCATAAAAAAAGATCCATCAAAGATTAGGTTCACTGCAAAAGATACCTGTATAAATAATCATTTTTTGAAGACGATTAACAAATATCAATTTTTCAGTAATTACGGTATAAATGTTTAAATAGTCTATAATATATTGTATTATGACAACAGATAACGACCGGCGCATGGGAGGACGCGCCCAGCGAGCAGCGTCTACGCACGCGTCGCTGGCTCGGACACCGGCCGCACTCCGACTCCAGCCGCGACCTGCTGTCCTACAGCCCGCGTGTTACGTGCGTGTGTGGCACGTGCGCGTGTCCGTACTGTCGGTGAGTGTACATACAGAACACGCACATACGACTCACATACATACAACACGCTAATAAATACACAACACACGTACACACATCATACACATACATACACAATGCATAGATATGCATAAGTGTTTGTTTTTATACGCAAAAATATACATTCCCAATTGTGCCCGTACGCATATATATATATAAACATACATTTACACACGTGTTCGTCACTCACACTGGTATGTAAATGTGTGTATGTATTTTATTAAGAAGAATTTTAAGTTATAGTCATTTTAAATACTAAAATGAAAAAAATTGAAAGCGCATTATGTATTTAATTTTTATATCCACAAAGGCCAGACAAAAAAAGTTGCAAGCAGCAACTAGTATTTCATATTATAACTAAGACTTTTTGCCACGTAAATATGTATGTAGTTATATGTAGGCGTTAAAGTCAAGTTAATTAACCTAATATATTTACGTTAAAAAATAATATTTTTATTAAAATTTAACATAAATTAATAGAACTAAAACAAATGAGTATTTTTTCATTTAAGGGGAAAACGGCGGAAAAACGTGTGTCCAACCAAACAAGACTCTGGCATAGTCTGCTCTGATGACTGTCCGGACTGTACCGACACTGAAAATGGTAAGGAATGTAAACACGCAAGAAGCACGCTGTATCCCACATAGGGTAGTCAGAGAGAACCTATCGTTAAGACATTCCGTTCGCCGGTTTCCGCACAAATTTTTGTTAACACTAGATTTACGGAACTCGTCTATTTGACGGGTTTTCAATTTCATGCCTTAAAATTCCGGACATATAAATGTTATTATTAAAATATTATATATTGGTTTTTAATGATATAATGCACCGAATATACTCGTATATTTACATTTTAGTATTTCTCTATAATTTTAAAAATAAAATTTCACAATAATTTGTATTATAATTTACCCGTCAAAAAGACGGAGTTCAGTATAAATAGGTATACGACCGATACCCGTAAATCTAGTGTTAAGTGATGGATATCAACGCCGTGCTTTGTTACAGCAAAGTAAAAGTAAAGAATGAAAATAATTTTAATATTATTAATCCCCCGAGCGTACATATAGTAGGTTCAAATACTATTTTTTATTTTGTTTTTTATTCCTGCTGCATAAAATTTTTATAAATCTCAATTTATTTTGTAAAATTTTTATTTTTCAACAGGACCAAATGGCAACGGTAGTAAAAAAACTGGAAGTTTCGATGCAGATGACCAAACGTTTTATTGCAGGTAAAGCAACAATTTTTTTACATAAGGATAGGTAGGTTAAAGTCTAATTTACTTGAGATTTGTGGTGCCACAGGAAAGCCTAGGATTTTGGTTTTTTTCTCAGCCTTTGTTTGTTCTAAGTTTAAATTTAAGTCACGAAAAAAAACATAAATTATTAATTATATTATAAGTAACTAGTTGTGCCCGCAATTTCGTCAGCATGGAATTTACAAAAATCTAAAATGAAAATATCTTAAGTTGCTCCTTATTATATATGCTACCTGCCATTAAAAGTCCTGTCGAGATCGGTCTAGCCTAGAATAGATTATCCGGAACAAACAGACAGAGAAAAACTGTTAAATTGTTAAAAAATTTGGTGTATGTACCATAGATATATTCATATGCATGCGGTTATTTTAATATAACAAACAAACACTCCAAATTTATTTATATATAAATTACTTATCTTTAATGTGGCTTAAAAAAATTCTGCTCCAAAAATAAAAATAAAGTTATCATCAAATATTTTTAGATGTCCAGAGCGCAGAGAGAAACCCAAGAGCTATTCGGTTAGCGGTACCGATTTCGGTAAGCTACTCTTTTAAATCATTCGCTTAATTATAATTTATGTAAAACATAAAATCCCTGAAACGGCAATTCATTGAAATATGACAATTTCAATCATTATATTCTGTTTTGGATTGTCTGTAATTTTTTTTTCGGCGTTACATTTTTTTTTGAGTAGAGTACCTCCTAGAGTAGACAGAGAGAACATAGTCTCTCTGTTCTCCTCTTTCCACCCAGTTTCGAAACAATGCGTCGAGTCGTCGAGTCGACGGAATTCAATACCTCAATTTGTTTTACCCGAACAGGGAAATGAAAATTATGTAAACATAATCATTTCCCGAGTGGGAATCGAACATACAACCACTCGCGATTACAGACAGATGATGTTCCACTGCGACACTATGGTATTTTATCTTAATGCAAAAACGTTTTCCAGAAACAGAGCCAACAGTACCGGAACTAGTCGCCTTCATAAAGGAAACCCTCAACAAGAACCCACGAGATCGTATCACTATGCTTAAGATTGAGAAGGAATTACATGCGCTTGTTAGTGATAGCGGGTAAGTGCTATAAATGTTTATATTATTATTGGGAACTTCTGGATTTTTTTATTATTTTCACGTTTCCGCAATGGTAGAGAAGAGACGAATTGAATTCCGCAATTCAACACTCGAACGGAAAGTGAAGTATTTATACACTAGGTTCTCTCCGACTACTCCACTATTCGGGAAAAAGCGTGAAAATGAAATTGAAAAAAAACTTCGTGAAAACCATTATTATTTTTTTTAGATTTGAATAAAAAACGGATTCCAATCTCGTCTGTTTAGAATCTGGTACTTTGTTTAGTATTTAATGAAAAGTGAAAAAAATACTAAATTACTTGAGGTCTAGACTAAAATAGGATTACAAAGTCATTTTGAAATTCCACAAAATATTTTTATTTTCTAATGTTTATATTCATTTGACGTATTTATCATAGTTCTAATCAACATAATGTAATGTGTCAAAATCGAGAGAAAAGTAAAGTATGGGTAATAAATAATGTGTTTTGGTACTAAACTTTGAAAGAAAATTAAAATGTAATCGTTTCCTTGAGTATGTAACGGCCCTAAAATCAATCTCGTTTATAGCGAGATGATGTCCCAATACGCCAAGATGGCGCTTTTTTTAATATATGTTTTCCCCGTCAGTCGTTGCATCGCGCGGTTCCCGGTGATGACGTCGTACGGGCGCATGCTGGTGCACCGCTGCGCCGCGCTGTTCAACCTCGCGCACCACCTCGACCACCACGCCAAGAGCTGCGTGCTCGTCTCCAAGAGCGGTAACCACCACCACATCCTACACACATACCCCATACCTCCCCCCACTCCAAACACCACCACAATACCACATTCCCCATCCAGGTACTCGATACCCGCACCAGGCTTAGTTAATAAATCTGAACTATTACGTCACACACACACACACATACACCCCTGTCAACACGTAGTATATCATTTTATACAAAAGTTATATTAATATAGTAATGTTACATATAATATATTTAATTTATTAGGTGTAATGTATTAGTTATAAAGTTTCTGCTCTTGTTCTGAAGAACAATAATATGAATATTTATATGAATATAAACTTAATTGTTTCTTATTTTTATACTCTCCGTCCGCATAATATTGTGTTTACATTGATACAGGTACAAGCGGTGGTCGTATCCCGTGTACCAGTTTCCGTGAGTGGTGTACGACGGTGTTCCCGCAGTCGCCGCCGCCGCACGAGAGGCATGAACGGACTGACAGACCTGACAGACCTGACAGGCCTGACAACGAGGATAGCGTGCTGGCTAAGTATGTGAATGACTGACAGTAACAGTATTATCGACATATCCTACGTACACTGGTATAAATGCAAAAACACTAATTTACAGAAAAAACATTTACGAATGAGTTTTGAAATATTAAATCCCTTTTAATAAATTCTTTAAACAATGACGAAATTACAACTCTAGCAACTTTTAAATGGCTTTCCTGTATAGTTGTTTTTGCACTACTAACAGTGTACGTAGATCACGTCGATATATAATATTAAATTTTGATAAATTTTAACACTAGATCAATTACTTTTTTAAGTATTTTTAAATTAAAGTAAAGTAACAATTACAAAAAAGATTTCTTTATAAAAATCGTAGCAAAGAGCTGGCATGTAGTTTACATAGATACATACTCGTATATGATGTGTGTATGTCAGGTCTATCCTGAAGCGCAGCGTGGCGGGGGGCAGCGCGCCGGCCGCGGCCGCGGGGCGCAGCAAGTCGCTGGAGCAGCGCGAGCGCGACTACGAGAGGGTGCGGCGACGGATATTCAGCACGGTACGTCGTTTCAAATATACATACTACAAATGAAAACAGAATACTAATTAATTAACTGAAATATGTTACGGATGACTCAAAAACTACTCGTTAAATCTTGGCTTTATTTAAATGAAACAACCACATGAGAAGTATTGGCTATGATATATAAAAAAGATTAATCAAAATAGCCTCATCCGATAAAAAGTTACATACATACATACACAGTAAAAATACAGTCTAATTGAGAATCTACTCGTTTTTGTAGTTGGATAAAATATTGTTTTAAACTAACTTTAACATAATAGAACTATTAGAAACTAAAAATGACGAGTGCGGCGACGGATATTCAGCACTGTACATTTTTTCTATATTCATGTCACTAGTCTACTCTATATACTAGTTTTTATTTCTTTATTTATTACACACATCCATAAAAGCGAGACTTGAGCCAATCTTATCACGTGGGAAATCATTGTGTGTAGATGTGCAAAAAATATTTTAGTTGTACTAACAACTTTCCATTTTTATTACTTTACTATTGAAATAAGATTCCCCATTATCAATTTTATTTGTTTACCAATGAAATTCTACATACCAAAAGTTTGACATTTAGTTAAAAATTTTTAAAATGTTATCGTATTGCAGTCGCAGAAAGATCTACTGTAAACACGACTTGTTTTAAATTATTTTAATTGCGTCGCTTTGAAATTGCCACATAAGATGTAATGTCTCGATTTCCGACGAAAAGTGGAAAACTAAGTGGCTGACATAAGATGGTTATCCCTGACTACATACAGCTTAAAGTTTGTTACTGTACAAAAATACTAAAAAGAGCTTTGTAAAATAAATAAAAATATATTATTGTTATTTTTTATCTTTTTATTTTAATTTCCCATTACTTACAAGTAATTATTTTTGTAGGACAATTGTACACAAGACGAGTCGCAGTGGCCGTGGCTTTCCGGACCTGTCAAACTACTCACGCCTGACACTGGGAGAAATAAATTACTAAAGGTATAATAATCATAATAAATCGGTTATTTGTTAATGTGGTACATTTGTGACTACCACTACCACTAGGGACAAAGCATGAAGTTAAGTAAGTGGGGTACATTTGTGAATTATTATTATGGGGCGTGTCTTTAAATTCCGTTTGAGATAGTATTCATGATGATTACAAAATACCACATATACAACCACGCTTATCTCATATTACTTCTTGGACAACCTGGTTCGTGCTATAAAATTATTGTATTATCATCGGATCCGGACACATGTGCAGATGTTTAAGCAAAACATATTTCATTCAAATGGTTAACTGAATTTAATAATTATTTCCAATATTCTTTCTACAATAAAGATATATTTATTATAATGTTTTCTTCAATTATATGCGAAGTAATGTGCCGCTCTTTCATACAATTTGATACTTATATGCCGTTATAGTATTTTGGTGGGTCGCAGGTTCACTCGCTGGAGAGTCGTCAGGTGCCGGGGGGTGTGGGGGGTGTTGGGGGTGTCGGGGGTGCGGCGCGCGGGCCCGTCTCCAAGAGTCACAGCTTCGGGGGGTACTCCGGGGAGCCCCCGCCGCAACGACTGCTCAGCAGACAGGGTCAGTCATATTGTCTGCCTGCATAATTAATATAGGAGCAATTTTTCAATTTATTATAAATTGATTAAATAATGAATCTGTTTTGTAAAAAAAATTACTTTAGCATTTATTATTACTACAACTGATTACATATCAATAAGCAGTTGCGATTGCTTATGACTCTGGTTAGGTAGGGAAGTTTTTCAATACCTTTTCCTTTTCAATGAAAACAATCCTTCATGATTGGATTGGATTGATTTCATAAATTCGTTTTCATAAACTAAAAAATAAATGGGCATCACAAGAACCATTAAATTTACTGAAACGTAATCATTCTCCTAGTGTGATTCGAATCCATTACAATTTCATGTACTCTAAGACACTCTACTTTTGTATGTAGGAGTGAGCTACCTTTTTTAGAAACAGGCCTCCAAATTTAAAAGTTTTTGGCCAGCTATAATCACACTTTTTAATACAATTTAAAATTATATTCATATTATATTTATTACATAACAAAAACAGGTACTTAATCTCCATGTAGCAGATTAGCAGGTGAATATCTATTATATAAAATGAACGCTTACTGGGCCGCGGGTTGCTGAGCCCTGAAACTAGATGTACTTATATGTTGTGCGTGTTAGTGAGTTTTCAAAACCACGGATATGTCTGTGTGTGCGCGTTTTTCTGAATATTTGAAGGTTATTGACAGTAATGTTAAGCAAATAAAGTAATTTTACGATATTGTTTGTTTTGTTTGTTTGATTGTTGTGTGGTGTGTGTGTCAGGCGACCTGGCGTCGAGCAGCTGGCGGCTGTCGCGCCTGTCGCCGTCCTCGTCGGGCTACAAGACGCTCACAGCACAGCACAGCACATACTATTATATATAGTAATTATAAGAATCATTAAAACAATAAAATATTTATTAGTGGTTCGGACCAGACTAGCACTTTTAAATATTAATAGATATTAGCCTAAACAACTTAAACACATGTTTAAAAACTTAAAAAAATTGTATACGCAAGTTGATTTTTAAATCTATTCACGTCTAATACGGATTTGTAATATAGATGCTTATTTTTACTACATGAGACAAAAGGATGTGGAGCGATCGGCCTGTTTAGCTACATCAGTATAAAATAACTGGAGAATAGAGATATATAATAACTTAATAATTATAGTACGAGTATAGTATTTCTAGTCATGTTTTTAATATATTTACGTTTTTAATATAATTCGACAGCTGTATCGATTTGAAAAATGTTTAGATTTTTGGATTAGTCTCAGGCTTGATAACTAGAATAATCATTAAAATTTAGCAAAATTTATTTAATTATCACGAAAAAAAAAATGTAGATTTTAACATGATTTTTATATGGTATAAGTTTATAAGTAGTGTTGTAATCAGGCGGCGCGAGTCCGGAGCCGCACTTGGAGGGCGCGGCGCTGCTGTGGGCCGTCACCGACATGGCCGCCGTGCCGCGCGGCGCGCTCGTCATACACCCGCAGGTGACGCCACCACACACCACGTCACGTCACACGATCCTCATGTCACATACACGAGATGTTACGCGACACCACGTGACATGCTGCGACGCACCGTCACGTCACACCGCGTCACGTCACATCACGTCTCGTCACACGCCCGTCACGACACACGGCTATCATATATTTACAGTTGGCGTGACATGATGAAAATGTTATGACGCGAAATTTGAGCCTCAAGAAATTGGAGGCTATCGTATAGCAAGAGGTCAGCGACTCACTGTAAACGCGATTGGTCGTGATTGTGGGTTCGATTCCCACTCAGGGTAATGATTATATTTAAATTGTTTTCATTTCCCCGCTCTGGTGTACGGCGTTAAGTATTCAACATGCAACGTCTCGAGTTGTTGTGCCACTAGGTTCCTCTCTACCTACTCTGCTATGCGGTATAAAGCATAAAGCTGGTATATATAGGTATCATTAAGAAACACGTAAACTCTTTAGTTTTTTAGCTTTCCTTTATTCTATGCCTTAATAAAGTATATTTAATTCATTGACTTTTGAATTGTGTATGATTGTGCATGATGCAAATTATTTTTCAAATTTTAAATAATAATTTAAAATTCGAAAAATAATATATTTTTTTTTCATAATAAATATAACTTCTGAATCCTAATAATATAATATATCGTAGACGGGGCGTCCCCTAACCAACCCCGACGGCACTGTGTACCACTTCGACCCCAACAACCCGCCGCTGTTGTATGACGCGTCGGGTTACGTGCACCGCGTTGGTGGAGTTGGCGGGGCTTGCGGCGTTGGCGGTGTTGGTGGCGTTGTTGGAGTTGATGAGGAAAAGGTATGTGTGACAAATATATGTACGTAAGGTTAGGACTAAATTACAAATAATCATATTGATTTTGTTTTTAATTTTGAAAGTATTTGTTAAAAATATAGCTTTAAAATATTGGACTATTTAAGGAACTTATAGATTATCTATATAAATATAAATGTTAAGGTGTAAGTAATACCAAAAAAAATAGTACTCAAGTCATTGTTAGCAAAAGGTACGGATTTGTTCGTAGTGAGTTAAATAAAAACTAACTGAAAATAAAGAGCACTGGTCGCAAAAAAAATATGATGAATGACAACAGACACACAATCTCAGTAATATTTATTTTATTACTGAGCTCTTATGAATAACATTGTATTTCAGTTCTTTTGTACCTTATTATATACCTAAATAATTTATTCTCATTATGTTATGGAATCTCAAATAAACTTTTCAGGTGGACTTAAACAATGAAAAACGAAGGGGCAAGTTGGAAAAGCAACACTCATTTATTGACAATGGTTGGTATATTGAATATATATTTTGATAAATCTTCTCTTGACACTTGGTTGCGTAGGATAGAAATTGTTGATTATATACACATGATGGTTGCGGGTTCGATTCTCACTGCCTCAAAACTTGTAGACAAAGTCAATTGATTCGATGAGTGCAGAAACAACGTAAGTCACAAAAATGCAAAAAATCATAATCTATTTAAACTAGCTTAGAAAGGCAAGTTATACACTTTTTTCTCTCCTGCAAAATTTTGAAAATCCGGACTTACGTTGTTTCTGCACTCACCGATTTAATTCGTAATAACATATTGAGTATGCGCATTTTTTACACATATTAAATGAAACTATTTTAATTTGTGTTCTCTTAAACAAGAACATAGTGGACACATATCCTCGTAATAAAAATTTATAGCTATTGGAAAACTGTTATTGGCATAATTTTCTATTTTTTATTTTTTAAATATGTTAATATATTGTTATTATAGATTGTGAATGTCAGCCGAGTGAAGAGTGTCGCACGAAGTGCTGCTGCGATTGTAGACGACGGGACACCGGAGAGAAAATTGCAAGTGTTAAGGTATTTATATTTTAAAAAATATATTTTATTAGCTGTATCCAGGTGACTTAATTTGCGTGGGCTATAAACTTAAAGCCCCATTTTTTTCTGTTTATGTTGTAATTTCGAGAAATCCTCTCTTAGGACTCTCTCACATTCCCCAAGGAAGGCTCCTTGTTACCTTGTTGTCTGTCAGTCGCTGAATAACGCAAGCATTTTATTATATATATAGGTATAGATTTATGAAAAAACATTTATTCGTACTTTTCCTCCACAGCGAGGTAGTTATAGTTAACCTAGTGTCAAGTGCCCCCGTTTTCTACTTTGAGCCCGAAATTGAGACACTGCGTGTTGATTGACGCAACCCAACGCCGCGCTTAGTCTTACCGCTCTGGTATAATAAAAATAATTTAAATATAATCATTTCCTAAGTGGTAATGAAACCTACATCTCTAATTAAGCTTACATTTAGATCGCTGTATTTGTATATTTATAATATTTAAGGTAAATAATAGATTTCCACTATTTTACTCAAAAGTGATTTGTTTGGACAGATTCACTATATTATTATATAAAGAACTAATCATTATAATATTTTTTATTTTGTTAACCTTTATTTCAGAATTCACCACAGAAAACGAAAACTTCGTCCATCCCGAACAGCCCAATAAAAAAAAATTACGAGACCAAACCAATCACACCGGAGCCAAAACCGGAACCAGAAATCTATGAACCACAAAAACCTGAAGTTCGCGAAGAAACACCCAAAGAAACTAAATATGAAACGAACGTCACACACAGATTTGAATCCCCGACCCAGAGACCGTCAGATCAAAATCAAAACCAAAACCAAAATCAACAGTTTGAAAACCAAAAGCAATACGAACCGACCCAGCGATCATTTGAGTCTAATCAACCGTCGTTCGAAAATCAACAATCGTTCGAATCGAATCAAAGGTCGTTCGAACCGAATCAAAGGACGTTCGAAGCTAATCAGAGGTCGTTCGATCGATATGAGAAGCCGTTCGAGCAGAGAGTGGTAAAAGAAGAGGTGTACCAACAGAACTACGTGCAAACGTATAGGAATGAAGAGGTTAGTGTAATTTTTTTTTAATAATTTAGTCTAGTGTAGTAGTTAAAGACTGACTGCTAAGTGGTTACGGGTTCGATTTTTTATCCTGAAAATTTTTTATTGATTTTATTAAGTACTTGGTGTGTCTTAATGTTGATTTATTTAATACATAATGTGGTTACCGTGTAGTAGAAGAAGCCTCATACATGCGTTAAATACGCGTTGCCTTAGTAACTCTATCACTTTATATGAAACTGTATCTCAAATATATGGTGTGTTATAAAATATATGGCTTGACGCGATAAATTTATGTGGCATTGCTATTTAGAAAGACATGTTTCTAAAAAACCTGTAATGTCTCGTATTATTGCTTTTTAATACTTAGGTCGACATATAGTGTATTTCAGTGTTTAGACAGGAAGGAGCAAGTAAGGCGAGTGACGAGTGCTCCCAACTCACATCACACATATAATTACAACATAACAAAACTTTTACTTTATCTTTACGTAAGAAATATTACTTATCGTCATATTTTTAGGAATAATTTGATGAAGTTTAGTCGTCTATAATATAAAAAAGAAGCGCTGAATGTGTCGTAAATCACAAGAGCAACTGAATCGGTTTCGTTATTTTTTTTTATAATATTTTTTGAAGTACGAGGATGATTCTTACGTTCTTAAGGAAATTGCCTGGAGAACTAAAAACAACAATTTTCTATATTATATACTTAAAAGTCAATTTGAACTTTAACACGACACCATAAGGTTTAGGTGTTAGTGGAGGGGTTACGGGAAGGCAAAATTGGAATTAAGATTTGGATCACTTTTTATGAAAACTATACAGACGGAAGAATATAAAAATTGGCACACATAATGGAAGTGCAGAAAACCAATATCTTTTTATAATAACGTATCAAAAATATATTGAATTAATAAAATAAATATTACCATACCACATATATATGACATGCACTATTGAATAAAGTTACTAAGGAAACTTTAAAATCATTTTTAGTTTAAATGTTATTGATTTTATGTTTACGTCCTCGGTATAATAAAAAGTAACAAGGCAAAATGCGATTATAAGTTCTCTATGCTTACTTCTGTAACACTAGAGATACGTGAAAGTTAAACAAGCGAACAACGAAGAACGAAGTTATAAGTTGAGTAAAACTAAAAAAATATACATATAATATATACTCATTTAATAAGGGCTTATGAGAGCAGTCGTGGCACAGAGGCATAAGCGTGCGACTGTCTACGCGACAGGCGGTGGCAGCGATTCTCTTGTAACACGGCAAAGCGCGGCGTTGAGTTCCGCCACTCAGTACGCAATGCCTCAGTTCGGTGGAAAGTGGGGAACGGATATATTAAAAGGGGACGGAGTGTCTTAACACTAGGGTCTTTGGTTTCCTCTGGCTACCTTGCTATGTGTGGAATACAGTGTGAAAATAAAAAGTACTTATTGGTTTAATAATGATATATGTATAACACTTTCGTTATCGAGTGACAATGCACACAGGCAACTACTGGACGTAGAAAGACGAAATGTGGGGTGTATGCCTTATAGAGAATAGAGGAGCACTGAGAGAGAATTTCAAGAAATTTCTACGTAAACGGGAATTTGAGTTTTGTAGCAATTTAGAAGTCGCGGGGTACAGCATTATTATATTTACAATTTTTTTTTAAATAAAATATAATTTTTAATTATTTCTTTCTTTTATAGATAATGCTAAGGTATACATAATACAAACGCATGCTTTTGCATTTTCATTAATCATTTATAATATTACACTAACAATTTGATATATTATTTTACAAATATATATTTTTTCATAATTAAAATTACTTTTTCTTATCTTAAGAGCTAAGGGTATGATAATATTATAAGTCTATATAAGAGTACTTGGCTTTGCGATTGCATTTTAAATAGCACATACATATATAATCAATTTAACTTCAACAAAATTCTAATTAAAAAGAATCATTAATGGATGAAGAAACCTAGAAGTTTTTATTTATTTAATAAAAAAGACGAATATAAATAAAATATATGGACAGAAAATATTATACAGTTTTTATTTCACACATAATTTGTAATTAACCATTATCCTTATCCTTTTTTATTCCTCTCAATCCTGCCTTAACTTCTTTTTTAATGAAATAAATTGTAATTAAATGGTTAATTTCTTTTCCTATTTTCTTATACGTCATTCATATATATTTAGAAATGACCCACGACAACTGTGTTGTGATAATCGTGCTAACAAAATAAAATAATTTTATTATATATAAAAATAATTTATTTTTCTAACTTAAAAATGTGGTTTTAATTTCTGATTCACGTGGGTCATTTGATTTTTTTAACTTTTCATTTTCTTTTTTCAACTCACCTTTTTATTAGCTTCACTCCCCATATCTATCTATGAAGAAAATTGCAATTATATGTTGACCCACTTTTTTTTGATGTCCAATTGCTTGAATTGCAGACACGTGTCCGGATGTCCTATTAAAAATACTCTTTAAATACCAATCTAATAACCTCATCAAGTTTACATACACACGTTAAAAATAAATTCTAAACATATTCCTCCTCTCTTAATTTCATTTTCTTAAAACTAATTTAGCTACATTGGTTCAAGTGAAGGAGTAGTGAATAATAACGTTTTATTATTATAAAATATAAAGGTGGCATATTTATTTGTAATTATAATATATCTAATGTGTCTAATTTACGAGAATTTCACACGCAGAGTTAGAGTAACTTTATCAAAATTGTGGTAATCCATTTTTTTGTTAATATTTCAGTAGCAGTATACAAATATTTAAAATAATTAAGCTAAAATATTCGCAGAAAAAATCTTTTGCTAATTAATCAGAATTTATTTATAATACTTTTAAACCTACATAGATTCCTTATTTTCTTTTGCAATTGTTTGTCTGTCACAGAATAATGAAACAGAATTAATGAAGGGTGTTGAGCTAATTATTACATTATTTCATTTTTTTTAATTACAAATATTGTTTTAAATATTTTTCCTACATATTAAATTAAATGCAATTCGAGAACACTTTCGATACATCGGACATCATCGATTCCTTTTCCCAGGTTATTGGGTCAGTACACATGCGCTATACCCGACCACTTTAAATTGAGCCCTAACAGTATATAAATACAGTAAAAATTAAGACCAACCAAATCCTTTGCACGGGCACATTGCAATATCGACCTAGCTTCCTGGAATATAGGATTTAATTTTACTTGAATTAGGTCAACGCACAGGCGCTGTGATTTATGTCATAGATAAATGCATTGTGAAAGTGGTATCGTTATTGCATCTCGATTTACATATTATTTTTAATTATTGTTATTATATTTTTCGGCTATTAATATATATTTTACTATTCATTCTATGAAAGCTAATGCGATATTTCGTAATATTACCGTTTATTAATTTTTTTTATTTAAAGCGTAATTCAAATACAGGTTGATACAACTTCTAAATTTTTTTACTCTGTGACGTTTTACGATACTAGTCTAGATGAATCAGTTTTCATTCCTATGACCTAAATATTAGAGTTGCATATCGTATATCACGTTTATCATCTATTTGCACACACACTAGTACAAATATATCCCTGCAAGGCATCTACGACTCTATTTCACTCGTTTACGTTACATTTTCCCATAGCTCATATTTAGTAACCGGGTACTAAGTTAATCAATTTAATACACTTTCGACCTTATTTCCTGTTAAATAGAGTTTATTTTTAACT
Source organism: Philaethria dido (assembly GCA_033558755.1). Taxonomy (NCBI): domain Eukaryota; kingdom Metazoa; phylum Arthropoda; class Insecta; order Lepidoptera; family Nymphalidae; genus Philaethria; species Philaethria dido. The sequence continues at coordinate 20,662 of JAKGSA010000729.1, forward strand.
TGGGTCATCGCACACGCGCCTAGGCCCTATACGTAGGTACTGGGAATTACACTGTAGAGAGAGCAACACGTAGCTCCCACAGGAAATATATTGTTTACTATAAAAAAATAGATTTTGTTAATATTTTACTGATAATTAATAAGTGGACTTTATGTTAGTTCCGTAAAATGGCGGAGAGTACGGAGATATTTTATTTTTTGGTAAGTTTTATATGTACAAGGATCTTCCATTTGTTGCGTTGTCCTTGACCAGTTCCTTTATTGTGCTTAATATGCAATATTGATTATTCGACTGTATTGAAGATTTGATGTTATATGTTGTATACTACCATAGAATAGACTCGATGTGTTTTATCATAATCGGTTCAGCCGTACGAAATTTAAAATGGTACATACAAGCATATGGCTACAATTAAATATATATGATTTGGTATCATTGTATTGTAGATTATACCATGTAGTTACTATTTTCTAAGTGAAAGTTGCACCATAGCGCGAGATGGTCGCAGGTACGATTGTTGCAATAAGGCTTGGTGTTAATAATTTTATCTGTCCATTCTGTATTGGGTATTATTCTTGGCTTTATAATGGCTTTATAATATTTTTATTTTAGTTTCGATAGGATTCAAAAATATTTTTTTCCATTTTTATACATTCATTATAGTTCATAATTAATAATTTCTTTTAAATTACTAAATGTGTTTCAAGCAAAAAAATATTGGAATGGAGAGCGATGGCAAGCCATTGTTATAAGTATCTCAGATATCTGTATGAATAAACCTTTTAGGACGTTCATAATAATACTTAGTAAACTAGATATATGTTACTTTTTAACCGACTTCAAAAAAGGGGGAGGTTTTCAATTTGACTGTATTTTTTTATGTGTGTAATTATACAACTTTTGATGATTCTTTTTTTTATATGATAGGTAGTGCTTCTCATGTAGTCCCAATTTATTAGTGTCTAATCTGTTGTTTTTGAGCTATTCGTAATAATTTAACTTTTTATTAGCAGTACATTTTTTTATTTGAAATAAGTTTTCATTTTTTGCCTAATTATTACAACGAGACTTGTTTAAAGTGTGTATATGGTTTGGGTTTAATAATGCCTTTAAAATTATATCCGACTGTGTAAGATCACAAGAACACTCTTAAGTCTTTTTTATGATTGCATTAAAGCAATGGTACTTGTGATGTATGTTCGTTTTGAAATAGTAAACATAAATTGTTATAATAGCCGAATACAATTTAGAGTTCCATTTTAGTCCAACGCCACTCGTGGCGCAGAGGCACAAGCGACTGTAAACGCGACAGGTTGTGGGTTCGAGAAACACTCCAGGAACTGGAATCTTTCGCAATGCCTCAATTCGGTGCAAAGTGGGGAACTCTGCCTACCCTGCTATATGCGGGATACAACGTGAAGCTATGTATTTACGAGTATGTATGTATTTTAGTCCATGTGACGGTTGTGTGTTTTCTAAATGGCCGAAACACGTACAGACGTGTTATTCGGTAAGAGTCACAGGACTCTTACCGAATAATAAACGTTTTTAAGCGTTCTATTATATATATAGATTTTTATTTTCCTACTTATCATCTTGGTGTCATCTTTTTTGACACCATATGGCCATGTCCTGGTCCATATTTTGTTATCTATTCTATTCCCAGTTATTATTAATTTTTGAGAATTACGCTGTATTACTATTTATTATCACTTTTTTAATTGTAAATTAATAATAATAGTTCTGTAATTTTGTGAAATCATAAAATAAATATTTAATGGATTTTTTAATATAAGTTTAAAGGAGAAACTTATATTTAGATAATCTGTTAGTGACTACATTTTATTTTCTAGTTTCGTACTGCCTAATAGTCGATTCTTTAATTTTTTTTTTTTTTTGAATACTCATTTTGCTATTCGGAACACCGAGTCACCTAGTAAGATAAAAAAAAGAAAGTAAATAAATATTTTATACAACCTTAAAGTTTCTTAATAGTCACTTAAATAAAAATCACAATGAAAATTACAATTTCAGATTTCTGATTGATACCTACTTCTTATATTTTATTTTATTATTAATTATTCTAAATTAAGTTTCATGTTTGATGTAGTACTTTATGGTACATAACTATTTATACGATACTAACGTCACTCAATAGTTTTACCTCTCCGGAACCCCTCCACTATCACTTAAACTTTATGGTATGGTATTAAAGTTCAAATTGACTTTCAAGATTCGTAATAATGAATCTTTTGTATGGGAATATAAAAAAGCGTTGTTTTTAGATTTTTTCAGGCAATTTTTTATTTTTTTCTCTTCGTAAGAACAATTCCCGTACTTCAAAGAAGCTATCAATCTCGAGAATCAGCAATTCATTTTTACATTATAGAAGATTACTATATTGGTAATTTTACTGTTTGTTACAGATAGTGTCACCACAGGGTTTAGTGAACTACCACCAGCCGGACATGGCGGAACAACAAATCATAGTGCAGGCGAAAGTCACACCAGTGCAGTTGCCGGACCCCAATATACGTATGTTTTTTAGAACTGTTGTAATTTAGAAAAAAAACACGCTTTATATCGCATAGCAGAGTAGACTAAATTGCGTATTGAGAGGCAGAAGTCAATACCGCGTTTTGTGTTAACACGTGACGTGGCGACAATAGTAGTGAGTTCAATCCCCTTTTGTAGGATCATTATATTTAATTTATTTTCTTTTCTTCATTTTGATAAATTTCGTCATATTGCGGCGTTAAGCTCCGTATGTTGAGCCACGAAACACGAAATGTCCCAAATACAGGGGGAAAACGTACGAATAAACGTGTGAAGCTGCAAAAAATATATATGTACTATAAATATATGGCTACTAATTATATTTTTAACAAAAGACAACTGAATTCTTTAGTGGCATAGTTTTTGTACATACGAGTATATTTGTTCCAGGTCCGATGTCTCTAACAAACATGATGTACCCGGCCGCGATGCCGCACACCTACCCGTACGTCAACACTTGCAGAATTGTGAGTATATAACTATTATATACTAGTTGGCCGCTACTTTATGACTCTCGCCATACTGCTTTCGCTTTCTTGTTGACGTTACAACTTGGAGTACCCATTTACATTGCGCCACGATGACTCCGATTCCAAATAATTTTATGATAAAACTGCTCATCACACTGAACAATTTACCCCAATACGCCTTTTACTCATTTCTCATAGTTACCGGCTAGGATTATCATGATTCTACATCAGGTGTTCCACTTTTCGAAATTAATAAGTCCTGCCCGGCCTGTGCATTATATTAGCTTTACTACAAATAGTTTCTTTTAAAATCGTCCGTAGATGTACGTATAAAGAGACTAACAGACAGTCAGGCAAACAAAAATTAAAAAAAATAATTAATTTATATTTTATGACGGTTTTTTTTCATAAATATCTTCATTGTACAAGCACTTTTTTTTACCCTTTCGTTATAAATAGAAAGCATTCTACATTTTGCAGTGTAGCTGAGAATAGTTGAAACAATAATATTCTTGACTTATTCTTAGGTTTTTTTTTTAACTTCACGTATCCCGCATATAGCAGGGTAGGCAGAGGGAACCAGATAACCTAGTGTTAAGACACTCTATTCTCTTTCAACAATTCCGTTCCCCACTTTCCGCCGAATTGAGGCATTGCGTGTTGAGTGGCGGAACTGAACGCCGCGCTTTGCCTACTACGTTACGTTTTTTACCATTTTTAATTAATTCTATTTAGTGCATTTGTCAGTGTACAGTCGATTTTCTTTTTTTGCTAAAATATTCCTGTTAAATAAAGTTTATCGTACCATAACGTAGGAGCAGGCGCTGCCAGCCCCCATGTACCAGCAGCTGGTGCCGCAGACGGACGACCACAAGCAGATCACGACGTCGCCACACACTGATAACACCTTTAGGATTGGTAATATATATATTTACATATAAATATATACTAGTATTTTTCTTTGAGAGCATTTTTATATTTTCTAAGTGATAATCACACACTAAGATTTTTTATTTAAATTTTAAATAGTAACAAGCCTGTAAAAAATTCAATGTAGCTAAATAGAACATATGACTGAGTAGAATAGCGTTTGGACGGATTCCGAAGTGCGCGGGTCGAAACCTGCTGTGTATCTTTATATATATGCATCTTTATATATTTTCAAACTTTTTTTTTTAATATTATTCGATAAATATTTAAATACGTAAATATATATATTTGAATGTACAGGATTTGAACTCGCGTTTGTGTCTAATCCACTTAAATTATATATTCTTTTGAACGTGCGTCGAAATCTATATACGCTGCAATTTTTTTACTATCTCTATAAGATCCAAAGATCCGTTATCCAAACATAATACGCTATTTTGACCCACTCTTGTCGCTAAAAGATTTGAACACTCTTATTATTCTGTAGACCCGAGCTACCCGTATTCTGCGGATTTTAACGCCGCGTGCGGCGCTTGCGACCCCGCCGCCGCCACTGCCAACATGCACTCCGCTAGAGGGTAAGCTTATAAAATTTGTCTTCTATGAATCAACGAATTAGGATTTATATTTTATTGTTATCTCTCCGATCTGGTGAAGACACAGTGCGGTGCTGAGATCCGCAATTCAACACGCAATGTTCTCGAATTCAAGAAATCACTCTAACATGTTGTCGAAAATATTTACTTCGAAGCCTGTCGTATCGCAGAGGCACAAGTGTGCTACTGTAAAGCGACAGGTTGTGGGTTCAATTCCCACTCCAGAAAATGAAATATTTTCATTTTCTGTGTTTGGTAACAAGGCAAAGCGCGGCGTTGAGTTCCACCACTCAACACGCAATGCCTCAATCTGGTGGAAAGTGGGGAACGGATTTGTTGAAAAAGAGCGGAGTGTCTTAACACTAAGTTCTCAGGTTCCCTCTGCCTACCCTGCTATATGCGGGATACAGCGTGAAGTTAAAAAAAAAGCCTTCAAATAAATGCCCATATACACTATAGTATGGGCTGTCATTGAGCACATAAGTGAAGCCGAGGGTCACAACTAGTAATATAAAGATTCGTTTCCAGGTACAACATGGCGTACAACCAGCTAGAGGTCCCGCCCGGCCTCGTGCCGCCCTACGCGCACAACGTGGTGCTGCACGCGCCCGCGCCCGCCGCCGCGTCCGCGCCCGCGCCCGCCTCCGCGCACGCCTACCCGGTATGATTGTAGAGTACTACCTCAACATAGAAAGAGCGAGATGCCACTATGTTTATAGTTACCCCGTTCGTATTACAAAAGTGAAAGGGATAGAAAATATTCGTTATGTCAAGTGATCGTGTACCCGATGAGTGTGAGCGAGATCACACTATGTTTATAATGTACCTCGATAAAAACTATTGAAAGAGATAGAAAATGATTGTTATGTCTAGTAATTTGTTACAATGAGGATACGTTATATGGAGGATAGGTTGTTCAGGATCGCTTTAATGATATAAGAAAACCGACTTGAAAAATAAGGGGAGATTCTCATCCAACTGTGTGTTTCTAAATATTTTTTTACTGAAAGAAACAAGTTTGATGGTTCTTTTTGTATATGATAGCTAGTGCGTCTGATAATGTTACATTTTAAACTAGTTAAGATCAGAAGTGGAGTTTTTGAGTTATATTACTTTTTAGTGCATTTTATTCAAATTTCTTGGTTCCTAAAATTTTAATTATTAAACTCATGATTACATAAGTACCCATATTCTTTCCCAATTACCACAAATAAGTAAACGAAATAATAAACTTGTCTGAATCTGTTAACACGTGACAATTAGTAGCCTACAAATGACGTCGTTTAACTTAAATAATTTAAATTCGTAAATAGTGCCAATGTAGTGCCTAAGAAAATCCTGCAATATTAAGATACATGTGATCTGCAAAAAATGACTTAATTACTTTTACACTTGAAATATTCAGTTTTGTCACATTTTTTTTAATTTGTTTGATTCTGTAGCGGTTTAAATTAAAGCGGTTTAGTTTTTGACTAAGAATGTAGGTCATTTAAAAATGTAATTTTCTATATTTTTATTTCTTTTTTCTTAGACATAATTATCCTTTTAATAAAGAGGTTAGGCATAATATAAATTAAACGGCTAATTAAACATTACAATTCCAGTACCAAGATCAGATGTCAGTGCAGTGGCAGAACATGCAGCAGCCGTTGCCTCTCGCGCAGAACAAGCTAGTGGTGCAGGAGCTGTACCCGCTGGTGTACCCCACCATGTGCCCCAACGTGTGCCCCACCGTGTGCCCCACTGTGGGACCACCGTATAATCTGCTGTATCCACATTTAGCTGGGGTTAGTTATGACTTTGTTTTTTTTTTCTGTTTGTTAAACTATAATTATTGCTTAGCAAATGTTATTCAAAATTGAAAATTCATAAATGATAAATCGTTTTTAATTTGGCTAGAAAATTGTTTGATAATTTGAAATTGAATGTATTAAATGACGTTAGGCTTATGTTATGTTGATTTACTTAAAGTGTAAACATTTACTATAAGCATTAGAACGTTTAAAAATATTATATGAATTACATGTTTTGATAGAAGCAGCCATTAATTTTGGTCGTCCGTGTTCAACTAATAACTGACGTCATTTTATTCGACAATATTTTAAAAAAATATTTTAGAATTTCTAAATATGTACAGAAACGGAACTTAAATTATTATAGTAGTATATCAAAATTTGTTATTGTAAATTCGATATTTAATATGAATATGTGGCACAACAGCAGGTGGTCCCCCAACCGTACCCCATCGTGCAGCCGCTGTACCCCGCACTGGAGGCGCAGGCGGAGCGCCGCGCCAAGCGCGTGCCGTCGCGCGCGCCCGCCGACCTGCGGCACGACCGCGACGACATACAAGCGCGCATACACCACATCAAACAGCAGATGTCCAGGAGGAACAGCGGCACGGGGCTGCTGGGCAGCTGTCCTACCACTTATAATGGCGGGATTGTGGGGTGAGTTGGTACATTGATTGTACCCCATCGCTTTGATGATGGGGGTATAGTGGTATGAGATACTGCACTTAGTGACATTTTTGTACCCCAGTAGTTTGTTGTGTTGTGGTGATTATGACATCAGTAAATCTTTCATATAAATCATCGGAGTATATATCACTTTGTGTCCCATCACATTGTCAACGAGAATATTTTTGAAGGAGGTATTCAAAAGAGTTAATGCAAAAGACTTACGGCATTCTATTGTAATGGCACAAGTTATTTGCTGTTGCTAATATTTTTATAGAACTTTTTTTTATTTTGATTAAACTTTAATATATTTAAACAAACGAAATTCATATGAGCCCTATAAGCTATTAAATTATACTTAAGCTAATTTAAACTACTAATTCAACACAAAGAAATGTTCATAAGATTATTATTATTATATCTACATTGATATTATAAATGTATTTTTTAAGAAGTTACTTTATAAGAAAAAAATTAAATATACGCTGGTAATGTTCTAGATCGGCTACAGATGATACGCAGTTGAGCTCCGCGGCACGGGCCATCGTCAACTCCATACGTAACCTGCAAGTTAAAAGTAACTGTATGTATTTTTATAAGACATTTGTATGGTATTTTGTTTTTTTTTTCGGCTTCACGTTTTTCCTCGCTTAGCAGTGTAATTATAAAGAACTTAGTGTCTGGACACTTCGTTTTTTATTTTTTCGTCTGAATTGTCCGTAAATAAAAATAATTTAAATATAATCTTTCTGCTTAGTGGGCATTGAAAAAACAACTAACTATATTGTTACTATATTGTTGATTTATTTGTCCATGAAATTGATTGTCAAGTTGGCTTTTATATTACTGCGAGGTTGTTTGTGTCGCGCAATCTTGTAGACTTAATCGAAACGAGCCAGAGTGAGTCTGATTTAATTTATATTAGATCAATACCTATTGTGTACACATTTGTATTGTAACTTATTATACCTTTTTATAATAAAGAAGTTTTGTAAAATATGTTATATAAAGTGATTCTAGAACATGTTATAATACACAATAAGTGTTTTGTAGAGTTTTATATATATTTAGTGTAATTTTTACGTATATAATGTTTATATGTACAGACCAGCCGCGCGGGCCTGCGCCGCAGCACGCGCACGCGCACGCGCACGCGCACGCGCACGCACACCTGCCGCGCCGCCGCGACGACGAGCGACGTCCGCGCCCGCTGTGCCGCCCGCCCTGCCTCGTGCGACAGGTACACACCATCACCACCGCCACCACACACGCACCACACCCACGGACGAACTACTAAATTTGGCACAATATATTAATGCCTCAATTCGGCTGAAAGTGGGGAACGGAGTGTCTTAACACTAGGTTCCTTCTGCCTACTCTGGTATATGCGGGATACAGCGTGAAGCTATGTATGTATGTATGTAAGTCTATATAGGAAGAAGTGCAGGAAAACAATATTATTTACAATAATATTATAAGAATACACAAAATTAACAAAATATATTTATTTTCTATAGATGTCGCCAGGAGCGTGGTGCAGGCGGTCCCCGGGCCCGCTGCCGACAGGTGATTTCTTTTTTTCTTTTGGAATGTATGGTGAAACTTAAATGACTCTATTCTCCTCTTTTAAAATTAATCCTATTTACTTTATTACAGTGAGTTAACTTTTTAATATTATTTTGTGAAAAATATATACATATATAATGATTGTTTTACTTTATTCTGGTTTTTTATATTTGTGTTTTATTTCAATAATAATAATCGTTACTTATTATTATTATCCAGGTTTGAACCAACCGCGTCGCCCTCACCCTGATACCCGCAACGGCCGGCGCTGAACCCGCGACCACCCTCATACAACACATATCTACATACTATTATTGATAGAAAATATATTTACTATACGACTACATTCAGTGTTACCAACTATCAAAACAAAATCTTAATGTTGCCAATAATTCAAATATTTTTATTTAAATTGTTACCAGTAAGAAAAATTGTTTGATTTTTTATTAAATTAATGCAATATATTTTCTATCAATGTTTATAATATATATTTAATTTAATAATTAACAAATCGGGACACGCCACAATAAACGCACACGTACAATACGATTAGAAGAGTGCATCAAAATTTTAAAGTTTTTAAAATATTTATTTAAAGAAATTCATATTAAAAATATATTTTGTTTAATAAATTTATGTATTTTGATGCAGTTTTTAATATTATTTAGATATGGTACTACTTTATATTGTATACATAACTAATGTTTGAAACCAAATTGTTGTGAGCGTTAGCTGAGCGTTTTGAACGAGCAATTTGTTTTTAGTTCTTTAATGATTGATTAATTACATAAAAACTCGTGATTTTGATCTGATTTAATTATTAAAACAAATTATTAATATTAACTTGATTATTTAAAAAAAAAGTTATTGCTATTTGAATTCATATAGATACCTCATTTCCTATAGTAAAAAAAACGCGGCGTTACAACCGCAGCGTTCAAAACGCTCGGTTCGTCGCACTTCACGAGATAAGCGAAAAGATCTCACTTTGGAAAGCGTCTAGTCATTTTTTTTTGTTATCAACCATTTTAGTTTTAGCATTTAGTTGAACCGGACGTACATACATTAATTTGTTATATTTAAGTTAACACACTCTTATTAAGGCACATTATTTATTTATTTATTTATGCTATTTTTTTTTAATTATTTGATTTTTTGAAAATTAAATTAAAAAAAAATGTTGTCAACAACAGTTATTTAATTCGTATATATGGAGAAGTTGTCTTGTGTTTTTGTTTTTTTTTTTCTTTTTGAAAGGGATGAAAAATTGAAAGCCAATTTAAATACATTTTTGTATTGTCTTTTGTTTTATCTATATTTTTAAAGATATTCAGTGAATACGTGACATAAGTTGCAGTTACTGAAGATATATGATTTTATATTTGCTACAGATTTGAAATATGAAAGATGACAAATTAAAATAAAAAAAAAATGTTTTCTTTTTATTTGGCAATATTTTCTCTTTCGACTTTGACTCTCAATTATAAGGATTTTATTGTGATTGTTTTAATTTAAATTATAATTTTAATAATTCAAATTGTTGTTTTTCAATAATAAATACTAAATATATGTTTACAAGAGGATTTGTGTATTCATATACATTATAATAATAATAATAAGATGAATGTCATTTGAAATAGCGTATATTTTAATAGATATTGTAAAGAAATATGTCGAATTAAATTTTATCACACTAATATAATAATTTGCTCCGAGATTCATGTACATAATACGTCTGTTCGTATTCATTCGGTTTTAAATAAGCAATGTCGAAACGCTTTATCGCAATAAGTTATATTGTTATTAAATTCGTACAGGAATATATGTGGATAAGGTGTTCATTTTTTATGATTACTTTCAAAGAATACATGTTCGTGACGAGAGTGTGTCACTGCTAAATTGTTTTCTCTGGATTTGATTTAAAAATTTATGTGACTTATTTCTGGATATAGTTCGTGTCTATATATATTTTTTCAGATGCATATGAACGCATTGAATTTGTGATTTGATATTTTTATGATTTCCCACACTCTCGCTGCCGACGTGCGGTTTACAGATTGATGTTATAATTATATAGACAATACGTGGAAGAATTATTATTCGCCAGAACTCGATTTGATGGTAGTTAAGTTTTTTTCTTTTTCAAAGTTTATCAGCTAAGTCAATTCAAGTGTCCATAGATGTGTAATTTTTTAAATATGTGTACTTAAACGTAGACGTTCAGAACTAACTAAATATTATTTTTCAAAAGCACACTATGTTCAAAATACCTCAATAAAGAAAATGAAATAGCCCAAATGTATATATTATATGTTATTTATATATTAAACTAATAAATGAAGATTCTAATTTAGTAGTAATTTGCTGTGATCATTTCGAAATTGTTAGATATGTCTAAACGGTTTAGATTCACGCTTCTTGTGTCAGTGTTAGAATCCGTACCGTCTAGATCTACTTTACCTGTGCTCCCCGTCGCCTGACAGACGCTGTCAGTGACACTGACAGCCGTCACTGACGGCCGTCGGAGGCAATGTCCCGTAGAGTATTTATATGAAGATTTATTGTAATATGTAGAGTATATTATTGTTAATATTAAAGTTTTAGCGTATATATTGTGTGTTTTATTTTTATTTTTGTTACTTTTTGTGACCTCATGTTTATTGCGAGCCAAGAGTGGGTAACAAATATATAATATCGAATGAATTCGTGTCTCTAAGGTGTTTATGGACACGAATTTCGTAAGCACACAACTTTGGAATTCAAATGTTGAATCTTTTTTAACTTAACCCAACTTATTATTATATATACTTATTGTATGTATACGCAATTATTTTATATAACATTTAAAATAATTATGTATTTATCTTTTCTAATCTTTCTATCAAAAACAACGTAAAACGTAATTAAAAATTTTCAGTTGGTAAATCGACTAACAGATTGCTCATATTTTGACTTTGCAACAATAGATGGCGCTGATTTTGTTATTTTTGTATTGTCAATAAAAGATATTGCTGTTAGTTACAGACTTTGTCAAGAGATGGCGCTGACGCTTTCCTTTTGCCGATTTTATGTTTTAGATGTAAAAACTTTTTTAGCGGGGCTGTGCAATTTTTGCGATTAGTATAAAATGTTATACTCGCGTCATGACACGTCACCCTGATCGAAAATTCGTAGAATTTTTCTTAGAAATTGTTAATGTAAATTAATTGTAATAATTCTGAAACACTCCCAATCCATTGATTTTTTAATTATCACGCTGTATTCCGCATATAGCAGGGTAGGCAGAGTAAACCAAAGAACCTAGTGTTAAGACACACCGTTCTCTTTTAACATTTCCGTTTCACACTTTAAGCCTAATTAAGGCTGAGTGGTGGAAATCAACGCCGCGCTTTGTCTTGTTACCAGAGCGAGTAAATGAAAATACTAAATATTATTTAATATTTTCATTTCCTGGAGTGGTATTGAACCCACAACCTATCGCGCTTTCACACGCATGTGTCTCAGCGCCATGACTGGTCTCATGATTTGGTGTTTACTGTTATTTATGATTCAATACTCGACGTAGTAAGTTAACTTTCAACAAGGTAAATTTATTCATTCAACTTCAGAGGGATTGTCTAACATTTTCTGGCTGTTTTATTATTAATACTACTTTAAAAATATATTATTGGCAATAAGTCATTTTTATGAAATAAAAAAAAAAAAAATAATTGTTTATTTGATTACAAATAAATCCAATACGACTGTGTATTTTGTGTGTTACCTCATAGCTATATTATACTACAGGGGATGAACCAATTTTGATGATTCTTTGTTTATATGATAGGTACATTTCGCTTCTAAGCGGAATACATTTAAACTTAGTTAAAATCTAAGTAATTTTTGAGTTGTTTGTAAAAATTTTACTCTTTAATGAATTGTATTTGTAACTGGTTTTCTTTTTCGTTAAAATTATTTTTTTTTTAAATTTCACGCTGTATCCCGCATATAGCAGGGTAGGTAGAGGGAACCAGAGAACCTAGTGTTAAGACACTCCATTCTCTTTCAACAATTCCGTCCCCCACTTACCGCCGAATTGAGGCATTGCGTGTTGAGTGGCGGAACTCAACGCCGCGCTTTGCCTTGTTACCAAACCCAAGAATTATATTCAGAAACATATAATAGTTAGCTATATATCATATACAAAAAGAATTATTAAAATTCATTAATTTAATAAAAAAATTTGCACATAAAGTAACAAATAAAAAACTACAGTCGAATTAAAACCTCGTGCTTGAGAAGTCGGTTAGAAGTATGTAAATAAGTAAATTAAAATGAAGTGGTTGTGTAGTCCCGCTCTGTTGTCTGTCGTCGGCAATCAGAATGAATGCTGAGCACGTTAGCGACTTTAATTTGCTCCTTTATACGCCCCTGATAGTCTAGGAGATGGCGGTGACAAAGGTATCTAATACAAACATTTTTAGAATCATATATACGCATTTTTTTATAACAATGCATTAGAATTACGTTAAATAAATAAAATAAACATGACCATGCATTTGACATATTACTTTTATATAAACTAGTGTCCCCGTTGACGCGTAAACAACGCGTTGTCTTTAGTAATGTATATGTCACTTTATATAAACATGGATGTCAAACTAGGGTAGTGTGTGTAACATTTATTTTATTAATTTTATATATTTTTTATGCATTATTTTAAAAACATATTATCATCCTGCACTCCTTCGCTATATAAACTATAAGTGTACTCTGTCCGCATAATTTTCGTAAAAAGAGGTCCAAAGTTTTTGCTTCACATAGGTATTTATATATAGATGAGCACTATCATGCCTTTGAGATATTACTGTTATATAGATTGAGATACATTATTAATTCAACGATTCAACGGACAGCATCGTGGCATCGACAGACCATGAATTAACATAAGATGGACGCGATTTCCACGTGGAAAATTGTGTTGAGAATGTTGAGTTCCGCTATTCGACACATATTTAAAATAGTCAGAAACTTAAGAACAAACAGTCCTAATAAAGTAGATTCTCGCCGCACACCATATGTGGCAAAAACATGAAGATGAAAAAATAATTGTGATACATAACTAAGTTAGATACTGTACTCAAAATGCTTCTTTTCACCTTTAACTTTCTTACGTTTCAGGGTTTCTGGAAACAATCTCTTTTAAAGATAAGTTATTCAATATACACAATTTTCTTTCATTTGAGTTGATTACATGTTATGTATGATTACATTGTTAGAGCATTTAACGCGACGTGTTGTTACAATGATAACTAAATGTTTTTTATCTGTGGTTCCCGCCAATACCTAGTGCATAGGCGGGAAAAAGGATTATTGCGTCATTCTCTGGAATGGTGGAAAGACGAGACACAGCATCTTTTGATTATAATAAGGATTGAAATGATATTTGAAATTGGTATATATTGGAATGCTCGTAAAATAATTGTAAAACCGGAGTCGTGTCTAATTTGTTGGTTAACGTCAACAAACATATGTAATGGAAATATTAAGAGGAATGTCTTAACACGTCCGTTTCCAGCTTCCCTCTGCCTACCCTACCATATGCGAGATACAGTGTAAAACTATAATAAAAGAAAAAAATCTATTGTAAATTCTCACCGCCAGCTCCTGGACTACGCCACCCGACTAATTGCCAAGATTAGTGAAAACGGTACTTATTGCACTCTAACTGCCAACGCTTCTGCCTCCTGCCTGCTCCTCCCTCCCGCTCCCCCCTCCCGGTCCTCCCTCCCGCTCCTCCCTCCCGCTCCTCACAGTGCTCAGTGTTTTGTATAATTTAGATCATTATTATACATAAAATGACGTTATCATGGCAGAGCACAGTACTTATAGCCTGGATGTTACACTTACACGACAGTTATGGGTTCATACCGTTCGGGATATTGTGTTAGTAATATCTTCATCGAACAAGTCTTTTTACATGTGTTTGTAATTACATACCACGTCGCCCTAACTTATAAAATCTTATGATAAGTTACAAATAAAGTAACAAAGAAATTAAATGATATATGAATGTATAAATACTATATATGTTTTCTAGCTTCACGTACAACATGAATATCCCGCATATAGCAGGGTAGGCTGAGGGAATCTGAGAACCTGATGTTAAGACACACCGTTCTCCACTTTCCGCCGAACCGAGGCATTGCGTACTGAGTGGCGGAACTCAAGGCGTTCTAAAGTGTACCTTGTTACCAAACCGAGGAAATGAAACACTTTTACATTTCTTGTAGTGGGAATCAAACCCACAACCTGTTGCGTTTACAGTCGCACGCTTATGCCTCTGTGCACTATAAACTTTATACCTAAATCTAGATATTTTAAATAGTTAAGTAGACTATTACAAAGACTTTCAATTGACATATATGGTAAATACCAGTATTGTTAGTTCTAAAACTACCACTGCACAAGCTCGAAAGGTAGAAGAGCGAAAGGACACAAGAAAAATATAATTTTTAACAAAAATAACTAAGGTCAGAGGCCATTCTGGTACAGTAGGATTTGACTGTAAACATGATTATTTGTGGGTTAGATTGCGTCAGGCAAATTATCATATTTAAATTATTTTCATCACCATATTGAAAAGCAATGCGCGGCGTTTAATTACGCTACTTCTTACGCAATTTCTCAAACTCAGGCGAAAAGCGACGAAAAGAGTATCTCTTAACACTAGATTCTATTTTACATACAATTTGGGGAAAAGTAATTAGCCGAAAAAACAAAAATATAATAAAAAAACAAATGAAGTAAATATAAAACAGGATCCGTCCCTGGCCGCCATCCAATTAGCGATCAGATTAAAGATCTGCCGAGGGAGCCATTACCCAACGAATTACGCTGCGAGTTGCTAACGTTGCGACTGTGCGACCACACCCACAACGCAGGAGGTAGCGGGTTCACAGTATGTAGCGGTAACGAGGTACAGTATATGTAGATTTTTTTAGCTTCACGCTGTATCCCGCACATAGCAGGGTAGGTAGAACCTGAGAACCTAGTGTTAAAACTCTCCGTTCTATTAACATTTCCGTTCCCCACTTTCCGCCGAAGAGAGGCATTGCGTGCTGAGTAGCGATAATGTATGCAGTTAGATATATTTTATAGTTTTGATTTTGAAAATTATAAACAAAAAAATTTATAAAGAAAAAATAATTAAAAAATGACTTCTTTTATTTTTTTATTTCTGTATTCATTTAGCGATGTGGGTCAAATAATGTATATAGTGTAATTTATTTTACTTAATAGAATCCAACGGTTACCTAGAGTTAAGCAGCCTTAAAGATAAAAACAAATGTATATTTGAAACGAGATATTTTTATATATTTTTTCCCTACAATAAATACAAACGTATGAAATCAGGGAAACGTAAGAAATAAGCATATGTAAAAAAATAATTATATTGAAAAAAGCAAGGAGAGAGTGTTTTTACGCTAGATTTTCCCTGACTATGCAAGATAAATAGTGAACGTATTTTTTTCATTTAAATTTTATTTAAATTGTAATGTTAGCTAAAAAAATGGAAACTTATTAGCCTAGTCGGACTCGCAAGGAAATCTGATTCATGTTAAGTTTTACGCTGTATCCCGTACATAGTAGGGTAGACAGAGGGAACCTGAGAATCTAGTGATAAGACACTCCGTTCCCCACTTTCTACCGAATTGAGGTATTAGATTAGACATTACATACATTAGACACTTTTAATAAAAACAAGAAATGGATCATTGCAAGATTTTCTTTCACTGATAACCTAGATGGATAGCAGTGTCGAGGCGTCCGTACAACTCGATTCCCACCGGCTTACCTAACTTTTTAAAGTGAAAAAATGTGGATAGTGACATTACTAAATACCTTGACATCCTATACCACTTTCCTTAAATATTAAATATATCGGCATCGCTAAAAAATACCGGCTTCCCTAAATATATATCGGCTCGCCACTGATGGATAGATTAAGTTTATAAAAGAGTATTAAAAATATCAGCAATTTAATTTATATAAAATCTCCTCAGCTTACAACTTGTACCACACGGGCCACTCCATCTGTGTTAATTGTTTTAATCGCGCCTACTCTCTACACAGCGCTCTACATTGTGTGCTGTGTGTTGTGTGTTGTGTATGTATGTACAGAAGGTTTTGTCCTTTCTGCTCACATACATACATACATACATACATAATATATTGAAGCTATGAAACTAAAAACTTAATTTGCTTGTATTTTATATTAATTTTTAAGTTAATGTGAAGGATTTTCATAAATAAGTAAGGCTGAGCTCGGCTCGAGCGACACAAAGCTCCCACAACGAACGAAGTAAGCAGCCGAGGTCCGTGTCTCACCTGAGACGCCCTTGCGACTTCGTAAAATGTCTTTGTTGCCGCCTTTCCAAAGGTGGTCAAAGCCAAGGTCAGCTCTTTTAGCTCGGCCTCCCACAAAATCCGCGTGACGCTGTAGAGGCCAACAAGGCCAACAGCATACTACACATTAGATTTTTCTTTTCTATTTTTTTTTTAACTTCACGCTGTAACCACATGAACTAGCCACTGAGAATCACAATTCTCAATTCACTTTCCGCCGAATTGAGGCATTGCGTGCTGAGTGGCGGAACTCAACGCCGCGCTTTGTCTTGTTACCAAGCCCAGGAAATTAAAAATTCCATTTCCTGGAGTGGGAATCGAACCCACAACCTGTCGCGTTTACAGTCGCACGCTTGTGCAAATCGTAGGTTTGATTCCCACTCCAGGAAATATAAAAGTTTAGTAAGTTTATTTCCTGGGTTTGGCAAAGCGCGGCGTTGAGTTCCGGCACTCAGCACGTAATGCCTTAATTCGGTGGAAAGTGGGGGATGGAAATGTTGAAAGAGAACGGAGTGTCTTAACACTAGGTTCTCAGGTTACCTCTGCCTACCCTCCTATATGCGGAATACAGCGTGAAGCTAAAAAAAATTATAACCAAAATATTTCGTCTATTTTCCAATCTTTAATCGACTCTAGAAAAGGAAGTTCTCAATTCGACTTTGTGTTGAGTATTATAGCATAACTTTTGATGAACCAATATTGACGTTCCTTTTTCATATGATAGATAGTGCTTCTAATGTGGTCCCATTTAAAATTTATTTTAATTAAGACCAGACGAGTAGTTTTTGAGTTATTTGTAATAATTTTACTTTTTAGTGTTTTTTTATTAAAATCTTAGTTTTGTAAAATCATATAATTTAAAATTAATATCTATTACTGCAGGAGACATAAGCCTCGCTCTCACTACCACCACACACCAACACACGTTCTCACTTATTTTTGTACACCACACACACGCGCCTCGCGTCAATTCACCTAATTATATACAGTATGTGGTATTTCTTTTATGAAATACAATTTTAATGAAATAATAACGCTTTTATATTAAAAAAAAAAACGTTTTATTTTTACTTATAGCTTCACGCTGTATCCCGCACATATCACGGTAGGCAGAGGGAACCAGAGAACTTAGTGCTAAGATACTCCGTTCTCTTTTATCATTTCCGTTCTCCACTTTTCACCGAATCGGGACATTGCGTGCTGAGTGGCGGAACTCAACGCCGCGCTTTAGCTTACCAGAGCCAGGAAATTAAAATTCATTTCCCGTAGTGGGAATCGAACCCACAACCTATCGCGTATTTAAAAGAACCATATATTATAGAAAAGAATATACAAAAAAATACTTGTTTGTGCAACGATACTTAGTTTTTAAAAATCGTAGAACACCTGGGATATATTTACGGTAAGTCAATATTGGGAATGCTTGTATTTAAATTATTATTAAACGACTTCAGAAAAAGCTGGAGGTTGTCCATTCGACTATTTTATGTGTGTTACCAATTTTGATGATATTTTTTATGTAATAACAGTCCCATTTAAATTTCCTTAAGATCAGTCGAGTAGTTTTTGAGTTATTCGTTATAATATTACTTATTGGAGCGTTGTATTTGAAGTCGGTTTTCTTTTTTGTTAAACAAATAACGTTACTAATTCGGGCGGAAAGTGAACAACAGTGTCTGGAAACTATGTTCTCTTTGCCTACCGTGCTAAAAGCCGTAAAGCTGGCAAATAAAAATAACATATTTTTATAATAATGTTATTAATGAAACACATAATTATAAAGCACAAAAAACTCTACTGAACCTATTCTTCAAATTTGGGAAGCAAATACAAATAAAGTAAGCTATAAAAGCTAGTTATGTGTTATATATTTGAAATGTGCCGATTAAGTCCTTTCATTTGTTTTTTTATTCATGACGTAATTGCCTCTATAGGGAATATTGAATTAAGAGTGACGTCACATATCTCTGAACAGTTGGAGTAAATACCTATCTAATGTCTCCTTAATTATATAATTCGGTCCAGGGGTTTAGAAGATATAAGGTAATAAAGAATATTACAAACATACATGATTTGCGCGTAAAACATAGCCCTCCTCTGACAGTCGGGTAAAAACAAAAGTAAAACAGCCTATTAAACGAAAGCATTACCCAAAAAGGCCAGTAGCTAAACCACAATACAAACAGTATGGGGCTATCATATAGAATTAATATTTTATCACCACCGCTAATTGACGTTAAGTGACGCTGAGTGAAAGCAAACAGGATGGCCGCTGGATATCAGCTATTGTTATATCTATATATTATTTTATGGTAATTTGTCTGTCTGTTGCATATTATGAATTGTATTAATTGGCTGTAAAAAGCAAAAGTAAACAAAAGTAATATTTTTTAATAAATATGATATAACGGAACGGAAATGTCAAAAGAGAAGGGAGTGTCTATCACTATGTTCTCAGGTTCCCTCTACCTACCCTGTTATTTTTTTTTTATGGATAAAGGATGGCAAACGAGCAGAAGTACCAACTGATGGTAAGTGGTTACCTTTGCCAATGAACATCTACACTACCAGAGATGTTGTAGATGCGTTGCCAACCTAGAGGATACAGATGGAAGGGGAGGATAATGCTTACATTATCCTACTTATAGTCCGCTATCGGAACCACCACATTTTGGGGAAAGGATGGGTGGGAAAGGGGAAAACCTGGCTTACATGCCATTTAATTTCCTACCACCAAACTACTGGGATACCCGCCTCTTACGGGACGCTACCCAGTGGCGGAGGGGAATTGTATTCTAGCCCCGTCCCCTCACAGGGAAAAAAATTGTTTTAAAAAAATAACTAATTGTACTCCGGAAGTGCCAGCAGAAGTGAACACTTTATAATGGCCAATAGGAATAGGAAAAGCTCAGGTGGAAGATTGAAACGCAACAAAAAATACAACTCATCGAGAAGATTTATCAAATCTATATATTAATACGTGAAGCCCCCTTCTTACGAATATTACGCGGAGGAGCATGACACTTGACACACTTATACTTTATATAGCAAAGGAGTGCACAATGATATATCGTTTTAAAATAATGCATTAAAAATATATTAAATTAATATAATAAATGTTAGACACACTACCATGGGTTGACATTCATATTTATATAAATTGACATATACGTTGCTAAGCAACGCGTTGTTAACGCGTCGTTTAAGCGATTACGTGAAAATCCTTTGCAGACCATCACTAAAACATTTTTTAATTTTATCTATAATAATAATAATAGATTGTCTATTTTTTCATTTAATTGTCAGTTTACGTGCGCTCCCTCCGTCTTACGAATTTTCGATCAGGTCACATGTCCTGATGCGAGTTTAACATTTTTTACTCATTAAAAGGGATAAAAAATTGAACACAGCAATTGAAAAAATCAAACCCACGCCTTTTGGAAGCCGTCTAATCACTCTGACCACTAAGATATAAGTTATATTGACCTATATCAAAATTCTATGCTATACTTGTTACAATTTAGGCAAAGCGCGGCGTTAAGTTCCGCCACTCCGCACGCCCTGCGTCAATTCGGCGGAAAGTAGGGAAAGGAGTGTCTTAACATTAAGTTCCCTCTGCCTACCCTGCTATATGCGGGATACAGGTGAAGCTATGTATGTACGATTTGTTACAATTTATTTTGTTGTTAGCCGATTTTTAAGAGGCGTGATTTTCTGTTATGTCCAAATATTTATACATTTTCTAAAAATGTTTTTCTTATCCTAAGTGTATGATTAACTCTTTAATTATATGAGAAAAAATTACTTAAATATCACCGAGTCTAGTAAAAAGTATTTAAATTACATTTTTTTAGCTTCACGCTGTATCCCGCTATACGCAGGGTTGGCAGAGGGAACCTAAGAACCGAGTGTTAAGACACTCCGTTCCCCAATTTCCACCGAATTGAAGCATTGCATGCTGAGTGGCCGAAATCATTGCCGCGTTTTGCCTTGTTACCAAAAACCCAGGAACTGAAAATACTAAACTTTACACTTCCTGGAGTGGGAATCGAACCCACAACCAGTCACGTTTACAGACACACGCTTGTGCCTCTGCACCACGACAGGCATTTAAATTTAATACAAATAGAAATCACACATAAAACAAAAACCTAAAGACGTCTACTCTGAAAAGTTTATTTTTAATTTATTCATACCCAGTGCCTCAATAACTCGCGGTAACAACGCGTTGCTTAGCAACGTATATGTCACTTTATCTAAACATGAATGAAAATGTCAAACCACGACAGTGTGTGTAACATTTATTTTAATAATTTAATATATTATTTATGCATTATTTTGAAAATATCTTATATTGTGCACTCCTTCTCTATGTAAGTTATAAGTGTGCCAAATACAAGCTTCTCCGTTCGCGTAATTTTCGTAAAAAGAGGTACAAAGGTTTTGCTTTACGTATTAATATAGAGATAGGTAAAATCGCATAATAACATTAGTATTAAAATTTAAGATTTCGATGGTCAGTTTAGGCGATACTGTGCATTAGCTTATCACAAATGTACGTGAAGTGCTACTGTGCAGATAGCTAGCCGTGTTTGTTTTACTTACATTTGGGGTCAAATGTAGGGGTCATTCCAGTTAATAGTTTAAAGCTCTTTATAAATAAACCATATGGCTATGCCTTAGTGGATGATTTCCCAGAAACGTGGGTTCGAGTCCCGCTTAGTTAAAAATGTTATATAAATTTTCAAGTTATACTTCTTTTTGATATAAAACATTGCCCCATTAACCAAGCCAAAACTATAGTGACCTCCTTAAGTTACGACATGACCGAAAACTTTATCATTCCTTGTGTAGTAAGTAATAGAATATACTAGTCTGCTTCTATTACGTTTAATTCAGAAATTTTATATATTGAGTAGAATAAAAAATGAATGGAAAGTGATGGAATGGATGAACAAAAGAAATGGATGTCGAATCCAGTATCATCTCAACTAATCCCTCGAGATCTACTGCATAATCATAAAAATAAGAAATATTAATTAAAGTAAATTTATCAAATTTATTATTCAAACACTAGCCGTATCCCGCGATTTCGTTTGCGTGGACTACTAAACTTAAAATGCCGTTTTTCCCGTTTTTGTATGCATGTCAAGAAATCTTCTCTTAGTGCTTCCCTACACTCCCCAAGGAGTGCCAAATTTCAGCCTTCTATGGCTAGTAATTTCGCATGTACATTGTCAGCTACTCAGCAACGGATGCGTTTTATGTTAAAATATTCATACATTGAAGCTATTTAAGCTCTAATACCGTCATACAAATTGTTTTACATACCTATGTTGTTCTAAATAACATTTGTAAGTAAGATAATTTTACTTTGTCTCTCTTTTAACCGACTTCGAAAAAAGGGAAGGTTCATAACTTTTCACTGGATGTATCAATTTTTAAGATTCATTTTTATACTATTAGTAGCGCGTCTGGTGTAATCCCATTAATGTTTCGTTAAGACTTGATAACCAGTTTTACGAATAACGTAATAATTTAAGATGATTTTAGTGAAGGAAATATAATTTTTCATTACTGGGTTTGGTAACAAGGCAAAGCGCGGCATTGAGTTCCGCCACTCAGCACGCAATGCCTCAATTGGGTGGAAAGTGAGGAACGGTCTCTCTTAACACTAAGTTCCCTCTGCCTACCCTGCTATATGCGAGATACAGCGTGAAGTTATGTACGTATGTATGCTTTTGAGTATATTTTATTTGAAGTCTGACTTCTTTTTTGTTAATTTTTTTATTATTTTACGTATAATCAAGCGAAATAATTCTTATGTGAAATTACAATAACACTAATCTAACCAGAGGCAACAAATTCTAATCCATTCATATTTTTTTAAAAATAAATCATTTTTTCCTCTCAAATATTAATTTAAAAGGAAGTAAACATCAAGACGCGTTACAAGTTAAACAGTGTCATCACTTATCTTTAAGCCCGTCTCAATCACACCGTAATTTCCGAATCATTTGACACCTGTCAATTCTGACACCTGACAGCTGACAGCTAAGTATGAATTATTTGCTTTTTAATGCCTTTTATCGCTTTGGACATGTTTAAATTAGGTCGCTCTTTATCTTTTGTCAACAATGCGATATATTTTTATAACTTATCTATTAAATTTCAGATGAAATTATTTTGTAAGATTATGAAAGTTTTGGTTTTCGTGTGAAAGTATGTTTATGTTAAATTATATTAGTCATACTTAAAGCCCGTCTGTGGTAGTCGGTTCCACATAGCAGGGTGAATACCCTGATGCCTTATTAAGCAGGATCTAATGCTAAGATTGCGGCGTTTAGTTCCGAATTTGGACGGAAAGAAGCGAACGGAGTGCCTTAACACTAAATTTTCTCTGACTACCCCGCTATGTGAGATAAAACGTGAATCTACTTTTGTTCTATGTATGATGAACCTATCTAAGTATAAACTGTAACACAGTAGTTTCATCTACGTCCTGTCAGTTGTTTTAACGTGAAGGAATAACAAACAAACTTCCATCCTCACAAACCTTCTGATACTTAATAAGTATTTATTAGTAGGATAAAATTTCAAAGTACATTTAAAATGTTCGCTTTTACATTTACAATGTAAGCACTATGTTATCACTGTTATCACTGACAGACTTAACTTGATCAAGTGATGTCGTCGACTAACGTGAAACAAGAGATCAATGACTTCTATATACTTTATACCTAAAGAAAAACATTATTAGAAAATGAATACAAAATTTCAGGCCATGGTGGCGCAGTGGGGCAACATCTGACTGTAAAAGCGATGATTGTGTGTTCGATTCCTTTTCGTGGTAATAATATTTTTTTTAGCTTCACGCTGTATACCGCAGAGGTATATAGTAGGCAGAGGGAACCTAAGAACCTAGTGTTAAGACACTCCGTTCTTATAACATTTCCGTCCCTCACTATACGTCGAGGTGAGGCGTTGCGTGTTGAGTGGCGAAACTCAACGCCGCACTTTGCTTTGTTACTAGAGCGAAGAAATGAAAATACTAAATATTATAAATATTTAACATTTTCATTTCCTAGAGTGGGCATCGAATCCACAACCTGTCGCATTTCTGTCTCTAATATTATAATTATGCTTGAGGGAGTAATAATTATGCTTAAATTGATTTTATTTTCCCGCTCTGGTAATTTGTCTTACCACGCGGCGTTGAGTTCCGCTACTCAATAGACATTAGTGTCGAAGATTGCAACGCAGAGAACACAGTGTCTTACTAAACTAGGTTACACACATAAAATCAAAATAAATACGCGTGTACAGATCACAAACGATTGCATAGAAACTATGAACATTTAGAAATTATTTTATTTATCATATTTAATATGACTCAGTCTCTATTATTGTTACGAATACCTAATAGCAAACAGCGTAAATGTTATACTGACTCACTTTTATCTGCGGACGTATTTTTTTTTCTTTTTTAACCAACTTTAAAAAAGGAGTACTTTTGTGCTATACGTAATAATTGTACTTGTGCATTTTTTTGAGGTCGATTTCTTTTTTGATTTCGCAATTTTTGACGTTACGTCGAACTTTAAATCATAACAATTATAAAAAAAGTTTACTTCAATTAAATTTTCCCTGTGAGGGGACGGGGTTAGAATACAATTCCCCTCCGCCGCTGAGTAACGTGCCGTACGAGGCGGGTATCCCAGTAGTTTGGTGGAAGGAGGTTCATTCTCCGTCTGGCTCGCGACCACTATGATGTCAAAGACGAACCGCGAAATATCTTATGATGTGTTCCGGTTCGATGGATTTTATTTTATTTTAAGCCAGGATTTTCTCTCTTTTTTTTCTCTGGTGTTGTAGATGTTCGTGGAAGAAGGTAACCACTAACCATCAGGTGGCCCTTCTGCTCGTTTGCCAACCGTTATCCATTAAAAAAAATTAAAAATCTTAGTTAATTAATACAAAAAATGAAACAAAAAAATCATTAAGCTTTTAAACACAAAGAAATCCGACGTAATAGAAAAAGAGTAAGTACCTAATCATCAAATACTTCACCCAGTAAAAAGTTATGCGGTAACATACATAAAAAGCTTCACGCTGTATCCCGATATAGCAGGGTAAGCAGAGGGAACCTAGTGTTAAGACACTTCATTCCCTACTTTCCGCCGAATTGAAGCATTGCGTGCTGAGTGGCGGAAGTCAACGCCGCGCTTTGCCTAAATAAAAATACATAAAAGAATACAGGCAAATTAATAGCTCTTTTTTTGAAAATCGGTTAAAAATTAAAGAAACACAAAAAACAAATGACCTTAAAGCTACAAAACGCTTAACTCCCGAACGCAAAAGTTTGACAGCGCTAAGATGGCCGCCGTATTTATGGGGAAAGTTGGGGTCCGCGTCTACACGTTTATAATATCTCTGGGGGACAACGACTAATGCAACTTTATATTCACATAATCTATAGATATTAGTATAGATATGTTTTTGTTTTTAAGTATCATTTTAACCGACTTTCAGAAAAAAGAGGTTAGAGGAGAGAGAAAATTGAGGCATTGCGTGCTGAATGGCGGAACTTAACGTTGTGCTTTGCCTTGTTACCCAGGATATGAAAATACTAAACTTTTACATTTCCTGGAATGGGAATCGAACCCACAACCTGTCGCGTTTACAGTCGCACGCTTGTGCCTCTGCG
This sequence comes from Philaethria dido, assembly GCA_033558755.1. Lineage (NCBI taxonomy): Eukaryota > Metazoa > Arthropoda > Insecta > Lepidoptera > Nymphalidae > Philaethria > Philaethria dido. The sequence goes on from JAKGSA010000729.1 coordinate 46,334, forward strand.
CCACGACAGGCGCTACTTATACTTATAAAACAAAAGTTTTATTTTAATTCCTTAATGTTTAGTTATAAGTAAACATCGCAATCAAAGATGGTGTGTCTCTTTGGCCGCGATTCTTTTTTTTTCTTATGAAAAGGCAAACTAGTGGCTCTAAGACATTATGCCTAAAAAATAACTAAATAAATATTTATCATAGTAAGTAAGTATATTAAAATTTCCAATTCAATGATCTGCTATAAATTACCAACCTGTTACAGATAATGTCAAATGTTTACTTTTTAACGTTGCAGCCACACGCTCTGAATATTTAGGACATTTGACACATAATAAAATGGGCACAGATTATAAAACTATACTTAATCTATAAAAAAATTAAGTCAGTATTAATTTAATTAAAATTAATTAATTATTATTATTAACTAACGTAATGAATTAATAAAATTACTCTATCTTTGGCAAAAAAAAATAAAAACTAACTTCCACAAATTCATTTTTAATATTATTGTACTGTACTTACTGATAATATTTTTTTTAATTATAAAATATGTAATGTTAGTATAAATAGTGTCTAATAGATATGTTAGCTATATTTTTTTAAATTTAAAAATAAAAGTTACATCATTTGTTTCAATTATATGATATTTTTTTATTGACTACAAACTTAAATTATGATAACCTAACAATTCACAAAGTAATTAATTAAATAAATACTATTTTCTTAATATTTTATTATCCAAAAGTCCTGTATGTATCAGTAGTGTGGCTCACCTCGTGTGAACGCGGTTATCAATTGCCAAAACACAAACAAACAAACATAACTGATAAGCCGCGTGTGGGAAACTCATTATTAGGTTATGCGAAAACTACTCATTTAATACGTATGTATACTTATAATTTATTTAATATATATTATATTTTATAAATGTTATTTAATTAATAAAAAAATTAAAAAATTCTACTTATGCCTAAAAACACTTTTAAAATGATTATAATAAAAAAACAGAAAGTTAACACTTAACGCATAGCAGTTTGCACAGAGAGAACCTAGTGTCAAGACACTCCGTGCTCTGATTTTTCAAAATGTCTCAATTTGAGATATTGCTCGGGTGGTGGAACTCAACGCTGCACTCTGGCTATAAGGAGAGAAAATGATATAATTTGAATAAGTATAACTCAAATAATAAGTACCTAATCTCCCATTGCGTCAGGATGGTCTTAAATTAAAAAAAAATGTAAATAATTATATAATATAAAATTTAAGCACAGCTAATTCTCAAAATTACGAATAATTTTATGCCTTCGTTTAAAAATTGAATGCAGCAGGACTCGAACCCGCGCCTCTTGGAAGCCGTTCAAGCACTCTGACCGCTAAGCCATGCGTTCCGGTGCGAATTTTTAGCATGTTTCTATAAATAGAAAAATTAATACTTTTAAAATTATTTTTAGAATTACTGTTACCAAGCGCTATATATATACAGTCCAGTCCAATAAAAAAACAACATGAAAACAATAAATGTCATAAATTAAAAAAAAATCGTAAACCACAACAAACCAATCAATTTAATTCACTACCGTAAGTGCGTAAGTTCCCCATAAATATGTCAACCTCCCTTTCTTTCTTATACAAAATATTTTCCGTCCTTATCCCGCTTAAACGCGATTGGTGCAAAAGTTTTGGCCACGCCCGTCACTACAACACAATGGGGGAAAAAAGAAATATACTTTTGTCTCTCTTTCGTATTATTTTTGATAATATCTTTTTAATGTTATTTTACGTTTTAAGTAATTACTATTAATTTTTTTTTTTCTAACCGACTTTAAAAAAAGAGGAAGTTTTTCTTTTTTATATGATAGCTAGAGCTTCTAATGTAGACCTATTTAAACTTAGTTGAGGTCTGACGAGTAGTTTATGAGTTATTTGTAATACCTAACATAATTATACTGAGAATTTTCTTTGAAATCGGTTTTGTTTTTTCTTAAGATCGTAATTAATCAAATTTTTATTCATAAATTATACACCCTTATAGTGCAGTAGTAAAAAGTGCGTTTGTTTGCGGAGGTCATAGGTTCCAATACACTAAATGTATCTACCGATTTATATTTCAAGTTATACTTATTAACCAAAAGTGCATGTGCATTTCGACATAACTACTACACATGGCGCCTTTAAAATTTAAAGTGCAAACGTGAATATACCAAAAACTTAATTAAAATAAATAATAGGTAGTTAATACTTATCTATAGGTATATAAATACGTGAAGCAAAAACTTTGGATCCCTTTTTACGAAAATTACGCGGACGGAGGAGCATGAAACTTGGCACACTTATAGTTTATATAGAGAAGGAGTGCAGAATGCTAACAATTTTTTAATATAATTCATAAAAAATATATTAAATTAATGAAATAAATGTTACACACACCACCATGGTTTGACATCCGTGTTTATATAAGGTGACATATACATACATTGCTAAAGACAACGCGTAGTTAACGCGTCAACGGGGACACTAGTATTATAATAATATTCATGTCATTATAGGTTAGTAAGTATTTTTTACGAAACGTAAATAGTTGATACCTCATAAAGACTTGTAAAATTACCTCAAATAAAAACAATATCAAAAGCAATCTAAAGAACAACAAAACTTAGCTAACTCAACTACACACCTATTAGAGTGTAAAACAGCTTTACATTTTTCCCGCATACCAAGATAGGCAAAGAGAACCTAGTGTCAAGACACTCCCTTTCACGCTTTCTGTCGGAATTTGAGACATTATGTGCTAAGCGACGAAACTTAATATCACTTAATGTCTTATCAGAGCAGGGAAACGGAGGATGGAATCCACAATCACCGTCTCTACAGCCAGACGTTATCTCACTGTGCCATGATGGCTTTCATGTGAAATCAAAAAACGTAGTGACAATTAATACTTAATTACAATTAATAATTTTTATGTTTTCTAAATATGTAGAAAATAAAAAAGTTTAGTCCAGTAAGTTACTTAGTGAGTGGAGAACAGTGTTTTAACACTAAGTTCTCTTTGCTTATCCTGATACGCGGGAGACAGGTAAAGCCAGTAAATTGATACTGTAGAAAATAAGTCGAAAAGTCAATGTTTTTCCATTAGGTTCACTACGCTAGGTTCCCTCTGCCTACCCTGTTATTTGCGGGATACAGCGTGAAGTTAAGTATGTATGTATGTATCAATGTTTTTTTATTCATAATAAATAAAACTATTTTTAAAGAATCTCTACATGATTTTTACAAAATATATAGGTACTATTCAAAAAAAATGTTCTTTATTCAAATAGGCTATTAAAAGCACTTTCAAATTTTCAATTTACAAAAGATGTCAGCACTAAGGGAAGCTTCGATCCCAAAAATATGTTTAACTAACCAAATTATATTTATAATTATGACATAACGATAACAACAAAGTAATAGATAAATAATTGAGATTTTAACAAAAAAGGAAACCAACTTCAAAAAAAATGCTTTAAAAAGTAAAGTTATAACGAATAACTCTACAACTCGTCAAATTTTATCAAATTTTAAATGGTACCACATCAGAAACGCTAGCTATTATAAAAAAAGAGAATCATTAAAATGGGCTCACCAATAAAAAGTTATATGATAACACACATTAAAAAACAAACGAATTGATAACTTTTTTTAAGTCGATCAAAAACAAGCTAAAAGGAACAAGGTTTCGGTTATTTCCTCGTGTACCTGAAGAAGGTGGAAGACCACATCAGATCCTTGCCAAGTGGCAAGGAGATCAAGTACACGCTATGACAATTTTATTTTGTCATGAGTTCCGGACATATATGCAAGTTTTCAGGCCAAAGGGGGTTAAAATAGAGTTGCGCGAGTTTCCTAGATCGATAGATTGTGACAGATAGACAGACAGGTGAATCTACTAAAATTTTATATTAATACGCCTTTATTAGTACCTTTTACTAGTTACTATTATTAATTAGTTTTAATTGACTTAAAAAAAAAGGAGAAGGTTGTCAATTTGACAGTGATGAGTGGTTACCAATTGTGATGTTTCTATTATATGATAGTTAGTGATTCTGATGTGGTCCCATTTAAATTGATATGATGATTAGTTTTTGAGATATTCGTAATAATGTTACTTTTTGGCGCATTTAGGTATAGTGTTGCTTTTCTTTATCTGTTAAAATTTTAATTATTACATGAAGTAAAGTCATTTACATATATGAGAATAATTTTTTTTTACGGTTTAGGTATCTATAATCAACCTGGGAAAAGCAGTCGAACTGAAATGACAAATCTTTATATATTTTTTTACATCTAAAGTAAGCCACTCTATTCTTCATTGTCGTAATGTGACGCACTGGTAGATACAATGTACAACTATAAATGCGAGAGGTTGTGGATTCTATTCCCACTTGAAGGAATAATTATATTTAAATTATTTTTATTTCTCCGCTCTAGTATGTCAAAACGCGACGTTAAGTTCCGCAACTCTACACGTAATTCGGACAGAAAATGGTGAATGGAGTGCCTTAACAATAACATCTCTCTGACAACCCTGCTATGCGGATAAAAGCTTAAAGCTGAAGCATACATAACGCAAGATCTTATGGCTGAGTGGTCAGCGCTTGGATAGAAAAGGTGCGGGTTGGAATCCCGCTGCATACAAATTATCATACGTTTCCTAGAAAATATCAACACAATCTATTACATATAATTGCATCATTACAAACTAAATCAGAAATAAATAATATTATCTTACGCTTTAAATAATCTCAACAATTTAACTAAGAAATTAACTCTTAGTTAAACATCAGTTTAATCTTTTTCTCTCAAAATTCATTATAACAAGTGGGTACATTATTGCAAACCTAATTAAAATCATTACAGGCGCACTTTTCATACAAATCTCCATGTTAAAACAGTTCACCTCTCACTCTAAACGTATGAAACCGAGCGAGATAGCTATATAGGGCGGAGCGTGATTTACCCAACACAACGTGGACCTTCAAAATATAGTTATATAATGGTGTTATAGGTCTTTATAAATTGGGTGGTTATAGCCAGTTTATATAGAGCTTTCGTTTGTAGATTGTTTGGTTGGTGCGTAGATCAGTTTATATTGGTGGGTGCCGCCCATTGTCACGCAATAGTGTGTGGTAATAAAATAATTCAGTTGAAATCTACTTGTCGGGGAGTTTGCGCGAGTGACGTGAAATTGGGAAGAATTAAAAAAAATAAACTCTATATAAATAGGAGTGTAGTGTCACTGTGTTTATGGACGGGTGCGTGGTATTTTACTTTTAATTTCTTTTATATATGGGATTTTTTATTTATATAAATAATATAATTATTTAAAAAAAGATTATATTCTTATAAAATTATTAAAATATATAACTAACTCATTATTTTACTATAGAGGCTTAACTGTCAAAATTATCTTCAATAAAATTCGAAAAAAATCTATATAAATATGTGTTATGTTCGAAAAAAATCTATATAACTTTGGCTCCCTTTTTGCAAAAATTGCACGGACGGAGGAGCATGAAACATGGCACACTTATATCTTATATAGAGAAGGAGAGCAGAATCCTAATATTTTTTCTAAATAATGCATAAAAAGTATATTAAATTCATAAAATAAATGTTACACATACTACCATGGTTTTATATCCATGTCTTTACAAAGTGACATATACATTACTAAAAACAACGCGTTGTTAACGCGTCAACGGGGACACTAGTTTAAATAAATACATTTTCTACAAAAAAAACTAGGTATAGTGTAGTGCTGCTGTGTTTGTAGATGGGTGCGGGTTCATTTCTATTTTAATTTTAATATTAATTAGAAGATTTTTGCATTTTATTTACATAGGTATGTAGTTTTAGAGCGATATTTTGAACAATACAATTTATATGTAGTAGAAAACGGTTACTCAATTCAGTCCGGTTTAGTCCATTATACTACATATCTAAGATGTTTGTCTAATACTTACTTATATACATACATACATATACCTATAGCTTCACGCTGTATCCCGCAAATAGCAGGGTAGGCAGAGGGAACTTAGTGTTAAGACACTCCGTTACCCCACTTTCCGCCAAATTGAGGCATTGCGTGCTGAGTGGCGGAACTCAACGCCGCGCTTTGCCTTTTTACCAAACCCAGGAAATGAAAAATTCCATTTACTGGAGTGGGAATAGAACCCACAACCTTTCGCGTTTACGCGACCAATTTAATATAATTGAGACTAATAGATATTCGAATCCAGAACTATAGCGTCCCGCCAAACACTCTTCAACTATATCGCAGTATTGTCACGAGCTTTATTAAAACAGGTCCGGTTGTTTATGTGGACTTTTTGACCCATGCCATACTATTATAATATCTATGTTTATTGTCGTTATTTTAACTTAAAATGTTGAATTTCGTTTTATCTCGTTCCCATTGTAATTTTGGAAAATCAATTCTTAAGGCTTTTCTACTCAAGCCACCTAAAAGTGCATTTAAACCAAATTGTAGGAAGCAAAAGTAAGAAATACAATAGAATAACTATAATAAATATTAGGTAATTAATAATTACTGGTGCCCCCGTTGACGCGTTAACAACGCGTTGGCTTTAGCAATGTACTCGTATGTATATGTCACTTTGTATAAACATGGATGACAAACCATGATAGTGTGTGTAACATTTATTTTATTAATTTAATGTATTTTTATGCACTATTTAAAAAAATATTAGCATTCTGCACTCCTTCTCTATATAAACTATAAGTGTGCCAAATTTCATGCTCCTCCGTCCGCGTATTTTTCGTAAAAAGGTGTACAAAGTTTTTGCTTCACGTATTTATTTATAGATGCTTATTATTAGAAAATCTATCTAAATGAAGCCTTTTACTTAAAAAAAATGAATAACGTATAAAATTTGGCGTAGTTAAATTTATATGGCAAAGAAGTACAGAATTCTAATATTTTTTATAATACCGCATTAGAAATAATGTACTTATGTCAAACACATGTTAGTGTCTGTAACAGTGTGGCGAGGGGCGAAAATATTAAAAAGGTAAGCCATACCGACTTATTTAGGGAAGCCGGTATATTTAGGTAAGCCTATATATAGAGGTTAGCCAGTATGTATACACGACGGTATAGGTAACAAGGCAAAGCGCGGCGTTTAGTTCCGCCACTCAGCACGCAATGCCTCGATTCGGCGGAAAGTGGGGAACGGAGTGTCTTAACACTAGGTTCCTTCTGCCTACCCTGCTATATGCGCGATACATCATGTATGTATGTATGTACGGTATAGGAGTTTTTTAGCAATTTCACTGTTAAATTTTAGCGACCTCCTTTTTTAGCTCCCATACTTTTGTTTCTTAGGTTTCATACTTTTGTTGACCCTATTTTTTTACAAAATCATTCTCAAATTATTTCACTCTCGTTTGTCATTTCATTATTGTAATTTACAAAATGAATTCCTAATTCACCATTAAGTTTAGATAGGCATAAATATCGTCCGAATATCGCGCTTTTATTGCGAGGTTTGAGCTAAACTAGTGAGATAGATATTGCTTGTGGATACAGCAAACACAGTGTGCAAAGTTCTCCGTCCTCATCCATCGATGGAAGTATCAACAGCAAATCGGGGCTACTAAACCGAAAATCATCTAAATAATTTTACTACTTAAATACTGTAGGCCATCGTGACGGAGTTGGGCAGTAAAGCGGTGAACTCTCTCTCTATCTCTCTGTCTGTCTATTGAATAAAAGTTTGAAGGTAAGAAAGGAATGGGTAAATAAATACAGCGGCCGACCATTACATGGGATTTCCATGCGAGGATAATGCCCATTTCGTTGCCGGAAGATCAGCTCGAAGTAGTGCCTGTGACGTGTGTCTAAAGTGTAGGCTTAAAGCCCTTTAGAGTACACCCCAACGCTCAACTCCAGTGTCCGAGCTCCTCTCTCTATCTAACCAAATCTGAAAAGATCTATTATGTAATACCGCTTTATAAACACGTGCTAGAAATGAACCACAAACAAAAACCACAGAACAATTATAACGTTACGCAAAAAAATCTTTCTAAATTTCAAAGACGTCGCTTATTTGGTTAAGGAAACGTAGAATTTCGAATGAATGATGAATAATCTGACCGTTAAATTAAAAAAGTCTGGTTAGCAGTGGCGAGGCGTCCATATAACACGGTTCCTACCGGGTTACCTTTTGTGATTGACAATAAATTTTCTGAAAAAAATTGGAAGTGGCTTTGTATAAAAACAAGATTAAGGAAAGTATAAGAGCTAAAAAAGGTCGCCAAGAAAATGTGGAGCTTAAATTATAATTGAGTTTGCAAAAAACAAGCTCAAGACCATTCTTGAGCTTGTTTTTTGCAAACCTAAAATTTTTCCTGGCAACCTTTTTTTTGTTTTAGCTCTCACACCATTGTGAGAGCTAAAACAAAAAAAAGGTTGCCAGGAAAAATTTTAGGTATAAAATTGCAAAAAACCAAGCAAAATTCGATAGTGAAATTGATAAATAACTTAACATCCTATACCGGCTTCCCTACATATACATCGGCAGTCGCAAATCTTTCGGCTTACCTTTTTAAAATTTTCACCCCTCGCCACTACTGGTTAGGTATACAAGTAAGTCCGAACGTTGCAAAGATGGCGCTATACTTATCATTAACAGTTAACAAAATGATAACAAACTATTGTTATTATCTATTATATTTAATTTGATCATTGATTGATTGATTGTAGAAAAATTAAATAACATCTAGTAGATTTCAAAAATAGCTATGCATTGAATGACCGGGATAGAATCGCGTCTATTAGCTTGGTCCAATAATATAAATTGACTTTAATATAGTTTTACCTCCCACAAACTTATAACCCTACACATATATACTTAAAACACTTATTACTAACACTGAACACTGATTATGATACACTGTGTCTGTAAAAGCTAAAGAAGTGACCTTTATAGTACACCCTCAATCCCACTGTTGTGATGTTATTTTCTATCTAACATACAATACTTACAATTTCCATCAAAACAATTACTAAATTACTAAACTAACGCGTCTAGCTGATGCCGCCCACTTCAAGCAATAGTTATGACTTTGTGTCCCTTATACCTAACACGCAAAATTACATAAACGTAATTTTCTAGTTCCAATAGGAATTTTCAGGTTTTTTTAGTAATTTCAGGTGCGTTGTTTATCATACACTCACTGAGTAACGGAGGATTTTTATATTGTATAGAGAATACTTTTAAGTTTAATTCACATACTAGCCAAATGATAGAAATAATATTAGGTATATTAATATGGCGAAAATTTGTAAAAATATACTTTCACGCAAATAACAAAAGTAAATTGCAAAAAACTTATATTAAACTCGACATAGTTCGATAAGAACGCTTAGCTTAATTGGGTAGAGCGCCTGGACATACAAGAGTCACGGGTTTGAATTTTCTAGTACGTTCAAGTTTTTATATGTTTCTTTTATTTTACTTTATAAATAGACGTTCTTTAATAATGTTTATAAACATATACAGATACTTTTAAGAAAAAACAAAGTGAAATTCGTGTTTGACCTTTTTTTAATTTATTTTTATTTCGCCATTGTTAAAAGTCTCATCTAGGTAAGCTTAGATTCATTTTATCACGTGAAATTCATATTTTTTACTTCAGCAGTAGCTTAACTAAAAATAAATTTGAATATTTTATGATTAGATTTAAATCAAAATGCAACTTAGTATCTATAAATACTTTTTTTATCTTCACGCTGTATCCCGCACATAGCAGGGTAGACAGAGGGAAGCTAAGAACCGAGTATTAAGACACTCCGTTCTCTTTTATAATTTCCATTCCCTACTTTCCGCCGAAGTGAGGCATTGCATGCTGAGTGCTTAATAGTACTACTTATGTTAATACAAATGTAATGGTTATGGTTTTTATTCCGAAATGCAGAATTATTCACCGACTTTAAAGAAGAAGACAGATTAGGAGGTTCTTAATTTGACTGTATTTTTATGTGTGTTACTGTACAACTTTTTACTGGGTGAACTAATTTTGATCATTTTTATGTGATAGCTAGTGCTTCTGATGTTGTCCTTTTTAAATTTAGTCACAATTTCACAAGTAGTTTTTGAATTATTCTTAATAATCTTTAGTTTTTAATGCATTTTATTTGAAGCCGATTCCCTTTTTTTGCTATAATCTTAATTAGATATATTAAAAATTTTGCACAAAGCATTCTTTTTAAATCGTGTATTGTCATCGGTCCTCAATCAGTCTAAACAATTTTTTATCATCATGATTAGAATTATAGGGTCACTCGAGAAATATGATTTTAACATAATAAAGCTCAGAGACGACGGAGTGTCGTTTAAACAAATCTAGATATACATAAGAAAATATATATTTTTTAAATAATATGAAAAAAATATATTTAAGTCGTGGCGCAGAAGCACAAGCGTGCGACTGTAAACGCGACAGGTTGTGGGTTCCCGCTCCAGGAAATGATATTTTTCATTTTCTGAGTTTGGTAACAGGGCAAGGCGCGGTGTTGAGTTCCGCCACTCAGCACGCAATGCCTCAATTCGGCGGAAAGTGGGGAACGGAGTGTCATAACACGAGGTTCTCTCTACCTTCCCTGCTATACTCGTATACGGAATACAGCGTGAAGCTATGTATGTATGTATATTTAAGTAAATAGTTTTCATATCCATCCTCTCACATACGCTCATGCACAGCCTCATATCTCACAACGAGAGATCTTTTCACATATTTAATTAATTAACATTTTATAATCACTTTTGAAAGGCTAATCATGTAATCATACTAGGGAGATTTTGGCTGTACACCGTAATACAGGAAACTATACCGGATACAGAGGACATGTTATTTCAATTGATAACTTTTTCTCAGTTTAGCCTAGAGTTTACTAAATTTTTGTAAATTTATTTTATAAACCTAATAAAGTTATAGGTTATTAAATAGTTTTCATATCAAATGATAAACAAAAGTATCTCAGCATAGTTTGCACACGTCACCATAATATATAAGCTACGTATGTACTATGTAGATATATCTCAGATGATGTAAAGATATGGGAAATATCTCATCTCGTACGATCATTATGAATCATGTTACTAAAGAATATATAAACATAAATAAGTACATAAATATAATATAATTATATTTTGAATGAAAATAAAAATCTTTTAAATCGAAACTGCTTGTAGCCTATTTGAATAAAGATTTCAAATTACACAATTTTACATTTAAATTATATTTATTATTATATTTCATTCGGAATTCTCAAATAATTAATTTATTTTGAGATAGATATAAAATTACAGTGATAAAAAACCTTTTCAATAAAAAGTAGATACCTATTGGTTATTAAAGTAATAATTATGCGACAGGTATGGCGCAGAGAGTAGTGTTAAGAAGTTCGAACGGTCTCTCTGAAATTATTAAGTCGAGCTACTAGAATCTCTCTACATACCCTCAAAAAACTGTTGATTTGAAAGAAAATTGTGACGTGACTATCACTAAGCAAATTACAAAAGTCATTTACTTTTTATCTCCATCATTAGAACATCTCCCTTTTTCTCATACTAATACTTATACCTGAATGCAAAATTTCAGTTCAATTAGGAAACAGGAAGACTATAATTTAATAAATAATTCAATTAATAATAATAGTTAATGGTAATTCTAATATATACTGTTTAGAACGAAACGTGGTATAAAGTATTTCGTGCTTTGGCCATATTCAGTTAACGACTACCTTAGTACCCTTTCCCCTGTCAGTTGCATCCATCTGCTACGCTACACACGTCTACGAATGATAAATATTAGAAATATCCGATTTTCAGAGACCGGAGTTAACCGAATGCGCCCTACTTATGATAGTACTTACTCCGCACTTTGTTTTACCAGTACGAAGAATCGTCATCATCATGTCATAAAATAAAAATTATGTCAAAAGCCGTAACTCCGATAATAGTACTAGACGCTAACATCTAAATCATTGCTGATTCTCGTTGTTTTTTACACATTAAATTTGCAAAACTTAATTTAATTTAATAACTTTACTGTTTATCCTGTATAGGAGGGTAGTCAGAGAGTACCTAGTGATTAATTACTACGTATTGAGTGCCGGTATTTAATTTAATTACCAAATCTTTGAACAGTTAAAACTAAATAATAACAAATTTTAACCAAAAAGAACAAAGACACTTAAATAAAATGCATATATAATAAGTACAATTATTACGAATAACTCAAAAATTACTCACTAGAACGTAACTAATTTAAATAGGACTATCAAAAGCAATAGCTATCATATAAAAAAAGAATCATCAAAATTGCTTCACCCAGTAAAAACTTCTACAGTAACATATATAAAAAATACAGTCAAATTGATAACTATCCTTTTTGAAGTCATAACCGACTTATTAAAACCTGTTTATTTAGTTTTTATCTATTATTGGCATCGCTTTACACCATTACGAGTCAATATACGCAAATTTAATTACTAATATGTGTTATTCATCGATACGCATTCATTATCTGTTACAATATACCTAGTGACGTGCGTCAGTCGTCTGGCGAGCGGCGAGTGGCAACTGATAGACGAGAGCCCCCCCGCGGACACACGACCCTGTTTGTTTAGGATACAATAAAAATGTTATTGTGATTTATCTATCTATAGCTTTTGGAAGTTCTAGCACATTCTTGCACTAATTCACTTTTAACTCCACTTCTAATGCAGTTCAACTTAAAAGTCTTTTTACGTTATTTCAAAAATGTATTGAAAGTTATCAAATAAATTTGAAGTTTAATAAAGAAAATTTGATGGGAAATGAATATAAAGCTCGAAAACTAGAAACGAGTAAGGAATTTACTAGGGTTTTATCAGGTACTATTCAGTTACCTTGTTACCGAAATTATGCAGTATTTCACGCAAGTAAAAATATTTTTTGTTGCAGTTTAAAAGACTTACTTGTATATCTTTTGTGTTTCTTTCCAAATTAATTTATTTCTTAGAAATATAACGCATCTTGGAGAGCGACCGCTCCAACCTAAATCAAATTCTAGCACATAGGGAGACAGTGCCCTGTTGTACCTACTTACTCAGTTACTTTCCCACAGGATGACCTCATAACAAGACAGCAACATTGCGATGTCGACAATACTATCTCACGCTATGTACCGACGGGACTCCGAGGACACGGCAGAGAAACCTCTAGAAATTGACCAGGAATCGAACCCAGACCCCAGCAGATCGAACAGTCCAAAAAACATGAAGTTCTACAAGCAATTGGACGAAGAAAAGACCGTTTTAAATCAACAGAAGAAATCATTTTGTATAGATGCATTATTATCAAAACACATAGAGCCCGAACAGACTATACAAGAGAAAATGGCGCAACAAAAGTACTTAGCGTTAATCCAGAATAAAAATTATATAACGCGCTACCAAAATGAAAATTATGACACACAAATTGAGCAGAATACCATCAACAAATGTCAAAGTAGGCCTTTGAGCCGGAACTTCGACAGAGAAAGTCCAAGGTCTGGTCACAGCACCCCGAGGAGTGGAAGCCCGGCGTCTGATGATAATAGATCAGAGAGCTACAGTCCGCCTATCTCGCCAGGAGTTGAGGGTGGAAGCGAGGAATACGATAGCTATAGACCTGGTAAGTGTTTAGTTCTTATTATGATAGATTAATGTTTTAGATGATTTACTTCTACGAATTAAATCAGAGGAGAAAAATATTATCACCATTTATTTTTGCATATTATAAGAAAATAATTTTCATTTATCTATAAGTATATGAGGCAAATTCTTTAAATTTTTTTTACGAACATTATGCTAACAGAACAGTATGAATTTTGATATAAGTACACTTGTACAACTTATTTTTGTTGTCTGTATAGGAATTGAGACGTAACTGGACAAGAACGTCAGAGTGCTTGGACAGTTTCCAAGAGGCATGGGTTCGAGTCCCGCTACATTCAATTTTTTATACGTTTTATAAAAAGGTTTTTCTAACCCTAAGTATTTAAAATAACACTTTAAAAATACTCAAAAAACAATACCATGTTCCCAGGTATAATTCCAAAGCCGGGTCTCCTGCAGCCCCCGATCCAGGCGCCCATGCTGCACTACCCGCCGCCCGGCATCTTGCCGCAGACGTCAGCCTTCCACCACCCTGGAGACAGGGTCCTGCATCAGATGCAGCTGGAGTGGCTCGCCAGAACCGGCATGTTTTATCATAGAATACCTGAGTTAGGAGGTAAGTGACTTTTAGACTAGGATAACTTAAGATTTAAGATAGTATCGACTAAAAAGTAAGATTTAATTTTTGGTATGAATATGTTTGTGATATAGTAACTTAAAAGGTTAACCATTTTTTTTTTAAATAATTAAAAGTTATTAGTTTTCTATAAAGAAAACTACGTTAGTAGCGAGTAAATGTGTGTATTTAAAAAAACATTATTACCTAGATTGCAATACTAAAATCTAAGTTTCCGATAATTAAATTATTAATAAGAAAAACAAAACCGACAAATAATATGCGCTAAAAAGCACAATTATTACGAATAACTCAAAAACTGCTCATCAGATCTTACTTAAATTTAAATTGGATACACTAGCTATCCTAGAAAAAAAAACATTAAAGGTTATTCCCCCAGTAAAAATATATATGGTAACACATAAAATATACAATTGTACTGACAACCTTACCCTTTTTAAATTCGTTAAAAAACGGATTTCAGTACCAACCTTGATAATCAAAAAACCTGAAGGTACTACAAAATAATTTCTTACTAACAAAACAAAAAGTGTCAACCTAACAAATTGCACACCCATCCAACTAAACAGTCACGTGACATCTTTGACCTGTTAACGCTATTAATCAACAAGTGAGGTAGTCGTGGGTTCGATAAAAAACTACCCCTGTCGGCTTAGAGCGGCGCTATTTGCTTATCACCCCGTGTTTGTCGTCCGCACATGTTATAATCCACTGGCTTGCCAACTGTGAATGTACGGTCCCTGTATAGTTAACCTGATTAAATGATGGAATATCTTTAAAGAAAAATATTATAATAACTATATTATATTTGGTAAAGTATTTATTACTATAGATTGGAACGAGATCGAATAAATTAGTTGGTAAACTATAACCAACTAATTTATTCGAGAGGTCATCCTTGGGGTGGTGGAATAGCGTCTAACTGTAAATGCGATTGGTTGCGGGTTCGATCCTACTCTACTCAGGGAACTCTATTATTTTTATTTCTCAACTCTGATAAGACAAAACGCTGCGTTAAATTCCGCCGAATATCTTGACACTAGACTCTCTCTGAGTTTTTCTTGCTATGTAGGTAAAACTTTATAATTAAGATTTTAACAAAAAAAGAAAACCGATTTAAAATATAATGCACTAAAAAAATATTCCGAATAACTCAAAAACTACTCGTCAGATCTTAACTAAATTTATAAGGAACTACATCAAAAGTACTAGCTATCATATTAAAAATGAATCATCAAAAGTACACCTAGTAAAAAGTTATTCGAAAACACATAAAAAAATACTCCTCCTATTTTTTAAGTTGGTCAAAAATAAAATCCGATTAACATGATTGCTTTCATAATATAAATAGCAATTATCATATTATAATGCTTTTCAAGTCATTTCACCCTACAAGCGCATTTCGCTAACATCCCATAAAAACTGGCATTAAGTGACATGTAAAAAACCTGTTACTATCTATTAGCGACAAACACCACCCTTATGGGGTTGCCCTTTAAATAACACCTTAGTGACTCAGTGGGGACGTTTTATATATTTAAGAGGGTTTTAGCTTCAAAACACGAATAATGATACAATTTCCAATTTTTTTTATTTTTTTTTATATGAATTATAACATTTTAACATAAAAAAAACCGAATTGAAATAAAGTGCGCTACAAAGTCAAATTATTATGAATAACTCAAAAACTACTTGCCAGATAAGAAGAACTAGCACTATCATATAAAAAAATAATAAAAATTCTAAGCTTGTACCCAGTAAAATGCAGTAAAGTATGAGATATTAAAATAAAAAATATTGTTAAAAATATTATTGAAAGGAAAGCGCTTATATTTTATTTATGATAAATACCTACAATAGTCGTCCAGCTGCGGATATCAAGTTACTGCTATAAATAAATTGCAATTAATTAAAATTTTGGTTATCTTATCCATAATATAACGATAAAAAGTAATTTTAAAATAATCGAACCTGTTACCATTCCCTCTACATTAATATCACATGGTAATTAGCTAACTATATTTACACTAGCACTCTCCGCAAGGCCGGACATGTGGAGTGAGGCCCCTCTCCGCGAGGGGTAGTGTCCCCAAATAAAATTACAACCCCTGTACCGTCACTAACAATGTGGTACAAATAAAAATTGTTCACGCGTGTGGAAGAGGATTTTGATAGAAATAAATATTTTGATAGTTAAACTCTATTGAGGCGCTGTGACTGACATTTAACGCGTTGGTTATAATTTCGATTCCTAGTGGATAACATATATTTTTAAATTACGTAAAACATATTTATTATTAAAAAAATATATTTCAGTTAAAGTGCGTCTAGCTTTTGACTATAAACTCGATGATTGTGGGTTCGAACTCCACTGCTTTCTTCCCATAATTTTCTAGTGAGACAAACTGTGACTTTAATTTCCATTTCAAATCAGAATATAGAGTGATTTAACACTAGGTTCTCTGTGATTGCCTTGCTATGTAGGAGAAAGGGTGATGCTGTTAAAAAAATTATCTACATTTAGCCGGTCCGATTTACTTTGCTTATTTAAATAATTTTATTATTTTTAAAAGTAATTGGACGTAACATGATTTGGAGTTTTCAATAGGCTTGTGTCATCATAGAATAACATATTTTAAAATAAGGAGCCTTATGCACATTTTTAAATTATATAAATTTTGTTCGAAGCTTCATCATCTTTTAGGCGGCCACGAGTCCATCAAACGTCTACTTCTAATTATTACTGTAAAGTTGCAGCTATATTCAGTGATTTTTGCCTGAAAGAATAACAAGTATCACAAACTTTACTTAAAATATTAGTAGATTATTGAACTCGGATTTAATTTTCACATACCTATGTCTTATGGGATAACAGTTTCAGAGACAAACATAATAAATCAATCAAAAATAATAAGAAATGTCACGTAAATCCTTTTATCATTATATTTTAGAAATGATAACACAAAGAACACAAATCTTTGCGAATTTGTTACAAATAGAAACATAATCGATCATGTTTTTCCCAGCATCCGGCGCTGAGGACATGTGATAAGGAATCTAGCTCACAGACGATAAATATCAAAAAGGGTTTAAGGCAAGATCGATTTCTTGTTTGTTCAAATCTAAATTAATATAGAGATGTATGATTTTTCATTCGCGAAAGAAAAATTAAATCGTTCTTTACACTTTCAGGACTTTTGAGTCATCAAAAAGTGAAGATTTGTAGGGATCGATAGGTGGATGTTTGTAGCTCCTTCACGCCAAAACTATTAAATAGATCTAGATAAAACTTTGAATTAATATATATCAGAATAACACATAGGCTACGATGAATTAAGATTTTGTGTAATATTTAGTATTTTATATCAGTCAATAGAATAATATTCCATATTTGGCTGTATATAAAGATATTTCCTTAAAAGTGACAATCCTTAATAATATTTTACAGTTAAGATGTGTCATATACCTATAATAAATAACGTAAAGTAATTTGGAACAGCCATTCGTCTTGTCAGCTGTCAGCAAATGACAAATTATATCAAATTATGACAAAAATGTTTTTTACATTGGAAATATTTCAGATAAATAAGATAAGCGGACGAATAAAGTGATAAATCTGTCATTTACCTTTACGAAATGTTTTGTCACACGTCTTAATAAAAAACCACTAAACTACTGTCACGAATCAAACACATCATCGCTTATAAATTACTAAATACTTAATGTTATATACATACATACATAGCTTCACGCTGTATCCCGCATATAGCACGGTAGGCAGAGGAAACCTAGTGTTAAGACATTCCGTTCCCCACTTTACGCCGAATTGAAGCATTGCGTGCTGAGTGGCGGAACTCAACGCCGTGCGTTGCCTTGTTACCAAGCCTAGGAAAAGAAAAAATCTATCTCCTGGAGTCGCACGCTTGTGCCTCTGCGCCACGACAGACGTTCGTTAATGTTATATTATGCCCAAATTATACAAAATCTTTATACATTGTAGTGTATGTGTTATTTTGATTAAACTATATTGATACAGAGTATTATCCAGATCTGTTCAGTAGTTTTTTCCGTAACAAACCACAATCTGTTCTTATAAGTATTCGCTTATATTTACCGCCGACGGCCTCGAACCTTCGCGCTATTAGCGACTTTTTTATTTTCAAGTTTGTATTTTGTTAATCTACCTTTAAAATTACTAGATACTAGTACTAGTCGACGTGTAAAATACACATTGTTTTACTAACATGTATGTGAATTTACATATTTTATTAACTTAATACATTTCTAATTAATTATTAAGTGGGGAACGGAGTGTCTTAACACTAGGTTCCCTCTGCCTACCCTGCTATATGCGGGATACAACGTGAAGCTATGTATGTATGTATGTATTATAAAAAATATTGACTTTCTACACTTCTTCTATATATCATATAAACTATAACATTTCTAAATTCCACTCTTCTTCCCAACTATTTACACAAAAAGGAGTCAAAATGTTATTTACAATAAACGTTGAAATAAAAATAATATAATAAAATCTGTCTCCATACTATAGCACACTAGTGATGCGGAGTGGCGATGGTGATCGTGGCGTTTAACTAATCGATATCGGTTTAACGCCATCTGTCCTTCATCGGTTAATTGCTCGATGTATTTATTGGCGTGTTTATTTATTGCAATGCAAATCCCTAATAAGAAAAAATGGTACCGATAGAAAAAAAAAAAAAAAATCTTTTTAATTTTTGTCTTGCCATAGATAAAGAGAATAGTGACATATCGTTTTGCAATTTATTTTAAAACTTTAGAGATTTAAATGTTATTTAAAAAAAAATAAACTGTTGTTTTTGTTGTATAAAAAATTTTAATAGAAATAAAATTATTTTTTTCTATATAGATAATAAATAACACTACTGTGCCTTTTTTACGTAAAAAAAGAAAAAAAAAAGAAGTTACAAATCTTTGGCGTAACAAGACAAGAATCTTTATAAAAATATTATCCTTCGCGTTATCCTATTGTTTGTAGAGAAAACAACACTAATTACAGAAAAAAATGATATTTAAAAAATATATTATAATACATTATCCACTTAAATAAATTATATTTAAATATAAATATATCTTAAATACTAAAATATTTGCTAGCTAATATCAAGGTGTCGGTTTTTCGTGACGGTCTGCGCGCGCTTCTTAAAAAAATTCCTAACGCGCCAAAACAAGTATAAATTTAATAAAATTTTCATTAATTTAATATGAAATATATGAAACACAATCTAATCTACCTAATTTCACAGCACAACAAGCACAATAACCCACCCTCGTATCTATTGACCGCCGTAACAGCAAAGTGGCGACACTTAGCTAATCGTCGATTTAGCGCCATCTGTGCGTACCAACTATTTATATTGCATTTATATTAATACGTACACTAATGGGGAGGAAATTTATAGATGCTTTTATGTTGATTTTAAATTTATTACTTTATTTGTATTCATTCAACTAAATAAGTTCGTCTATATTTATTGTCATTCAAAATTGCACTTGTTTTTCACCTTAAATGGCATATTCTGTATTAGAATAGCAAAAATACACCAAGCAATTAACGTTAAAATATCAATATTGTCAATCCATAAAGAAGCTACAACCAGCTCGGAAGCCTGGCTGAAAAGAACCGGTGAGAAACTCAACAATCGTTCTTTTAAAATAATATATTTTACCTATAAGAATAAATTTATAGATATAGATAGACAAGCGTCTCTCATTTACATCACAGACTGATGGTTATGCACGTAACCTCTACACTTTACCTTAAAGGATCTGTGTCAGTTGTCAAACTAACAATACCTGTTAACTAATCTGACCCCTAGGTCACTGGTTCGATTGCTTTAAAGTGATTAATCCTTGTAAATCTATCAGTCGTCTAGAGACAAATTGAATTTTGTCACTTTTTTAAGTTGTTTGGCGCTGATTTTTTCTTTATTTTTTGTTTCAATAAATAGAAGGAAAATAAATAACGCAGTCACGAATATTGAATTCAGCATACCTAGATTAAAAGATGCGAAGAAAAATCTATACAGTACCTATAAAAAGCCATCGTGGCGTAGTAGAACAACGACTGACTGTAAACGCGTTTGGTTTTAGACTCAATTTCACCCGAGGAGAACTATTTTCATTTCCTCGCTCAACTAAGACAAAGCACGACATTGAGTTTCACCACGTGTCTCTAATTCTGTCAAAACGAAAAGAACCGAGTGTTTCGACACTACGGTCTCCCTGACTACCCTGCTATGCTATAAAAAAGATGAAACATTAGTATAGTTTTAACTTTATATAACATATATTTATAACATAAATACTCGTAACTAAACGCCGTTTAATCACAAAGAGCACGCGGTAAACAGTAATTGAATTGAACAAAAATTCCGCCGACACTGCCTCCCTTCGGCCCTAAGCCAATTATCGGGCAGCAATTTATTCGCGCAAACAAAGCCCTTGACAAATTAGATAGGGCGGGACTGTGTCGATACCCGTGTACGATGATATAATTTTTTAAATCAAAAAGCCAATTTATACCTTTACGTAATCTTATATTATGGCATTAAAAACATGAGAAGCGACGTGGCAAAGTGGGGAAAAACTAGATTGTTCGTAACTATTGTGGTTACTCTTATTGTGCCTAGGAAAATATTTAAACCTAACATATTTTGGGACTACTAAATACTAGTTGTAGGCAAAAATAATTTACTTCTATTTACGAAAACTATGCAGTTAGATAAGTGTGAAAATTATCTCAACTACAGCTTATATGAAGAAGAACAATATTTTTATGCTATTATACTAGAAAATACAGAAAGGCAATATTTTTTCAATGTTATTTGCTTTTTCCATAACTAATCTATCGACATGCGTACAGTCTTCGTACTTTCATTTGAAATCTTTTTTTTAAGACTAGTGAATGCCCAACAGTTCTTTATCGTATAGATATAATTTCTTTACACGATTACTGAAAAACAATGCTATATATTTCATAGAGTCTGAGAAACTAAAAAATATGGAGTAGAACACAGTTTCACCAAATATTTACAGATTGATACAATTATCTCTACTTAGCAAACTATGAACATAAATTTAAAAAAAATAGTATCGACATATTCCACACACAGCACTATCAAATAAAAGAGGCGTTGTCCAAAAAGGGTCTGGTTGCAGCCAAGAACGTATTTATACAGAGTAAAATATACTCCGCTACCGCTCACGTTGATGACCATACTCATATATGGGTGTATTAATTAAAAAACCGGGACTTGCACTCAATTTGTACGTTTTATCTTTATAAGTAGGTACAAAAAGTTTGAAAGTAGAATGACAGTAGGTTCCATTCATAATAAGTAATAAGTTTAAAAAAGAAAATTTAAAATAAACTTAAACATAAAGCGCGGCGTTTAGCGCAGCAATTTTCTCTTTATTCTAGTCTTCCTAGTAAGGATTGTCATTGGATTCGGACACGTGTGCAAATTTTCAAGCAGATTTGACGGCAAGAAGAGTCAAAATATCGTTAAAATTTTTTCTTATATTAATAAATATACATATAGATACAGGTCAAGCTAATAAAAGCGTGTACAAAAATCAATATTGTCAGTACTAAAGAAAACTATCACCAATTTAATAAATAAATGATCATACTGTATTTTTTTACAATTATATACTTCACGCTGTATCCCGCTTATAGCAGGGTAGGCAGAGAGAACCTAGTGTTAAGACATTCCGTTCTCCACTTTCCGCCAAATTGAGGCGTGCTGAGTAGCGTAACTCAGCGCCGCGCTTTGCCTTGTTAGCAAACTCATTAAATGAAAAATTCCATTTCCTGGAGTGGGAATCCAACCCACAACCTGTCACGTTTACAGTCGCACGTTTGTGCCTCTGCGCTACGACAGGCGACGTTTAACTTTATACAAATAAATATTTTAAAAATATATCTGCCTTTTTTAAATGTTTTTCAATAGGTACGGATTAACTTATAGTGCCTGTGCCTTTATCCAATTAAAAAGAAAACTAACACAGATTAAATAGAGCATTAACAACACAAACCAAAGAAAACCGAAAAAAATACCGACATAAATTTCTGAAACCAACCCCTAAACTGAGCCACTCTCGCGTAAAATTACTAAAGCCATCCCTTATAACAATAAAATTGGTACAAGCTGTCTGTATGTCACTTCTATAACTATATATATAAAAACTATTTCGCCTTATAATTGTATTAAATTCGTCCGTCTGTTCGTTCTTTTCGTATACTAATAACTTTAAACTCTATTTCAATGATCGCAGAGTTTCATCTTTTTTGGCTTAGTTCAACTATGAAGGGGAGAAAGGGCAATTTATATGTATTTATTATAGGCTAATTTGTTTGTTTGTAAATGTGTTGATCTCGTTAGCAAGTCGAAGGGGTCGTAATGGTATAATTGATAGGCGCAAATTAACTCACTATGCAGTTATTGTAATATTTAAACTTTTTATTATAAATATCGCCCATTAAATTCTATTACCTTTATTAGGTACTATAATGAAACAGTAAAAATGCGAATGTGGATGTGTGGACGTGTGTTATTTCTTCAAACAAAAACTACTGAACGGATCTAGATGAAACTTTTAAGTAGTATACCTAGCTTCAGAATAACACATAGGTAGTCTATGTTTGACTTTTGATCTTCAGTTTATTGTTACACACATATGTGTCTAACAATAAACTAGGAAGATCAAAAAGTCAATATTTTCTATAACAACATAAACATAGCTTCACGCTGTATCCCACATATAGCAGGAAATAGGCAGAGGGAACGTAGTGTTAAGACACTCCGTTCCCCACTTTCCGCCAAATTTAGGCATTGCGTGTTGAGTGCCTTTGCCTTGTTACCAAACCCAAGAAATGAAAATACTAAATTTTACATTTCCTGGAGTTGGAATCGAACCCATGACCCGTCGCGTTTACAGTCGCACGCATAGGTGTCACATATAAGTATCTATTTCTTTTCCCATTACAATTTTAATTTTCATATTATTCTAGCACTTTTAAAATATTGGACAAAACACTTAACCACTACAAACATTTAACACCTAACAATTTAGAAAAATCTAAAACAAAATCTATCTAGATTTCTAGGAAGAACTAAATGATATCTATATTTTTTAAACAAAGTTAAAGCAAAATAACGTTTATCTTAAAAGAAATAGGCTTTATAATGGTTTAAAGTATGATTATCTTTAATATCTTTATTATCAGTGTGAGATCCGCTTCAAAGAGGCGTTCCCTCCCTCCTTATTTACACTACGCCGGTACTTTACTTGTTAAATTAGTGTTAACCGACTTTGAAAAATGGTTATGTGTTAAATAATTTTTCAATTCGTGAGTGAAAATTTTAGTAAGCCGATGTATATTAAGGGAAGCCGGTATATATATTTAGGGAAGCCGATATTTTTTAGGGAAGCCGATATATTTAGGGAAAGTGGTATAGGATGTCAAGGTATTTAGTAATTTCACTATCGAAATTTGGCGATAACCTTTTTTTATTTCTTTTAGGTCTATGTACGTAAGATGTATGTAAGATGTCTTTTTTTTAGGTCTCATACTTGTACTTTGAAAAGTTAGGCAAGCCGGTGGGAATCGAGTTGTATAGACATCTCGCCACTGGTACCTTGTTATGTATGCAAAAAGAACCTAGAGTCAAGAGACTCCCATCTAATCCGCTCGAATTCGATACATTGTGTGCTAAGTGGCGGAACACAACGCCGCGCTTTTTCTTATCAGAGCGAGGAAATGTAAAAATGTGAGCATAATCAACTAAATGTAGATTGAATCCGCAACCGTAACGTATACAATCAAGCCGTCCATTAAACCCCGATGGTCTTTCATTGAATTTTAAACGACTTTTAAAAAGTAGCAGGTTTTGAAATTAACAGTTTTTTAACACCTTATAACATTTTAATGAGTGAACCAATTTTGATGATTATTCTTTTATATGATAGCTAGTGCTTCAGGTGTGGTCACATTTAAATTAAGCTAGCTAAGAACTGTCGAGTAGTTTTCGAGTTATTCGTAGTAATTGTACTTATAAGCACATTTTCTTTTCACTTTTATATTTTCTTACTAAAATCTTTGCTTGCAGAAAAATATATACCCACTTCTCAGTTGTAATGCTTTTCGCTCTATTCTCTCCGTTTCTATAACTAACTCCAACATCAATTTCCTTCCATATATATATAGTTCAGGTTCAGTGACAATAGCGTTAAGCCGGTCCGTGGAGCGTAACGCCCAATCAACATAATTTGATTTTGCTCCAACGCTTGCTAGAGTCGCATCTAATACTATTATATATATACCAAATTGTTATATTGTACTAAGAAAATGTTTTCACAAGATTACAAAAATATTTTAGAAATGTATAGAAATGTGAACACAGCGGGATTTGAAGCCGCGTCTCTTGTGTAGCCTGTCGTGGCACAGAGGCACAACTGTATATGTGGTGCGACTGTATACACACAGGTTGTGAGTTCGATTCCCACTCCAGGAAAAGAAAATATTAAATAATATATAGTATTTTCATTTCCTCACTCTGGTAATAAGGCAAAGCGGCGTTGAGTTCCGCCACTCAGCACGTAATGCCTCAATTAGGCGGAAAGTGGGGAATGGAAATGTTAAAAGAGAACGGAGTGTCTTAACACATCGGTTCTCAGATTCCCTCTGCCTACCACCTGTGCGGGATACAGCGTGAAGTCTCTTGTGTATCGTCCAAGCGCAATACTTAACCTACACGTTCTTACAGAGCTACGTCGTTATTCTTGCAACTTAAATTGTTAGCAACATCGTTAACATGAATATTGTAAATCTATCCTTGTATATATAACTTACTTAGCTTCACGATCTGTCCCTAGTGGGGTAGTCAGAGAGAAAGAAGCTTCACACGGCATCCCGTACATAGCAGGGTAGGCAGAGGGAACCTGAGATCATAGTGTTATGACACTCCGTTCTCTTAAGATTTCCGTTTCCCACTTTCCGCCAAATTAAGACATTGCGTACTGAGTGGACTCCACTTAACGCCAAGCTTTGCTTTGTCACCAGAGCGAGGTAAATACTAAATATTAATTATTATAAATATTTAATATTTTAATTTCCTGGAATAGGAATCGAAACCACAATCTGTCGCGTTTACAATCACCACGCCGCCCCGCCACGACTGGCTTCAAGGATAATTTAATTTAGTTAAGCCTACATTATAAGTAAAATGTTAATATAATAACGTATTTACAATGCACACAATATTACAAGATGCAAGGAAGGTGTGTTCAAGGAACAGTCACGTACGGACCACATTACAAATAATAGTTTCGACCCTTAAGCACGATTTTTATGTTTATTTTGAACGCCATGTTTAATTTACTTTTAAATATCTTTAAAATGCTTGTTTTCTTTTTTGAAAGATATCGTTGTTCTTTTTTTAGGGCATAGACTTTCGTTGTATGTCTTTATTTGTTAAAAAATGTAATATACTTTTGGTTTTACAATTTTGAGTTAATTGAAATTATTTTGAGCTTTATAATTTAAATACAATTAAAATAATAATACATAGAATATAATTTTATATTATATATTTATAATATATTATTACGTAATAATCAATAAGCATTATATTTTAAAAGTGTTTTAAAGCGTTATACTCACACACTTAGAATAAGAAAAATAATTATCAAACGTGGGAAAAAAAATTATTGTAGTAGGTACAATTAGAACCACGCCTTTCGAAATTTATCCAAACTCTTTAACGAATTTAATTAATTTAATAATCCAACATATTTATTTTTTATTAATATTATTATTAATAATATATTAAATATATTTTTTAACTAATTCCCTATTCAAGTGTAAAATAAAACAACAAAGCGCCTTGTGACGTAACTGTGAGTTGACAGCTGTGTTTATTTGTTCGTTATCTGTGCAAACACCGCCAAATGTCGCCCGACGCCGCCACCACCGCTTCGCACTAATTGATGATTATCATTTTTATGGGATTAACATGAATTAGTTTAATATTTTATTTATTTTTTAGATATGACATATGTAATATGTACGTTGTGCGGTGTGAGTCATGTTAGATTGTTTTTGTATTTTTGTTTTTGCTTTAAAATAAAAAAATGCTATTATTTTTTTGCAACGTCTTGTCGTTTTTGGAGAGAACCTAGTATTTAAACGTTCCGTTCTACATTATCCGCCCAAATTCTAGTGTGTGTTAAGTGACGAAATTCCATGAGCTGAGCTGAACTCTGAGTAGGAAACGAATCCACAACCACTGGCGCTTACAGTTAGGCACTGTTCCACTGGAACACAATAATGTTTGACATAACAATGTGAATAATGTGCAATTTTTTTACGCTCCTGCTCTTACTCTCTCGTTTCTTCGTGTGTCTTCCATTTTGGCACGCTCTTTTGAGCGCCATAATAAAACAACTAATCATTTTAATTTACTTTGAATATCTATTGTTTATTATATAACAGATAAAAAAATACTAGAGTAACTTTTTAAAGTTACGTTTAAATTCCACTTATTTAAATTAATAAAGAAAAATTATGAGACAAAAAAAACTAAAGTTCAAAACGAACGCGTTTGATAATGTGCCAAGTTGTCATTTTCAATGTTTACTGTATTCATAAAATATATCAACTTATAGTTAGTAGCTTTTAGACTATTAGTTACTTAAGTAGATATATTCTTTACTAGAGACTTTTCGCTATATAGTGGCAAAATTACACAAACTTTTTATAAATTGTATTAGTTATTCTGACATATAAATTATATCACTGCAAAGTTTCATCTAGATCAGTCCAGTAGTTCTTACATCTAATAGTAGCATCCATACATTCTTGCAAAGTTTTAACATTTATAATATTACTAGGATATATCATAATCATTTAGTTATTGTAGGTTTCATCATACACGTGTACACGTGTTTGAAAAACGAAGAAATGCTTATTTTTTTAACTAATATACAAGTTACTTAAAATTCTTATTTAAGAATACTTTTATTCTTAATTTTTTATATAAATATATAGATTAAAAAGGTTATTGTATAAAACACTTAGGGATGTAAATTAATAAAAACATAACAATTTATCGATTTGAAAGGAACCGATTAATCGTTATCAGTGTCGTAATTATGTATTAATATACTTAAGGCAATATTAAAATATTAATTATTGTGTAATTAAGAAATCTATACATACTAGGTGAATTAAAAATAAAAAAAATATATGAATAAGTATTACAATTTAAATGTTTTTTTTTTCTAATATGTAGCTAAGAAATGTTTTAACGGTAAAAGTATATAGTGTTTTTGTGAAATGTCAACTGTCAAATTAGAGTAGTTAGAAAGAGCCTAGTCTTAAAACACTTCATTTTCCACGAATGATAATTTTTAAAGTAAAGGTATCTATTTCCCCAATGTGGTAAGACTAAGCCTGTCATTGAGTTCCATCACTCGCAACATTTCTTCTTGGAATGGAAAATGGTTCTCTCTTACCACCCTATTATGTCTAAAGCTGTAAAAATGAACATCTATCCAACTAACATAACCGCGTTCAAACTACTTAATAATAATAATAACTCTTTATTATAACACCCATAAAATTGAAGAAATAATTAAAAATAATAGAATAACAGTAAATAGAAAGAAAAACTAATATCATTCTAAAAAAATACACAAAACAAAGCTACATTCACAAGCTAGTATAGAAAAAATTCCACAAATGGCGTCAAAATGTCTGATTACTCATTCGATATATATCTATTGCAGATAAAGTTAGGCAATTATTAAAACAATTAGCGAGATAATCGAAAACATCACTACAATCGGCGTAATTAAAATAACTTATCTGTGCTTTGATGGAATTCTCACTAAATCGCTTTATCTGTTGATTATTGTTTTTATCTGTGTAAGTGTTTAATATTGAATATACTATTTTATATTAAAATTATAATTAATTAGTCATTCGATTGGCTCGGTATTAATATTTGGACATTACATTTTAAATGGCGTAACTCAACGCCGAGCTTTATCTTTACCAAAACAAAATATTTATTCCCTTAAGATTAGAAAGAAATGATCATTAATAATACTGGTATACTTTTTTAAAAATTGGATGAAGAGCTTTAACTCTTAACACGTTTATGACTAAGTACTTTTAGTACTAATCTAGTCAGAAACGCACATCTATATATAAATACGCTTGGATCTCGCTTTATTAAAATTACGTCGACATAGTTTATATAGAGGAGTGCAGAATGCTAATATTTTTTTTAAATAATGCATAAAAAGTTTATTAAATTAGTACCTATTAAAAAAACTAATTAATAAATGTTACACACACTAACATGGTTTGACTTAGTTGTTTATATAAAGTGACATATATGTATTTGTTGTCTTTAGTAATGTTACTAAAGACAACTACCCTAACAACAATTCATAATTTTTAAGAAAACCCTGCAGAATCCTAGAATCGGATTTTTATACTCAATAAGTTTTAAAAGAAGGAATTTTAAGGTCTTATAAAATGAAATGTAATCCTTTGTCCCCAGGAGCCCCACATGCTCTGTTAGGAAAGACAAGACGCCCTCGCACCGCCTTCACCTCGCAACAGCTCCTCGAGCTGGAGAAGCAGTTCCGCATGAACAAGTACCTGTCGAGACCGAAGAGATTCGAAGTGGCTACCAGTTTGATGCTCACTGAGACACAGGTAATTATTTTTTTCAATATTTTAAAAAATTCATACATACACACAGTTAGATTTTTAGTAAAAAAAAGCAGCTTTTTGCTTTATCTCACATAGCGAGCGTAGTGAGAGAGAACCTAGTGTCAGACAACTCAGACAACAAGACACTCCTTTCACCGCATCCCGATTTCGCACGTTGAGTGCGGCGTAACTCAAGAAAAAGTATAAAATATTCGTACAATAATTTAGACGCAGTTCGATAAGAACATAAGCTATATGCTTTCTTACCGAGCTACGTCTAGGTAAATTATTGTACAGTTCCTAGATTCCCGCTACTTTAATTTTTTTATATAATACTTTTTCTAAAAATGTTTTTCTTATAAACAAACTAAATTAAATAATAGGATAATTTTAAAAATATAACTATTAAAGCTATTATGGCGAAATATTTTTGGGGATTTCCCAGATCTTGACAAATAGTGTGTTATTTGTGTTAGGTTTCACAATGATTTATCAGTTCCTCAAATCTTATCAACACTTGAATTGAGAGGAAATTGGACAACGAACCTATCTTTGATCATTATCTTGCATTTCGCAAAATACGAAATGACTATGCATTAGGATATTCGTCAAAGATCTGGTGCTTTTTACCTATTAGATTAGTTGTAAAAAAAATACGTTTAGTTACTTATAAGAATAAAAAATTAAAACAAAGTACTTTATAACCAAATCGGATATTCCAACCATCTAGTTCACTTACCCTATAATCATTCTTTTAATCGTCAAATTCACTTTTTTAAACTTTAAATTCAAAATAGACTTTTTGACTTTGAAAATTATAAGTTTAATCTTAAAAAAAGAAGAATGCAAAAAAGCATGAATGTGAAGAAGATTTTAATTTTGTAACATCTTTTTTAAGAGGCGTACTTAAATGGTTATAACTTACAATAAAACCATAAATATTACATGTTTTTTTTTTTTACATTACTTTAAGCCTTTTTATACAAATTATTTAATAAGTCAAATTTGGAACAAAAAATTTACGTAATATATCAAAAGATTCCCCAAAAAATACTATATATTTACACATAAATCCTTGAAAAATACCTAAATCCTAATAAACTACCTACACCACACTTAAAATAACCCAAATTCAGTTTTTACGTCCCCCGACACTAAAAACAACCCTATTTTGACATTCGCAAGTGGCTGTCAAGTTGAACGATGCCCGGATTTGAGCTTACACGCTTTACAAGATTACAGGGGCGGTGAGATACGCAATAAATGTTATGGCGTGGGGCTTTTATGCGGGTCCTTTTAATCTCATGTTATAAATCATAAGCTAAGGAATGAAATGAAATGAAAAAAGTTTTCATGAGTTTGGCTGTTTAGTTTATGGTCTTTGTGTGTTCAGTTTTGAGGAAATTCTTTAAGTAGAGCGGTTAATGTATAATTATTTGATTAGTAGATATTAGTTTAGTGATTATGTTAAATATAATTTTTCTATATTTTTATTAACTGTGGCAAGCTAATAGAGGGTGAGACTTATTATGAAAGAATATCTACATTTCCAAAGATTTTTCCTAAATTAAAACGTTTTTGAAGGGTCGGCAACGCGTAAGTGATGCCCCTGGTGTTGCAAGCGTCCATAGGCCACGGTAACCACTTACCATCAGGTGGGCCGTGTGCCTTGTTGCCACCGTCGTGGTATAAAAAAAAAAATACCAATGAGATCATCGTGGTGCGTTCAAACAGTGTTTGGTTGTAAACGCGATTGGTTATGGTTTCGATCCCAGTCGAGGGATCTTTAATTTATTTTCATATCCTAATCTAGTAAAGGTCAGAATTCCGCTACTTAACACGCAATGTTTAAGACATTGCGTTTTAAGTAGCGGAATTCTGCTCTCTCATTAGGCTCTCTATGTCCACCTTGCTATGCGTGAAGCTAAAATAAAAAATAAAGATTTTCTCCCTTGTATAGCTTATACCTACATAGATATTTTGGTGATGATAATTTTTATACGTATTCCTAAATTATCTTTTCATTGTTAAAGGTAAAAATATGGTTCCAAAACAGAAGAATGAAATGGAAACGTTCCAAAAAGGCGCAACAAGACACAAAAAGTAAGGAGCCGCACACAAGCGACGAGAAAAAAAACAAAGAGACGTCCGACGATAAACAACCTGCAATGGCGGCTGATTTGACAGCTGTCAAGCCGCCCCCCATGCTGGACAGGGACAGAATTATCGCGCTAGAGCGAGAGAGAGCCATGGCCGCCGCCAACTTTAATTCGAATTTGGAAAACAATAGACGCGGGTTGGCGGTTATGAGCCAAGATGGCAGACCGGGCATCGACATGTTTAGGCCGTATGTAGTATGAAATTAATTAAATATTTTGTTTATTTATCACTTTTAGTTGAAAGATACTGATATACTGATAGTGTGGGTATACGCTGTTTTTTTATCTAGTCGTAAATAAGGATGATTCTATTTGTGAATCCTAATTAATAGAGACTATGTCGTTGTAAAATATATGTTAATAAATAGTGACAACTGGGTATGATGTAATAAAACTATTGAGTAACGTTAAGTTATAGGTAACTTTATGATTATTTAATTTGATTGTTTTATCTAATTTAGGCATAAGTATATTAAATTATCGTCTATTCAGCATAATTGGATAATTGAATGAGCTGATTTTATAACCAGCATTTAAACTGTATTAATATTTCTTATTTTCTATACCTCAAATATGAGAACATTTTGACACCTGAAAACGGCCCCTGATTTGTTTATGGTGTAAAATAAATCATTTATTATGATTATTTTTACTTGTAACATTATAAAAACTACCTAACCCGTCATTTTATTACGCACAAGCTTAATTCAATTTTTTGACGCTCAAATTCAACTTCAGCTCGTAAATTTACACATCAAATTCAATTATTTGAATTTCATTTATTCTTCTTAAAAAATAATAAATATTTTGAAGTTTAATAAAACTAAGCTGAATTTGATGCGTAAAAGAAAGAATTTGAATTTCATAATATGTAATAAATATTACCATGATATAAATTCTTTTAAGAACTAGCTTTAATTTTTGAAAATGTATGTATTTTACAATAGAATTAATATTAACAATTAAAAAAGTGTACTATAGAGTGGGCAACTTAAAAACTTTAAAACAAATATTTAAATACTTTAATGAACAGAAAAATAGCCTATTTACCCGGAAATGGCTTCAGTGATTCGGTTTACATAATTTTTCTTTGGAAATTTTTTTCATGCATTATATTTTCTTATATAAAACAAATAAATAAGTAAGCATAACTTTAAAAACGACAAATGGGTTCAACACCCAACACGCAAAATTATTGTATGAATATAATTAAATTTATATAAACGCTGATAACTTATAAGTAATTAATTTATCTACCTCATAAGACGCGTGAAAATTTAAATAATTTAGCAAAAAATATTACCGCCATCTTTAATTTGCTGTCAAATAGACATTTGCTGTCAAAGTGACGTTTTGTGTCAAAAACTTGTCTACTCTATACTGCCGTTAAGTAAATAAGTTAATTTGAACTGATACAGGCCAAATAAATATTAAAATATAATATAATATTAATAATTAAATATAATTATTTATAGTATACACGTAAGTGCTAAGTTCTGTCATACATTTAAGAATTGTAAAATATTAAGTATTAATAATAGGGATATAATTATATAATATTAATAATAAATATAATATTATTTTTTGTAATGGCATCTTTCTTCAGTATTATTATTTTTTAACTGTGGTTATATTTTGTTAAGAATAAATGCATGTAAAAATAAATGCTGCTTTCTTACATAATCTTTAATGACTCCGATAAGGTAGTCTTGGGTTTGATTTTCCTATAAGTCAGGAATTTGAACGAGATATTTATTTATGTATTTGAAGATAAAATATATTTCTAGCTTCATGTATCCCGCATATAGCAAGGTAGGCAGAGGGAACAGGAGAACCTACTTTCCGCCGAATTGAGGCATTGCGTGCTGAGTGGCAAAACGTAACGCCGCGTTTTGCACATAATATATATGTTTTATGTTATTTAATCAATTTTGTACTATCTGTGCCAATTTGGCCTTTTTTGCCTATATTAAATTATCAAGAATATTTGTGTGACAGCAAAATTGATATAATTTGACAATTAGTAACTTTTTCATCAAAAAAAATATTGAAAATCTTATATATGCTTTATATAAATAACGTTTGATTATTATATATTTTATTTTAAATATCTTATTTTTTCTACTTTAAATTGTATAAAAACAGTCCATTGTGAAAATAATTAACACAATATGGCAACACTGAATGTATTTTTTTTTAAATCACCAATAAAGTGGCTATGAAATTACTATTAGTGTAAATATAATAAACATGTTTAGATTTTAGTATTAATTTATAAGAGTTTGTATTGTATAAAACATAAAAAATGTATTATACAGTGTATGTAAAGAAAATATTGAAAATATAGTGAATATGTTTAAATATGTCTTTTTCTTTTACCTTTGCCTTAAAAAAAGTGAACTTCAATTTGAAATTTTCACCTTAAAGTTGTAGAGAAAGAGTACATAAAATATAAAAAATATTTTTTATACCTAAAAGGTACAGAGCTTCACGTTGTATCCCGCATATAGCAGGGTAGGCAGAGGGAACCTAGTGTTAAGCCACTCCGTTCCCCATTTTACGCCGAATTGAGGCATTGCGTGCTGATTAGCGAAACTCAACGCTGCGCTTTGCCTTGTTACCAAACCCATGAAAATGAAAACACTAAGCTCACATTTCCTGGAGAGGGAATCGAACCCACAACCTGTCGTGTTTACAGTCGCACGCTTGTGCCTCTGCGCCACGACAGGCACTAAAAGGTAACTGATTTTTTTTCGCACAAACTTCACAAATGCACTTAAAGGTAACGTTATAATGAAAATAATTGAAAAAGTACTCGTCAAGACTTAATTAAATTTAAATTGAAGCTTATCAGAAGACTAGCTATCATATAAAAAAAGTCTTCATATTTGGTTCAGCCAGTAATAAGTTAGGCGCCAGGACTAAAAAAAAATACAATCGCCTTCTTTTTTTCAAGTTAAAAACTATAACTGCCTCTAAATAAAAGATTCTAATTTATTTCTCTCAAAGTAAATAATACACACGATATTTGTGGGTTCGAACCCCACTCGAGGTAAATAGATCATTTTAATATACATTTGTTTTCCTGACATTCCTAGAAAAAGATCAGCGTAGAAAGTGAATTACGGAGTGACTTATCTCTAGGTTGTTATTTATACCACACTATGAGATGCTAAAGTTTTATTGTATTTTAAAAATTAATGCAGGTTGACGACACTGTAACTACTCCACTACAAAGATAATAATTAAAATTATATCAAAAAAAGAATAATAACTTAAATAAATTACACTAAAAGTAGTATTATTACGAGTAACTCAAAAACTACTCGCCAGATCTTAACAAAATTTAAATAATTTGATGTAGTCTACATTAACAACTATAATGAGCCTCTCGAGTGAGCATCAGCAGCATTTAATTCCCATAAACATCAGTATAGTGTTCTTGGACAGAAAAATATAGGTACTTTTCTCAATAATAAGTTTTCAATGTTAACTTATGTATGGCAGGTCTGTAATTATTACTTATCGACCTAGTCCAGAAATAGAACAATACTTAGATACCTTAATTATCATTTAACTCATAACTATATTAATGTTAGTTTATACGTTAAAGTCTGTTAAGTGCTGATCAACGTCTCCAAGTGTGACAGAAAGACAGAAAATACCCATTTTTCTATATAATTTTTGATTTCAAATTGAAAAATCCAAGTAAATGACAAGTTTTAGGTGAAGAAAATAAAGCGAAATGTTAATATACATTTCACAATCTGTCGGCGAGCGATCGCTTACAGGATAAATTAGGGGAAGCTCTACAGCTACCGACGGCCGGTAGGGTGGCCATGACGGAGGAAAATCTTTCCGCATTTCCTGCATTTTATGAAGTAAGTAATAATTAAAGTTTTAACAAAAAAGTGGGGAACGGAGTGTCTTAATACGTCTGTTTTCAGGTTCCCTCTGCCTACTCTGCTATATGCGGGATACAGTGTGAAGCTATTCATTCATATTCATTCATTCATTCGTTCAAAAAAAAAAGATATCCGACTTTAAATAAAATGCACTAAAAAGTGAAATTATTACGATTAAGTTGAAAACTGCTTGTCAGATCTTATTTTTTATATGGGACCCCATAACAAAAGAATCATGAAAAATAGTTCACCCAGGAAAAAGTTATGCAGTAACACACATAAAAAAAATAGTCGAATTAATAACCTCATCCTTTTTTTAGGTCTGTTAAAAAAGCCATACTTACGCATTATCTGCATAATTAATGACGTTAAACGCCGCACTCTGATTTGCCATTGATGATATTAAAAATATTTTCGGCTAAGCAGTGTTCAAATTGTTTTCTCTTCATTATATCACGATCGTTATGACAAAAACATCATCATCGGATCACACTATGTAAGTAAATATTGAACTGTCATCGGATCCGGACACGTATACAAATTTTAAAACAAATCAAACGACAAAAATGACCAAGACGTTGCAAGATTCTCTTACATAGATAGATACAGGTAAAACTAATAAAAAATCAGCTTCATACTTTATGCTGAGTAACAGGGTAGACAGAGAAAACCTAGTGCCTACACACTCCGTTCTCCACTTTCCGCTCAAATTCAGAACATTGCACGATAAGTGGCGAAACTCAACCGCGCTTTGTATTGCCAGAACGAAGAAATGAAAATAATTTAAATACAGTAATTCCCCTGAGTGGGAATCGAACCCACAACCAACGGCAGGTACAGTCAGACGCTGTCGCACTGCGCCACGATGGTCTCTTTAGCTTATAAAATCATATTAAAAATATAAAAGTCCACACTATTACAAAAAGCACGTCACCCGAGGCACTCGCGCGTATAAATTACGAAGGAAAAACTCAGCATTCGTTGCGCGTTCAGAACGAGACCTCTCTCCTCTCTCCTGTCTCGCTCTACGTCTTGTTACTCATTGGGATCTATTCATAGCTGAGTGTTACATTTACAGCGATATTCTCTATTAATTTATCTATTAAATGTTAATTTTTATTATTTTTATTGTTTATTTGAACTAGTTTAATGAGGTTACCATTTATGTAGACTTCAGGTTGCTTTACCATGTTGGATGACATCGTGTGTAAAGTTGATTCTGGAACTTTAATGTATTTCTAATGAATGTATGAAAATGACAAATTTTATACTCCTCCATAATTTGAAACTGCATAATTTTCGTAAAACTAAATCTAAAAGTGTCAATAATTATGATAAATTAATAAATTCTAATTCTTTTCAAAATAAAAAATATCAATAAAAGCATAGAAAATTGTTTCTTGTAAAACAAAAAGAACAAGGAAAGTTAACTTGTCACTTTAAATCTGTATTCTATATATATATATTTTTTAAGCGCATTTTAATTCATTTTATACAAACTCAAAAATAAAAATCCAATAGAGAAGAAACTTCCTAACAAGACATGGATCCATGAGTGTTGAAGAGAAAGGAGTTTGGAACAGTATCAGAAACTTATAGCCCAAGTGTCGATTTTCGGAACACCTTAAAAACACGAATTAAGTGTCCATCTTTACTGCCTGTCGTTCCTTACTTTACTTAAATACTCTCTCTCACTTTCTTTCTTCCTAACAAGAAATAAGTAAAGTAACACGAAAAATATTAAGTAATAAACAAGTATATTTATGTTTTATTTCTAAGCAACGTTGACTCTATTTATTTACGTATAAAATACAGATTATTCTTAAATTAAAAATCTTAAATTAACACAGATAATACAATATTTGAAAAGCCACTCTCGTCTATAGCTGTATGCAGTGGGCGGAGCACGTCGTGATTGATGCCCTTTGTTTAAACAACACGCTCAAACTCAAGATACTCGTACAGACGGACACGATTATATCTATTGTTATGTTCACTTCGCTGTCATATTATGAAATAGAAGCAATTTAGCAAAAATGTTTGCTACAACTTAGTAATCATGTTGAAATCTATTAGAAATGAATTTAATGAAAGAATATGGATTGTGGGATACGTTTTGTTTTAATATATTTATGTGTAGATTGTTTTTTTTATTTAAATAAGCTTTATGTTATAAACTTAAAGAGTCAAGTCAGTGTGGAGGCTTCATTACAATTTTATTATTATTTAATTTACCTATTTAAGTAAAGTAAAAGTTTTCCTATCTTTAGAATAAAATTACAGAAAAAAAATCTAATTAAAATGTCACAATAACAACTTATTTTAACGTAATATCAACGAATAATTTTTTGCTCAACTAGCACATTCGCCATAATAAAAGAACTGAATTGAACTATCTACTTATTTTAAATTCTAAAACAGTTATATTAACGTAATTTTTAGTAACATTGATATTAAATATTTTTATTTTAACGTTACAATCAAGTTAATTATTATAGCTCTATTTATAGAATTTTCTCCAAAAAATATATCACACACTTTATTTTTTCACATTCCAATTTTTATTTATATAAATTTGTAAAAAGTAAATAAAAACTCTTTGAATAGTGTTCATTTACAAAAAGAAACGTCAAAGTCAAAAAGCGCGGGAACGGCGGCGCCGCGCCGCGCTGGTGCGGCGGGTTTTCGTTACAAAATCAAACATCAAATATTGATATTCCCGAATCTGTATTCTGTTTGAGGTGCCGGATACTATTTGCAATTTCGCGTTTCGATCATCCGACATTGTTATTCTTGTGAATAAACTATTTGCATATAAAATTGACACGAGCTCTGTCGCCGAGGTACGACGCGGTGGGAACTTACAATCTGTAAGTAGATATGTTATAACACATATAGGTAAGCGTTTATATCAAATAGTTCTACTCATAATAAATTTCTTGCAGATATTTATATAAGAAATATTATAAAAAAATTGATGGGCATCGTAATTGAAATTGTAAATAAAGAGGTCTTACCCGATCCATTAGATATTAAATAGATTGAAAGTAAAATTGAGTGACTCAGTTACTTGCTGCTGTCCTGCCATGTGTAGGTATAACTTGGGTGTAGGTAATTAGAAAAGATTTCTGAAGATAAGAAATCTTTAAGAAGAGTCATACACTTAGTATGTAAGGCAATCAGATTAATTGTTAAATTTATCCTAAATGAAGTCTTCTGCTATGGAAAAATATAAAATAAGTTGTTAGAGCTCATATGTCTCTGTTAATTACGGCAATGTAACGTTTGTAATCCAGTTAAAAATTTTATGTTGGTATCATAGATAAAAATCATATTCGCCGTGAACCATGCAATGTACAGATAATGCAGGTTTTGATTCTATACGACTCTATTTTATCAACTACAATTCGGTGGAAAGTGGGGAACAGAGTTAGATTCCCTCTGCCTTCCCTGCTATGTGCGGGATACAGCGTGAAGCATGTATGTATGTATGTAACTACCCACAATCCAAGACATCGACAATGTCAAAAAATTTAAAATTTAAAATCAAGTTTTATGTTATATACATATATTACTAGAGCTATTTCTTATAAAAGTAATTTTAATAAAAAGAAAATATAGAATATATTTATACACAACTTATCACTTAATAAACTTATCTCGAAATCTGATGGGAACGGAGTGTCTTGGTACTCGATTGTCTGATTACTCTCCTGTGCAGAAAAACGCGTGAAGCTACAAAAAAAATATTCATAGTCATCGTAGTATAAATAATTCCCGTATACTTATTCTATAGGTTTCACAAAATTTGCAAACTCCACCATTTCATGTAGTTTCCATATATATTGTGTTCATTGTACAAAGAAGGTTTCACATAAATACCTATTCTATACATTTAATGTCAAATAATAAAACTAACTCAACTTGGCACAAGCTTCCACACATACAGCCTTATCGAATTACTCTTAAACAACTTAAATTTTATTACATTTCTATAAATTTTCTTTAAAAATAAACTCTATTACAATGACAAATATACAATTTAAAAAGAATAAAGGCATATAAAAGCGTACACATCCGTTGGCAAGGCGGGAAGACGGCCGTTGATTGGTGCAAATTGAATTTACCGAGGGGGGTATTGTCGTGTTGGCGATCGCTGGCTGATTGCTCGTTTGCGGTGCGACGATTTTGTGTGGATATGACTTAAAAAGAAATAGGAAATTTTCCTATTTTTTTTAGAAATAATTAAGATTTTAATAAAAAAAGAATACGGTGTAGTCATATAGTTTGCACTAAAAAGTAATAAGTATTATTATGAAGAGCTCAAAAACTGTTCGTCGAATCTGAACTAAATTTTAATATCACCAAAATTGGTTCTCAGTGTTATGGGGTCACATAAAAAAAATATAGTCGAATTCAAAACTTCCTCCTTTTTTTGAAGTCATTTAAAAATATAGCAGTAGGTTTGTTTGATATATTATCACGTTGTAATTCTGACGTTCTGGTATTTAGAAAAACTCGAAGGTATTGCTGAAAGCATTTATAATATCCACAAAAAAATAATAAAAAAAGGAATAGAGGTATCAAAGGACACCCGGATGGAACGAAGTTCCTTTCGATTAATTAGTGAAAGAATTGTAATAAAATTTTATTTCTTTTAAGCTAGTTTTTATTATTAACAAATATAATGTAATATAAGATCAATATGAAAAAGAAAGAGAAAATGAAAACAACTGGCATGCTTTTTATGTGAGAGAGAGAGAGAGACAGACACACAGAGAAACTCGCGCACGGCTCACGGCTTACAACTATAACAAAAAGCGTCGTTACGACTTTTGATCTTAATTTTCTCTTTCGCATCGCGCGATAAGGAACTTCATTCCAAAAAACGGTTTATCTTGACAATATGTTCTTTCTGTCTAGCGATCAGCGGATAAAAAATTTAGAACCCAAGTCATCGCTTTATAATAATCATAATCAACCGATAGTCAAGACCAAGAACTTAAAATTCAATATGTAGAATCTTGAATTTATTGTAGTATAATTTTATATAAATATTTTTTATTTAATACAAGTAAATAAGTAAGTCATATCCACCCAATTCTCCCACAGTGTTACCAGTTCACATGATTGTCCGTGACGAGGTAGCAACACCGCTCAAACAATGCCCGAAATCCGAATCAACTTTCCTTGAATACTAAGATTATTTCCCTTGGAAATACATAGCTTGCTTAGGGCAGAGACCACAGACGGACAAATTTATGTTCTATATTTATATATTTAGCTTTCATAAATATATCTTTAAGGATTCGTTCGAATATATAAGTAGAAATACTTCTGAATGAGCCGAAAATGAGAAAAAGCCTCCAAAATACGCGTTGTCTTAACAATCTGTAACTCATAGACGAATACAAAAATGTATATTTAACACATGGTAGTGTGTATAATATTTAATTTGCTAGTAGTTACGAAAAATATTGTATTTTTTCATTTCTTCTTTATATAAACTCTAACTATGCCTCTATATGTTCCAACCCCTGAATCCATATAATTTTATTAAAAAGCTTTCCTTCACGTATCATGTACGAAAACGAAAACAGACCACTTCTTCATATAACTGTCTAATTTAATACTCCACTATGTAGATATTTGTCAAAAAAATAATTAAAAGATTTCCCTTCACTTTATACTAATAAAAATATAGAAATCTATATATAAATACGTGAAGCAAAAACTTTGTACCCCTTTTCACAAAAATTACGCGGGCGGAGAAGCATGAAACTTGGCACACTCATAGTTTATACAGAGAAAAAGTGCAGAATGCTAATATTTTTTTAAAGTAATGCATAAAAAGTATATTAATTTAACAAAATAATTGTTACACACACTACCATGGTTTGACATCCATGTTTATATAAAGTGACATATACATACATTGCTAAAGACAACGCGTTGTTAACGCGTCTACGGGGACACTAGTACAACTAAATAGGCCAAAAATGAAAACATATATACAAAAACGCAGGACAAAACGTAACAAAAAAGCAAACATCGACACATCTATCTATCTAAGTTAGAACATAAAACAAATCAAAACATTAAGAACACTACCACATTAAGCTAATAGCCCTACACAATGTACACGCAATTTAGGTAAAAGCAAGAAAAGATAAAAGCCCAATAAATTCCCAGCGCCATCTATACCATTGAATTATTCAACAGCTAATCGGCGTTAAGTTACGATTGTTACTTCAAATTGTTTTATGTGGTTTTCATAGCTAGTGAGTGAGCGTTATTAAGTTTGTAATTTAGATCTATATATAAATACGTGGAGTAAAAACTTTTTGAAGTAAAAATATATATATATATATATATAGTAAGGATTTAAAAATACTTTATGCATTACTTTAAAAATGTTGAAGGTTCTGCACTCCTTTCTGTTATAAACTATACTCCTCAAGTTAAATTTCACGCCTCCGTCGCCTTAGTTTTCGTAAAATGGGGTACACAAAGTTTTTATCAATGGCTGCATTATATATAGATTCAGTAACACAAACAATCAAAGCATCATACCAAAACCAGCCCAAATATAGAAAATATATAAGTATATTTATAAGAATTTCCATGTAGCTCAGTTTACTGTAACGCGTCGACAGATTCTAAGAGGCTCGGATACGAATGCGTTTACATTCAAATTTATATACCCTACTAAATTAATAACATGATAACGAACTGTTAAATAACAAGTTTGAGATATTTTGCTGTTAAGTTATGCAACTTAACAGCAAAATATTGTCTGAAAAAGCTGTTATTTTGGCTACGTCTTTAGGGAAAAAGAATTATTTAGATTTTGACAAAATGAATGTAATAAAATTACATTACATGCATAATGAATTTAAATTTAATGTAACCCAAATGTAACCTCCTCACATTAATCTATGCCAAAAAATACAAACACATTGTTGCACCACTGCCTTTTAAAAAAAGTTACATAGATATATTATTAGTAACTAGCTTTCCGCCCTCGGCTTCGCCCGCGTGGATTTCAGTTATATCACGCGACATGGTAAGGAGTAGCCTATAGTCTTTCCCAAGGTCTAGACTATTTGTCAAAATTGGTTAAGTAGTTTAGGTGTGAAAGTTGTAAAAAGTTGAACATCTTATATGATTTTATGTTTGACAATAAGGAGCTGCCATACAAACTTTCATCCCCTATTTCAACCCCTTTAACCATTTTTTCGCGATAAAAAGTATTAAGTCCTTTACCAGGTTCAGTTCTATCTCCA
Source organism: Philaethria dido (assembly GCA_033558755.1). Lineage (NCBI taxonomy): Eukaryota > Metazoa > Arthropoda > Insecta > Lepidoptera > Nymphalidae > Philaethria > Philaethria dido. Next base: position 88,797 of record JAKGSA010000729.1, read on the forward strand.
TACCAAATTTCATCATAATCGGTTCAGTGATTTAGGCGTGAAAGCGTAAGATACAGACAGACAGACAGAGTTACTTTCGCATTTATAATATATATATTAGTAAGGATTTTGGTGATAAGCGGACTTGATTTGACTTAGCTTCTCGCTTCTTCCTTTAAGCAAAGGAAATTTAATGCTTTGTTTCATTCAATTCTAATTAGACACACCATTATTTAATACTAAAACTCAACACCACGCTTATCATATTTAAAGCAGAGAAATAAAAATAATACGGAGAAAATCAAACATTTAATTACACTGTCGTGGCGCAGAGGCACAAGCGTGCGACTGTAAACGCGACACGTTGTGGGTTCGATTCCCACTCCAGGAAATATAATTTTTCATTTCCTGGGTTTGGTAACAAGGCAAAGCGCGGCGTTGAGTTTCCCAACTCAGCAAGCAATGCCTCTATTCGGCGGAAAGTGGGGAACGGAGTGTCTTAACATTAGGTTCCCTCTGCCTACCCTGCTATATGCGGGATACAGCTTGTAGCTATGTATGTATGTAAATTAAACAAATACGTAAATGTGTACGTAAGTGTGCACTACACATATGTTTGAAATATAACTTGTATAGTGAATGACATACATGTTCCTAAGACAACACCTATTTTACACATGAACATTGCCTCTACTCATATTAAAAGAATAAAGTAAATAGGCTGGTTCTAGACATTAAAAATGATAATGGCTCCAGTTAATTATAGTGAACACCCATTCCAAGTGGGTAACTGCGGTATATGTTAGCGCTATTGCTTTTTTATGTAAACGAGACATTTACACAAATGTGTTTCAATGTGTTGCTCTCTACGTATTCTATGTAGGGATTGAAGGTGGAACTACATAGAGCTGTTGGCTTAGAAAAAAAAATTATTATTTTTTTTTTATTTATTACGTAGGTTGTGCTTTTAAATGTTTTTCAGATATATATTTATTTTGGCTTGGTAACAAGGCAAAGCGCGGCGTTGAGTTCCGCCACTTAGCACGCAATGTCTCAATTCGGCGGAAAGTGGGGAACGGAGTGTCTTAACACTAGGTTCCTTCTGCCTACCCAGTTATAAACGGGATACAGCGTGAAGCCATGTATGTATGTATATTTATTTTTCTGCTTATTATATTAGCATTTTTAAGTAAATAATAGACTCCACATATTATAGTCATCCGTGATATTTAGTGCTACATGCAGTGGTTGCGTATGTTGCTTTGAATTCCGATAATGAAAACTTTGTTCTTATTTATAAACTAGATAGATTTTTTTTTTCAACTTCAAGCTGTGTCCCGTACATAACAGGGTAGGCAGAAAGAACCTGACAATCTAGTGTTAAGAAACTCCGTCCTCTTGAGATTTCTATTCCCCAATTTCCGTCGAATTGTGACATTTAATTTGATAAGTAGCGGAACTCAACACCGCGCTTTCCCTTGTCACCAGAGCCCTCGCTCTGAAAACAGTAAATATTAATTATTATAAATAATTAATATATTCATTTCCTGGAGAGAATCGAAGCCACAGCCTGTTGCGTTTACCGTCGCACGTTTGTGCCTTTGACACAAGCCTCAATTGGAATATATTTTTTTATTGCCTATTAAAATACCAAAAAAAAATATTAAATAAAAAAAATAGAAAACATAATCTCCATATAATTCCGCTGAAATTTAATCTGTATAATGTTTTCCGATTTGCAACTTGACTTGTGGCTGAATAGCTTTACGTATGCCATTTTATTTTGTGACTATTCTCTACGAAAATAGACTTTAATATCATAGACATAGTGATTTTAGCAAGAAATGTGTAACTTTGTGAATCTGTTCTCTCAAATATTGTAACGGCGCCCGAAATCCCCGCCAAAGCGAACGAAAATCGCCCATTTGGATTACTTACAAACCTTTCTATATTGATTTGTTATAAATTACTTTTAATGGTTTAAAATAGATGTATTAACTGATAGAATCTTTTAGATTAGTTTTTTTGCGCTTTTTAAATAAAACTATTTTAACCGGATTCATCGCAAATACCAATAACATACTTAGTGGAAATAAAAAAATATTAATAAATTGTAAAATATTTTTATGAAGAACATAATATATAAAAGAACAAAAGAACAAATATTTTTGCCATCATAACAAATTGAGTACTCATGGCTTTTGTAAAGAGCTAAAACTAATATGACGCTAACTCTACCCGTCACTATCGTTTAACAAATCTGCTTATAGTCGACAAGACTGATTGGACGATAAACATAAAAAAAAATAATAATTAAAATCTAAATAAAAAAGAGAATCGAGCTGGAAATAAAATGGATTACAAAATAAAGTCATTACGAATAACATAATTAAATTTAATTTGCGGCGTTGAGTTCCGCCACTCAACACACAATGCCTCAATTCGGCGGAAAGTGGGGAATGGAATTATTGAAAGAGAATGGAGTGTCTTAACACTAGGTTCTCTGGTTCCCTCTGCCTACCCTGCTATATGCGGGATACAGCGTGAAGTTGAAAAAAAAAATAACTAAATTTAAATGGGACCACATCAGAAGCACTACCTGTTATATAATAAAATCATCATAATTAGTTCACTCAATAGATATGCGGTTAACACATATTATAAGAAATACAGTCTAATTGAAAATGTCCATATTAAAATGTGTATATTAATAGATTATTAACACTTGTGTCTCTGTTGACGCGTTAACAACGCGTTGTCTTTAGCAATGTGTGTATATGTCACTTTATATAAGCGTGGATGTCAAACCATGGTAGTGTGTGTAACATTAATTTTATAAATTTAATAGACATTTTATGCGTTATTTAAAAAAAAAATGTTAGCATTCTGCACTCCTTCTCTATATAAACTATAAGTATGCCAAGTTTCATTCTCCTCCGTCCGCGTAATTTTCGTAAAAAGAGGTGCAAAGTTTTTGCTTCACGTATTTATATATACTAGTGTCCCCGTAAATGCGTTAATAACGCATTGCGTCGTGACGTATATGTCACTTTACATAAACATGGATGTCAAATCATGATTGATGATTAAATCAGTGTGTGTAACATATATTTTATTTATTTATGACACTTTTTATGCATTAATTTAAAAATATATTATCATTCTACACTCCTTTGCTGTATAAACTATAAGTGTGCCAAGCTTCATGCTCTTCCGTCCGCGTAATTTTCGTAAAAAGGGATCCAAAGTTTTCGCTTTACGTATTAATATATAGATATTTGCCAATAACACTTACTAATATTATAATTGTGAATGTAAGTTTGTTTGTTACGCTTTCACGCTAAAACCGCTGAACCGATTATCATGAAACTTTGGGTACATATTATATTGGTATGGAAAAGGACATAGGATACATTTTATTTCTATTTTATTTTTTTATTAAGACGAACATTTCAAACATTAATTTCGCTAAGTAATATCTAAACGCACTATAAATATTTTATAGTAAAATACGTATTCCTCTTTATATTTTATTACTCTTTAACCTCTTCATACATGCTCTCCGGAGGGTCCTCACGTTTTTTACGTGACCTTCTTCCCAGTATCATTGCTACTGTGTTCTTGAAGGTCAACCGAGGTCTCCCCCTACCTCTCTTGCCACTCACCTTTGCTTCATATATCTCTCTTACCATTCTCCGCTCTGATTTTATTAAGCTTCACGCTGTATCCTGCACATAGCAGGGTAGGCAGAAGGAACCTAAGAACCAAAAGAAGTGTTAAAAGACTCCTTTCCCGCCCCTTCTCCGCTCTGGTAGCTTCGATTAATTCAGTAAAATGGGCAAAGTCGCGAGCAAAATATAGTAAAGCAATGTAATTAGAAACTAAGCGTAATAAACGTCACCATGTCGTTGAATTTTATGCGATCATAATTTTAATGGCTCATCCATGGTTATATGGCCATGGTTTATGATGATATTTACCGTGATTGATTTTTGATAACCGCTCTATAACAGTTTATGTGCCATAAAATTATATATATATTTTTTTTATTTTCACATGTTTTTTTAGTATTTTATGGAGCGAAAAAACTAGGAACATGGCATATCTAAATTCTTTTTTTTTATTTTATTTTAAATTATATTTTTTATATCAACACATGTTTTTTACTTAAAAAAATATATATTTCATTGAAGATGTTTATACTGTATCTTCAATAACAACAGCATGTAATGCCATCTTTCGGTATGAAAAGGGGTTAACAATTTTACAAATAAATGCTTTTTTTTAAAACGGTGTATAATTTTATTTTTGTATTAAAAGTAATAACTTATTTAAATTATTAATAAATCTTTTTGACATATAAGTTATATTACTGTAAGATTTCTTGTTGATTACATTCAGTAGTTTTTGTTTGGAAAAATAACAAACAGTGTCCATACTCACAAGCTCTCGCATTTAGCACATGAACAGAATTTATTATTGTTTTTTTTTATTTTATTATTCTAGGAATAATGATATAAAAAATATTTTTTATCTTAAATCAATTTTCTAATAAGCCTGACATCTATCGCATAAATTATAATGCATTTATAATCTGTAATACGTAAGAAGTAGTTAACAAACACACACCTAGATGTCGCCACCAATATATAAGCCGACCAAATTAAAAAGTTAAGTCTGCTATAAACCACTTTCCAATAATAACCTCTTTTAAATTATCCGGGTTACCACACAAATGATTCTTTTGTCAACAAGCATGGACGTGAATGTGTTTTAAATATTTTTTAAATAAAAAGTTACAAAAACAATGTAATGTTATAATATAGACAGTATTTATTTTTATGTTTTAGTTTGTTCGTTTTAATTATTATAGTAAAATGAAGGTTGTGGAGGCGAAAATTGTTGTTTTGGGCTCGCAAGGTAATCATTTATTTATTCGTTTTTTTCCAATGTGATTTAATGATCGAAGGAAGTTATTTCACTTATAGTGTTACATTATGAAATGCTTCTGAGGAGGGATATGCTCGTTATTGTTTCATAATAAAAATTAATGGTATAACGCAGTATTTCGTATGTAAAAAAATATATATACTAACACAAAATTATAAACTATTTAATAACTACTAATATATTTAAAAAGGCAATAAAATTATCTAACTAGAATAAAATACAGACTAAATCCTGTTTTATTATATAAAAGCCGTTTTTTTATTTACATAAAGCCAAAGGACAGATGATATCATTTTCAAAATATTTAATTTTTTTTTCGTTTATCAATTTTGACTTGACATTGTGATTGTTTATATAAAAACTTCGAGAACAAAATAATTATCTGTCAGTACTCAGTATATTTACAATGTAAGGAATTACTTAATATTGACATAATAATGAATGCCTCTAATGATAATTTATCAATTAACAATGACTAGTAATGTCTTCTGGGAACTTTTTCAATTTTTAACAATGGAACTCATTTAGTTGGTATCTACACAAAAAAAACAAGATACTTATTATTATATCCACCAATATATACAAAATCATTGTAAAATATAGCCTATGTATTATTTTAAAGCTTAAACTACATTTACTGTAAAGTTTCATCTAGATAAGATTAATAGTTTTTATATGAAAGAGTAACAGTCATCTGTCCATACTTTGGTATTCATATTTGCAAAATAGGTGTTTTTGTTGTCTTCAATAATATTTCTGTAAACAGAATGTTATGTACCTCCCACATCTCTTCAATGTTGCATGACATACATTCTTAACTATCTACCATTATTTTGAATAAAATTATCATAATATTAAAAATAAGATGTTACTCGAGTATAATTTAGGTTTAGTTTACAGTAACTATATTAACATAAACAATAAAAATTGATATAAAAACAGTATGGCCCAAATGTATCTGTATCTGTACTTTGTGCCTAAACAAAACCAAGATATTTCGGGATATTTGAAATTGTTGTTGGTTCCCCCATTCTTCCCTAGTGCCTTATTTTGTCATATCATTGTTGTGCCATGATGGCCCAAGATGACGTTCTTAGCTGTCCTAAGATGTCGGCGCCTGTGTACATTGCACACCCTGCACTATAGGTTAAGCCTCTCCTGATGGGAAAAGTAAGTAATGAGATGCACTAGCTATAAAAAAGAATCATCAAAATTGTGTCATCCAGTAAAAAGTTAAACAATAACACACTTAAAAATACAGTTAAATTAAAATCTTCTCCTTTTTGAAATTAGATAAAAAGTATTTAATACATAAAAATATAAATTTTTACTGATAAAAATACCTGACCTAAGAAGTATGCATTTTTGTGTTATCAACTGATTTACGTTGCATACATATATAAAATTTTAACAAATGTATCACATCCTATCTCTTTAAATCAAAGATATGAAATAAAAAGAATGTTATCTTATCAATTTTTTTTTGCAAATAACAGCAAAGGTATTAAATTTGACATCTTAGTCTCAAGTTCAACATGTATCAAAATTAAAAACTTATAATACTTCATCTTTTTAAGAACCTTCATACTGTCATATATATTTCTTTATTTATAGATTTTCTTCTTTTTAAAATTTTCATACACTAGCTGTCTTAGGCTTGAATGATAAAATTTAAGCAATTATATATAGTTGATATGTACTTGCTCTCTACTTGTTAGTCTTGTAAGTGATATTTTTCCTTAATTAAATTCCAAAAATTATAGATTTTGAACTCGGCGGAAAGTGGGGAACGAGTGTCTTAACACTAGTTCTCAGGTTCCCTCTGCTTACACTGCTATATGCGGGATACCGCTTGAAGCTAAAGAAAATGTTTAGTAAAATATTATTTGGATACTTCTCGTTAAGATTTCTCCCTGTAAGATAATTATTAATTAAAAAATATATATATGAACCCTGATTCTAACTGCGAGTGGACCACTTATGTGTATATGCAAACCAGGAGAATAAAATTGATAAATAAAAAATACATACTTCTTAGTGCTATTAATTTAATTTTTATCTGTAAATACAATTTTTTACCTCAGATCGTTTAATTTTCTTGTTTTTTTTTATTTATTCCTATAAGTAATAAAACAATATACCATTTAGTTTTTTAAAAAATATATTGACATATACATTTTTAAACTTCAACTTTTAATATCAAAATATTAAAGAGTATAATCATCATAGTGCATTTTTTTTTTTTCACTTCAACCATACAATATCATTTTACACTATGGCTGGCTGCTCCGTAACTTTATACAGTATAGCATGCTCTACTGAACTCTAATAAATAAAAAATAACGTAAAAAACGTACTACTGCGTAGTACTGCTCTTTATGCCATAAAAATCCAATTTAATAAAATGCTTAGGCAGAAAGTAATTAGGTCATTGCCACAATTCTGACAGTTTGTAGTGTGTAATATATATATTAATTCATGAAGGAAAAATTCTACCTTGAATCTCTAAATGAGGTGTACTAAGTGGCGGAACACAACGCCGCGCTTTGCCTTGTTACCAGAGCGAAGAAATGAAAATACTAAATATTAATTATTATATTTGTATTAATTATCTTCATTATAAGCCCACTATTAATATTATATATAAAGGAGATGTTACCACTGACTGATATATAGACGCTCACACAGCCGTAACCGCTAAATTAAATTTATAAAAAATGAAATTCAGACTCTTAAAAATATTTGATTGAACATTTGTTTCATGGTTTGTCAGAATTCACCTTCTAAGGGTGCAAGTAACAGGTGGAAACTTGCAAAATTCAACCCTTATAAGATAGGCTACTTTAGGTCACGATAACCGACATCCACTCGGGCGAAGCCGCGTACGGAGTCTAGTGCTTATATAAATTAATTATGTACCGTGATGACATCTATATTACTTATGCATATTTTTAAAGCGTATCTTCCCCAATAAGCGTAATTGGAACGATTTTTGTAAACATCACGCTTCCCGCATTATCAAGTCAGATTGAGGGAACCTCTAGTCTAGAAAGGGAGTGTTTTAACACTAGGTTCCCTTTGCCTATCCTGCTATATGCGGGATACAGCGTGAAGCTATGTATGTATATTAAAGATATAGTCGCTTATTCACGTATATAATAAAGACACTTCTTGTTTTGTAATTATTAATGAGGCCGTAGGTCAGTGACCAGCGCATCTGATTGTAAATACGATAGTCATCGTTTCAATCTCCACTCGGGGAACGATTTTAAAATTTGGAGGTTACCAATTCTATTGTATTTTTTTATGTGTGTTACCGCATAACTTTTTACTGGATGAACAAATGTTACAACTTATTTTTTTTACATATGATTGTTAAATACTTCTGATGTGCGCTATTTTTGAGTTATTCGTGAAGGTTTTGCTTTTAGTGCATTTAATTTGAAGTCGGTTTTCTTTTTTGATTAATATCCTAATTATCACTCTAATAAGACAGAGCGCAGCGTTGAGTTCCACCGTTCAACTCGCAATACTTCTAATTCAAAGAACGAAGTGTGTTGACACTAAATTCACTGCCTACCCTACTATGCCTTCATAAGGTTGTCCTGATATTTTTTTTTATTTAAATTTTTACATATATTTCATATTAAGCGTGTAACGTGCAATCAGTCTATTAATTACAGTATGTGTTACTATTTGGATAGTTAATTTTGACATACACTTTTTAAATTTTAATTTATACTAGTGTCCCCGTAAATGCGTTAATAACGCATTGCGTAGTGACGTACTCGTATATGTCACTTTATATAAACATGCATGTCAAGCCATGGTAGTGTAGCATTTATTTTGTTAATTTAGTATACTTTTTATGCATTATTTAAAAAAAATATTAGCAGTCTGCACTCCTTCTCAATATAAACTACAAGTGCGCCAAGTTTCATGCTCCTGCGTTCACGTAATTTTCGTTTCAAAGTTTTTCTTTCACGTATTTTTATATAGATTTAAAAAATGTGTATTGGTAATTCAATATGAATTATCAACCTATTCACGCTTGGACATATTAAAAAGTATTTTCTTTTTATTATATATTTATCATCATAGTGCAAAGGTGCAATAAGTCTATCACATTTTTTGATACAATAACAAAATCATAATAATTTGACTTCATAATAAATAGTGTGATAACGGCTACTCGAGCTACTTATCGGATCTACTTACCTTTATTGTAGCTTAGATTGCTTATCTGTATGTCCATCCATTGCACTGTTGAGATGATTTATTACTTATTTAAGGAAAAAGTAGGAAAAGTTAAGTTCGATATCTATTGAAGTAAAGGTATATTTTTTAACCGACTTCAAAAAAAGGAGAAGGTTCTCAATTCGATCGTATTTTTTTTTATAAAATTTTTAGTAGGTGAGCCAATTTTAATGATTATTTTTTTATAGGATTGCTAGTGTTTTTTATGTGGTCTCATTTAAGTTTAGTTGACATTTGATGGGTAGTTTTTGAGTTATTCGTAATAATTTTACTTTTGCACGCCATTTTATTTGGAGTCCATTTTTCCTTTTTTTTTTAATTTTAATTTTTATAGTAAATTCACATAAATTGAATTATAATTTGAATAATTCTATATATTGACATACGAGGTGTGTTCAAAAAGTAAGGTGACTTTTCAAATTTGGCGGGCAACGTACTTTCGATTATCGATTTTTTTATTTTGTTATGTTGGTACACTCTTCCCGAACATCTGTACCAAGTTTCAAGTGTATAGCATTTTTTGTTTGGTTGGGAGAGGCGTAAAGGTTATAAGTGTTTTGCGTGCTCGGCGATTTCTTGCTATCGAAAAATATGGATTTGCATCAAATTTTGTGTAAAAAATAAAATAAAGTGCTCCGAAACACTTAAAATGTTGACAGTGGCATACGGTGAAACTGTTCTGAGTAAAAAAAATGTTTACAAGTGGTACAAACTCTTCCAAGATGGCCGGGAAGATGCCAATGACGAGCCTCGCTCTGGACGCCCAAGCACGTCAACAACTGATGAAAACGTTCAAGCAGTGAAGAAAATTGTTCTGGAAAATCGTCGAATCACTATCAGAGAAGTTGCTGAGGATGTTGGTATATCGCTTGGCTCGTGCCATGAAATTTTTTCTTACGTTTTGGGCATGAGACGTGTGTCAGCGAAGTTTGTTCCGAAATTGCTCATCATTCATCTTTGCTGGTGAGAGATTTTTTGGCCAAAAACAACACCACAATCATGCCTCAGCCACCATATTCACCGGATTTGGCCCCATGTGACTTTTTCTTGTTCCCAAAACTAAAGAGACCTATGAAAGGACGGAGATTTGCAACGATTGAAGAGATAAAGAGTGCATCGCTGGAAGAGCTCAAGGCTATACCGAAAAGTGCTTATGAGAAGTGCTTTGACGATTGGAAAAACCGTTGGCATAAGTGTATTGTATCTGAGGGGGATTACTTTGAAGGGGACAACATAAATATTGATAAATAAATAAATATTTTTTCCTAAAAATACAAAGTCACCTTACTTTTTGAACACACCTCGTATATGGCTTATCTAAAATATATTTTTTATATACAAACTTTGTTTGTGTGTTTTTCTTTGTTTACAAACTTTAACGTACACAAAAAATATGATCCAACTAGCTGCGAAGCGAGGCGTTAAGTTCCATCGCACAACAAAGTGGTTGCGAGAAATATTTGAAACTATTGTTAATAAAATACTAATGGTAGTTTTTGAGTACGGCTCTAATTCTTATATTATAGGCACATACGTGCGACTTTAAACGCGACAGGTTGTGGGTTCGATTTTCCCTTCAGGCAATGAAAACATTAAATATTTATAACAATGAATATATAATATTTTCATTTCCTCGCTCTGGTAACTAGGCTCAGCGCGTCGTTGAGTTCCGCCACCCAACACGCAATGCCTCTATTCGGCGGAAAGTGGGGAACAGAAATCTTGACAGAACGTAGTGTCTCAACACTAGACTCTAAGGTTCCCTCTGCCTACCCTGCTATATACGGGATACAGCGTGAAGCTATATAGACATGAAATTATATTTTAAGGTCTTATAACTAAATAGTTTAGGCACCTTGATACATGATTTCATATTGATAGCAGCTGTTAGACCATCAACCGTTCTATTCATCTCTTTGATACGATATTAACCGGAAGTAAAGATAAGCTTGTAACGTAAAATTGTCACCTTCATAAAATAAACTATTCTTTTATAGGTCTAAATATATGTGTATAATAAAATAAAGAAATCTATTTTTTGATTTGCCTCTACAGATATTTAAAGGAACTGTAAAAATACTGTTAATAAGTAAAGGCTTATTAAATCTTTCCAAGCCTATTTAAAGTATAAAAAAACGTCAAATTAAAAGATATTTGAATATCATGCAATATACGAATTAGACGAACCTGAAAAGCCGATTCGAGACGGATTTGCGAATAAATGGTTCTGTCAACTCCGATAACATAATCTAGAAATATTAAGAAAATATATTTCAAAATAAATTAAAAATATATAATTTACGCAAAGCAATGGAAAGGAAAGGAAAAGAGAACCTAGTGTTAGGACACTCTATAATTCTAAAATCTAACATGTCTTATCCGATGACACCGTTTTAGTACAGTGAGAGTGATCCGAAAATACGCGATGCTTGTGGATTGACATCCCGCTTGTGAAGAAGTTTCCAGAAGCAATAGCTGCTATGCTGTTTTTCATTTAAATTAATTTATTGTGTATATTTTACTGCTATGTAATATGCATATACTTAAATATTGCATATCAAAAGTGGATCTGGTAATAACAAAGTTTGCAAAGTCCAACTAATACAATTCACATATGGTTAATAATGCAAGAATATTTAAATATAATTTTTTGAACGTTTTTGAATATTTCGTCAAGTGAAATTTCGTTATTTTTTTCTTTTATGAACAACGGATGGCAAACGAGCAGAAGGACCACCTGATGATAAGTGGTTACCTTCGCCCATGGACATCTACATCACAAGAGGTGTTGTAAATGCATTGCCAACCTAGAGGATACAGATAGAAGGGAAGGACAATTTAGTAGTCCACTATCGACCACGACATTTTGGGGAAAGGATGGGTGGGAAAGGGAAAAATCTTGCTTACATGCCATCGAACCCGGAACACATCATTGGATATTTTGCGGTTCGTCTTTGACATGATAGTGGTCGTGTGCCGGTCGGAGGACGAACCTCCTACTACCAAACAAACAGTTTATTTTAATCTGTATTTTAATCCTAAGCTATGTCGCTTAACTTAGAATGTTAAGTAATGAGAAGGAGCGCGAAGATGGACTTTGCCGCCTTTGTTATTGTACCCCTGATTATAGATTACATAAGACTTTCAATTTCAAAATTAATTCAAAATTAAAATTTAAATATTGAAAAAAAAAAATAACAGTAATTTACATGATAATTTATTTATAGTAATATAAAAACCACATTGACTAGTTTAGACGTTAGCTTATTATAAAATAGCTTGGATCGTAAAAGATACTAGTTTTACATTTTATAATTATAGGTCTATAATAGTAATAAGACATAAAAAAATAAAAATCTTTATATCTTCTTTATGATAGAGGCCATCGTGACGCCGTGGTACAGTGTTTGACTGTAAACGAGATTTGTTGTGGGTTCGATTCCTACTCGGAGGAATGATTATACAGTAGAACCCCAAGAGATCAATTGTTGTAATAACAAACTCTTTAGCGCACCATAGATTCACATTCCGTGCCTAGTGCATAAAGTTATACGCAAGTCATTATTTTTATATGGCATTCTAACGTCTATATTATTTTAAAAAAATAGTTTCATCATCCTAGTTAGACACAGCATTGTGCTAAATTCCACCACTGAACACGCAAGTACGTATATCTAAATACAAGAACGTTTTTTTAGCTTCACGCTGTATCCCGCACATGGCAGGGTAGGCATATGGAACCAGAGAACACACTTCGTTCTCTTTTAACAATTACGTTCCTCAATGTGGCGGAACTCAACGCCGCGCTTTGCCTTATTACCAGAACGAGAAAATGAAAGTCCTAAACATAATTTAATATCTTCATTTCGTGGAGTGGGAATCGAACCCACAACCTGTCGCTTTTACAGCCGCACGCTTGTGCCTCTGCGCCACGACAGGCCTCATACATCATACAAAACGTTTTTCTTACTAAATGCGAATGCAATAAATTTCCAATACATTTGTTTATAAAGTATTAAATTATAGCAAATATTACATAATATAAGTTAACACAGTAATTATGCGTACAGCAGGTAGGTATACATCAGACATGGCAAGACAGGTGAGACCAGTTCGTCAAGGCCGTTCACGTAACAAACGTACCGACGTACCTATAGGCATAATAGATTGTTGATTTTTATTTATGTTGTAATATTCTATATAATTGTGACTGATCTTCACCAGCTTCTTCATCTGCGTGAACTTTACGACCAACCATACTTTTTCTAATATATATTTTTAACTTCACGCTTTATCCTGCATGTAGCAGGGTAGGGATGTTTATGTAAAAAACTATCGATATTTTTTTCGATATAACATATCGTAGTGTTATATCGATACTTTGCGATATATCGAACAAATGTATCGATATTTTTATAATATCGTAAGTAATTACTTGTTACCTAATCTATAATATTAAACTTCTTTGTTTTTGCAATTTAATGCCTTATATTTTTTGGCGACTTTTTTTCGATCGAACCCACAACCAGTCGCTGACCTACAATATTATTTCCCGTTTTTTTATTTCTATAGAAATATTTGAAAATCCGCTGTTAGTACTTCTCAACACTCATCAATGATTAAAAGCTGTAGTGTGCTTCACGCTGTATCCCGCACAAAGCAACGTAGGCAGACACAACAACGTAGTTAAGACACTCTGTTCTTTTTCAATAATTCCGTTCCCCACTTTCCGCCGGATTGAGGCATGGCATGCTGAGTAGCGGAACTCAACACCCCACTTTGCCTTGTTACCAGACTCAGGAAATGAAAATGCTAAATATTGTTTAAAATTTTCATTTCCTGGAATGGGAATCAAACCCACAACCTGTCGCGTTTGCAGTCGCACGTTTGTGCCTCTGCGCCACGACAGACGTTGACTTAAGACTTGCAGTAAATTTAGCATTCTTTTGTATACCTCTGAAATATTCGCAAATATTTAATAATGCGTCAATATGCGCATATTTATTGCATGTCGATTAAAACGCATATGTATCGTATACATCGATAGAGCGATAATATTCGATATAGAATTCGACACAGTTTCGATGCGGCCTTCATTATGTTAAAAATATTACATTTTAAATATTTCATCAACATCGAATTTATTTATAGTTCACATTATTATGATTACTAGTGTCCCCGTTGACGCGTTAACAACGCGTTGTTCTTAGCAATGTATGTATATGTCACTTTATATAAACATGGATGTCAAAACATAGTAGACATCATCATCTATTTTATTAATTTAATATAATTTATACTTTTTATGTATTATTTTTAAAAAATGTTAGCAATCTGCACTCCTTCTCTATATAAACTATAAGTGTGCCAAGTTTCATGCTCCTCCGTCCGCGTAGTTTTCGTAAAAAGAGATCCAAAGTTTTTGCTTCACGTATTTATATATACGTATTTATAGATAATTTTTAGTAACAAAAAGAAAATGTACATGCAATCGTGGTGCAATTGTTAGGTCTAATTGTTCGCGATGGTTGTTGATTCAATCCTGCTCGGGTAATAGTTATTGTATCTATCTAAATTACTTAAATTTTTGGCTCGTGGTAGAACGAGACGCGGTGTTAGGTTTCGCCATACAACGGAGTGTCTTTCTGCCTACTTTGCGGGAGATAAGTAACCGTTCACATGACAACATGCAAAAACAAGTTATGCAAATTATATTCTATTAATATGATAAATATTACCGCTATTTGAATATAAATATAAAAGCTAGCTTTTTAATATTTAGATCAGTGTCTTATGCTTTGAAATAAAGTAACGGAAACTTGATTGCTACAAGATAACAGAATTACATATAAAAATACATATTTCTATTAAAATAAACTATTTTAACCGAATTAATCACGTATATTTTAGTATTTGTATTTGGAAATACATTTTTGGAAGAACACTTTACAGTAGTCTGTCCGCGAGTGTGACCACGGACTGCTGTAAAGTGTTCGAAACATCGGGCTGAGAGCTAAAAAAGGTTACCAGGACAACTATGAATATAAAATTACAAAAACCAAGCTCTAACACTAAAAAAGGCCATCTAAATTCGATAGTAATATGGCTAAAAATCTTATCCGTCGTCTCTATGTGCTACCGGCTTCCCGAAATATACTGGCTTACCTTTTTAAAATTTTCACCACTCGCCATTGATAAGTACACACATGTTTATTTTTGTTAATTTTTCTACGATTTTATCAATTTTGTTTCCAGGTGTGGGCAAGACGAGTCTAGTAGTGCGTTACATCGGCAAAATGTTCTCCAAGCACATATCACCTACAATCGGCGCGTCTTTCTTTACGTGTAACATCAATTTAGACGACGCCAGGATTAAACTACAAGTAAGAGACTATTATTAGCAAAAAATTCTACATAATTCAAAAGCTACTCGTCCTTAGTATTTGAGACTTGTCGTGGCGCAGAGGCACAAGCGTGCGAATGTAAACGAAACAGGTTGTAGGTTCGATTTATTCCACTTAAAGAAATGCAAATATTAAATAATATTTAGTATTTTCATTTCCTCGCTCTGATAACAAGGCAAAGCGTGGTGTTGTGTTCCGTCACTAAGCACGCAATGGCTCAATTCGGCAGAAATTGGGGAACAAAAATTCTTAAGAGATAACGGAGTGTCTTAACACTAGGTTCTCATTGTCAATTTAACTGTATTTTTTTAAGTACCGCATAACTTTTTATGAGTGAACCAATTTTGATAATACTATTCTTATATCATAGATAGTACTTGTGATGTTGTCTTTTGAATTATTCGTAATAATTTTAATTTTCAGCGCGTTTATTTGAAATCTGTTTTCTTTTTGACTGAGTTCAAAAAGGTCTCAGTTTGACTTGTATGTATGTTTGTGCGCAATTATCTCACGTTTGGCTGAACCAGTAATAATTTTACTTTTTACCGTCGATTTTCGAAAGTCGATTTTGTGTTTTTTACTTATTTTTATTTATTTATTTTATAAGAAAACATACTGTCTGCCACAAGGTATGGGACACAGCAGGGCAGGAGAGGTTCAGGTCTATGGCCCCCATGTACTATAGAAACGCAAATGCTGCCCTCCTAGTATTTGACATCACCAGCGCTAACAGCTTCGCATCGATTAAAACGTGGGTTAAGGAGTTGCAGAAGTAAGTGATTTAATTTTATTATATGTAGAGAGTTGTGTCACTACGTTTTGTGTTTCTTTTTGTGGGTTGTTGGGACTAAACTAGGAAAAATTATTTTTATTTATTTTTATTTTTTTTCTTAACTTCACGCTGTATCCCGCATATAGCGGGGTAAGCAGAGGGAACCTGAGAACCTAGTGTTAAGACACTCCGTTCTCTTTCAACATTTCTGTTCCCCACTTTCCGGCAAATTGAGGCATTACATTACATTGGCGGAATTTAACGCCGCACTTTGCCTTGTTACCAAACCCAAGAAACAAAAATACTAAATTTTACATTTTCTGGAGTGGGAATCGAACCCACTTGTAATTAAATTGAATACGCTTGTACCTCTGCGCCACGACAGTACAGAAAATTTAATTTTAATTTCTAAAATATTTCTTTTATTTGTTTCTGTAAATATAACAGTTTAATTAGGCAGTATGTTTGTTTGTTTGTCAGTTGTTTTGTCGGAACGAAGTGAAAATTAAATTATGACTTGAGGATATCGTGTCGCAATAGTAGTTGTGGGTTCGATCCCCAAATCGAAAGGTATATATTATTTTTTTTATTGTTATTCCACCGCTCTAGTAAGACAACACGGTTATGTATTATTTTACCACGCAGGTTTTTGTCGGGATGTAGGGCGTAATTTCATAAAACGGAGTGTCTTAACACTACTTACTCTTTACTTATCCTGCTGTGCGTGAAAATATTTTTTAATGTCTATCCATCCACCCAGCAATGTGCCAGAAGCGATGATCCTCTCGCTGGTGGGCAACAAGTGCGACCTGGAGGAGCACCGCGCGGTGTCGGCCTCCGAGGCGGCGCTCTACGCCGCGTCCATCGGCGCTGTGTACTGCGAGACCTCCGCGCTGCACGACCAGGTCAGTCACTCGGGGATATGTATTGAAGTGACTGACAACATGGACACCAAATACCAAATAAATGAAATAAAAAAAAATGTTTATACCAAATTGATATAAACATTGATGCTTTTGTCTTCAAATTAAAATTTCGACAATTGAAATAAATTGTAGTTTAAAACACTAAAATACACGCCTTTGTAGCAAATGAAGATAAAAAGTAAATAATAATTCTTACTTTCTATATGAAAATGAAATGATTGACGAAAGTTATTGTTGTTATTCTATAAGCGTTGGAGATATCAAGACATCAATCACTGATGTCATTTGTTTTGATTTTTGCACTAATTTTATTCTGAAACGCAGATTTCTTTTAAAAAATTTGTGCTTTAAGAACAGTAACATTTATTTGCGTTTATCATTTTATTCTTAAATAGTGACTAAAAATTGTATTTTAGTTTTTACTTTGATTTTCTGTAAAAGTGTAGTTATTGATTTTTATTCTAAGAATTATGATTTGCTTTTTTATTATGATTGTATAAAAAAAAATTATAAAAGCGTAGAAAAATCATTAAATTCTGATCGGGATAAAATAAATAAAATCGTGTATAGTCAATTCTTGATAATTATTTAATATCGAATGGTCAAATTAAATATTTGACCATTCATATATAGACATTAACATTTCATATATAGACATACTAGCTTTCCGCCTGTGGCTTCGCCCGCGTGAAATTCGGTTATATCGCGCGGTATGATAAGGAGTACCCTATAGTCTTTCCCAAGGTCTAGACTTTGTCAAAATTGGTTAAGTGGTTTATTGGTGGTGAAGTTGTAAACAGTTAAGCAATCTTACATGATTTTATGTTTGACAATAAGGAACTTCCATACAAACTTTCATCCCCTATTTCAACCCCCTCTATCATTTTTTTCGCGATAAAAAGTATCCTATGTCCTTTCCCAAGTTTAGTTCTATCTTCATACCGAATTTCATCAAAATCGGTTCAGTGGTTTAGGCGTGAAAGCGTAACAGACAGACAGACAGACACAGTTACTTTCGCATTTATAATATTAGTAAGGATATAGACATTACATTGCCAAAACAACGCATACAACTCTATATTACATCTCTTTTTAATTTTACATTCATAGGCCTACAAATATTATCCAAATTTTATACCAAATCATTAATTTAAATTAAAAAGTCAAAATTTAAAAATGTATTTCCTGTTTCAGGGTATAGACCAAGTGTTCCTAAACACGGCAACAGAACTGCTAAAGCTGTCGTCCTCCAGCCTCGTGTCCTCACTGCGGTCATACGACTCCAACGAAGATGATAAATTGCCTATAGGTAAATGTTTATATATTTTTCTATATTTTTCTTGCTTCACGCTGTATCCCGCACATAGCAGGGTAGGCAGAGGAAACCTGAGAATCGACGTGTTAAGACACTACATCCTCTTTTAGCATTTCCGTTCCCCACCTTCCGACGAATGGAATGTATTTAATTTTTCTTATTATTTTCTCTACTCAACCTCAAAGTCCTCTACTATGAAGCGATCATAGGTATTGAACTTGCTACCATCGGTTAGACATTGTTCTATTGCTCCATAAGGGCCTCGAAAAATTCTCCGAATGAGAATCGACCCCAGAAACATCGTACTTACAGTCATATGCAGTCTAACTGCGACCCCATCACCTGTATGTATGTAATATTTTATTAACATGACTGACTTATACAACATTTATGGTAGATATTGAAATAATTCTAGGTTTTCCTTCCGAGGAGAAAGCAACGCATACGGGGAAAATAGAGTTGCCCGCCTGGAACTGCGATGTGAAGCACGGAGAGCTGCAGAGAAACATGTGTTGTTAGCACTTACACTGTATGCACTTAGACTAAACTGACTTAGATCACTTAGGTTAAAATGACTTAGACCACTTAGTCTAAATTGACTTAGACCACTTAGATTACACTGACTTAGACCACTTAGACTAAACTGACTTAGACCAATTAGACAGATCTATTTTGACAGAAGACTACTTAGACGAAGTTGACTTTGACCACTTCGACTCAACTATCGTATGCCGCTTAGGCTTATATGCGCTTAGATTAAACTTATTTAGATTGTATGCTTTTAAGCCTAGTATAGAAGCACACAGAGTTGCAGAAAAACATGTGCTGTTAGCACTTAGACTAAACTGACTTAGATCATTAACTTCACTTCGACTTAACTGTCTTATGCCACATAAACTATATGTATTTAAACTAAACTTATTTTAGACTGTATGCGCTTAAACCTAAGTGGTTTTGCCCACTTATACTATTGACTTAGATGTTTCACAATATTTTTTGGTCTAGTTAGACTTGTTTATATATTGTGTTAAGTTTTAAGCCTAAAATAGAAGCACGAAGAGTTGCAGAGAGACATAGACACTTAGACTAAACTGACTTAGACCACGTAGTCTTAACGGACTTGAATCACTTAGACCAAACAGCCTTAGACTATTTAGATCAAACAGTCTTATGCCACTTAGACTAAACTTCGTAGACTGTGAGCACTTAGACCTAAGTGATTTTGCCCACTTAGACTGTATTGACTTAGATGTTTTACAATATTTGTTGGTCTACTTAGATTTGTTTGTATATTTTGTTAGGTTATATTGATTTTTAGTTAGTATTTTATATACATATTGACTAATTAGTGCCTTTCTACCAAAAGTATGGAAACTTGCCTTGTATTTAATATATTTTATTATATTATAATAGTTATTTACTAATAGTTTTTAGTTGTAAATTGAAATTATGCACTGAAAATGAATATTTTATAAATATCGATTTTCCAGTTTCACTCCACACGCTTTTTTAACTGCCTGCAAATAAAAAAGAGGTTAAAATTTGAATAAATTTTATGTATGTTACAGCATAACTTTGTATGGGATGGACCAATTTTGATGATTCTATTTTTTATATGATCTGACGAATAGTTTTTGAGTTATATGTAATAATTTTACTTTTTAATGCACTTTATTGTAAGTCGGTTTTCTTTTTTTGATAAAATCTTAATTGTCGACAATTTTAAATGAATGAAAATCGAAAATTATATGTTGTTTATCATTTCTATCACACAAAAGCTTTTACTGTATTAAAAAATCAAACTCGCTACCTCCGTCTTTATACAATGAACATATACATATAAAGTACACTTTTAGTATTAAAGTTGTAAAAATTGATATTTTTAGAATTATATAATAATATTTAACATGTTCGTTATGAATAATAATATTAATTAATCTTGTTATTTCTAGAGTTATTTTTATATTATATATAGAAATGAAATTGTAATTTAACAAATTAAAAAAAAAACAACATCTTTAGTATTATGTATGTAATTTTAACGTAAAAGGATTCGAACCTGTACTTACATCATCAAAAATATATTTTCTAATCTAAGAAAATATAATCCTTTTTTTGTACATTTTTACAATATTACAATTTCTACACTTATGACTTAGATATAACTACTGACTTAGACTAAATTGATTTGTCTAAGACCTAAGTGATAGAAGTTATACATTATTGATTTATACTTAGTTTTTATTGTAGTTCTTGACTAATTGTCTAAGTTTGTATAATATAAATAATTTCATTTATTTTTTCTTTGTATAATTTTTATAATAGTATTATTTTATAGTACATTAGTTTAAATTCATATATGTTTATTTTATATGACACCGCAGTGAAAAAGAAATATTATTAGTATTCTTTGGTTTCATACAAAATTCGTACAACAACAAGCTAATTTTAAAATATTATTCTAACACTTTTTTTTTTATCTGGAACCCGTAATCTTCAATTTATATGTAACTTCTAACCACTATGCTATAAGTCATGTGAATATTGTTTGAAAAACGTTGAACTCTCACTTAATGTTATTCATTTATTTTTTAGATGTCAATATATTAACACCTGTTATAGCGCAGAGGCACAAGCGTGCGACTGTAAACGCGACAGGTTGTGGGTTCGATTCCCACTCCAGGAAATGTAAAGTTGAGTATTTTCATTTTCCTGGGTTCGGTAACAAGGCCAAGCGCGGCGTTGAGTTCCGCCACTCAGCACGCAATGTCTCAATTCGGTGGAAAGTGGGGAACGGAATTGTTGAAAGAGAACGGATTGTCTTAACACTATGGTTCTCAGGTTCCCTCTGCCTACCCTGCTATATGGGGAATACAGTGTGAAGTTAAAAAAAAGTATATTAAATTGACTATCGAAACTTTTTTAAGATTTTAATGTTTAAGATTTTTGAATATATTGTTCTTGCCCATAATATGCATATTTTTCCTTTTTTTTTGTTTTATTGGTGTTGTAATTTATTAATATTGCATATATAAATATCCGTTACGTCCCCTCGAGTGGGAATCGAACCTAAAACCAATCGCTTTTACGTTATAACACTTTCACTGCGCCTCATATAAATAATTTTAATATAAATATAACAAAATGTAAATAATATTCGATGCATTGAATTTATTTGTTGTAAGCGTTTTTGTAAATTTGTAATGTTCGTTGTAATGTGATGATACACTACTACACTAAACGAGGAACATATATTTTTAATTATATGGGATTTGTTTTATTTTGTGTGTTAATTAAATATTATTTAAGACTTTTGTAATTAATATGGTCATTATACTGAAGTCTTAAGTTATTTAGACATTATTAAGACTTTAACCGTCAATTTACTGAATTTTTCATTTCTTGAGTTTGGTAACAAGGCAAATCGCGGCGTTGAGTTCCGCCACTCAGCAAGCAATGCCTCAATTTGGCGGAAAGTGAGAAACGGAGTGTCTTAACACTAGGTTCCTTCTGCCTACCCTGCTAGATGCGGGATACAGCGTGAAGCATGTACCTGGTTCTGACAGACATTGCGTTTTAGGTATGAAAAATATTGTATTGAAATCTGATTCGGACACGTGTACTGATTATCAAGCAAGTTATACAGTAAGAATTTTGGTCAAAGTATTTTTGCAAGGTTTTCTTACAACTAATATATATAAAATGAATGTTTGTCCTTTATAGAATCGTGAACAATGCATTTGATCATGTGATCTGTAGCGAAGTTGTTATGCATGAACACACGAAGGTTTTTGAGTTGGTACGACCAATTGTCAACAGATGGCGCCACACATTTTTTTTTCAAAATTAACATAACCATTAAAATTACTCAAAATTATTTGAATATTTGTATATAATGTCTCTCCTTTAAATTTATTTTTGGTGGCGTAGCAAAGAAAAAAACCATCTTTGCATACATTTTCAAACGAAATTCAAAAAAAGGAAGTATTCAATTTGACTGGTTTTTTTGTGTTTAACCGACTTCATTATTTGAAGTTTTGAAATTGCACACTAGTGTATAAAATTACAAAATCTCAAAAAGTACTCGTCAAATTTCAATTGAAATGGAAGCACTAGCTATCGTATAAAATTGATTTACTGAGTAATTTACTGTGTATGCGAAAAAAAAATATTAAAATCATTTATTCCAATACTCATACATCACAAATTTTGAACACAACCTCATAATTTTCAATATACCTAAAACAGTTGAAAAAAAATTGTCAAATATAACCAGCATGTACGGAAACAAAACACGCATTTCTTCAATAAAATACCCAAAATCCGTGGCGTAAATAGGTTAATAAGTCGACTTGCACATATTTAGAGGCGCGGGTTCGAGTCCCGCTGCGTCCAAATTTTTATACGTTTTCTAAATATATTTTGCATATGCTTTTTTTAAAATATTAGTAGATATTAATATTGCTATATTTATAAGCTTAATGAATGACAAAATTAAACAATATCATTGATATTTAAGAAAAAAAAAATTAATAATATAAAAACAAAAAAGACAAACAAAACTTAAACTTATAAATACCTGCTCTGAAAACTATGAATTTTCAATTTATCAACTTATTCACGCCCGGTATATAATATATATATATTATTTCACTGGCAACATCAAGACTATAATATATACCATTTTAATATAATTTGAAGTAAATGCATGAAATAATTTACTACAAAACTGTTATTATAGCTCCAAGAAAAATAGCACCTTTGGAAAAAAACTATAAAAAAAAGAGAAGAGAAGAAAATAAAAAAAATAGAAAATAATACACCTACATTAACATATTCACACATATAAACATTGAAATTTGAACATTATATTTATTAAAAACATAGTGTACTTGCGTAACTTAACGCCATGCTTTGGTCTTAAGAGGAGGAAAATATGTAAGTATTACAGTTAGTGTATATATTACATGCAATATATATGTTTATATATATATTACATTTGAACTCATGAATACTCAGAAACACAACCATCAAGCCACTATAGCGTCTAAAAAGAAATGAGAATTGACTATAGATTACAAATACATAATAAACATAAATAATTTTATATTTCGATTAAAAATAAAAAAAATATTATAAAAAAAGAAACTAAAAAAAAAACAATGGAACTTAAAAATAATTTTCCAAAATATTATACATCGAATTCGGACACATGTGCATATTTTTAAAAATCAAACAAGTGGAATTTACATTGAGACATCTATATATCAAAAATTTAAAAAAAAAAATTAAAGAAAGGGCCATAATAATTGTGACGTCATAATATCAAAATAAACAAAATTTTATTAGTTATGGAACGCTTAGAGGTTTCCTCTCATCTCTTCAACTTAGTACTAATCTTACTCATCATTAAAAAAAAAACTAAAACGTCATACTAAAAATAGAATGTAGTCGGATTTGAACCTGCACCTCTTAAAATTTATTAAAATATTAATCTATAATATTGTTTTATATAGAAAATCTTAGCAAAAAAAAAAGTCAAGATTTAGTTAAAAAAAGTATCAACATATCTAAAACAAGACAGTTTTTGGGATTTCCTATAGTTGTCATTTTTAAAAAGTTAAAACTTTTGTATTAGAGGAACCGCAACACAAAAATTAAAAAAAAAAATTTTACTTGAAAATTAATTCTTTAACATACATAAACAAAAATACATTATGTATGTATTACATACATACATAGCCTCACACTGTATCCCGCATATAGCAGGGAAGGCAGAGGGAACCGACGTGTTAAGACACTCCGTTCCCCACTTAATAAGTTTTATATTAAAAAAACATCTCAAATTCACCAAAATGCCTAAACTTATATAATATTACACCCATTTAACCATACATTTCTAGGCCAATAACTCCAAAAGGGTTACCAGTTTAAATCCACCTACATTCACATTAATACAACTTCCCTCCCTCCACATTTACAGCTCATCCTTGGGTACTTCCTGGTCTTCCGCCTCCACTTCCTCCTCATCATCATAGCCCTCAGAGTCCTGTTCATCAGGCATCATCTGTTGTGCCATACCACCTCCAAAACCGTAAGGGTCTGGGCCGTGAACCTGAAGAAAAAATCAAAAAAAATATATATATCATAGTTTTTTTTTTAACTTCACGCAGTATCCCGCATATAGCAGGGTAGACAAAGGGAACCAGAGTACCTACTGTTAAGACAATCCGTTCTCCACTTTCTGCCGAATTGAGGCATTGCGTGCTGAGTGGCGGAACTCAACGCCGCGCTTTGCCTTGTTACCAGACACAGAAAATGAAAATATTTTATTTAAAATAATAATTTCCTGTAGTGACAATCGAACCCACAACCTGTAGCGTTTAGTTTCACGCTTGTGCCTCTGCGCTACTACAGGCTTTTTTATTATTTTATTATGTTATCTTTAGGAAACTGTTGAAAAGAGGGAAATTTTGAAATTAAGTTATGGGGAACGGAGTGTCTTAACACTTCGGTTCCCTCTGCCTACCCTGCTATATGCGGGATACAGCGTGAAGCTATGTATTATATATAAATCCAAAATTACTTACACTTTTATTAAATACTAGAAATATATGTATAAAAAATAATAAATAACTCACTTTAACATACTCTGCCTCCATGGCGGGCGTCCACGTGGTGTCCTCCTCGGTGGGCAACATCCACTCCTCACAGTACTTAGCGTGGTTGAAGCAGATCTGAAATTTATATTAAATTACATATATATATAATAATTATCTTTATAATTTTTTTGTAGCTTCACGTTGTATCCCGCACATAGCAGGGTAGGCAGAGGGAACCTGACAACCTTAGTGTTAAGACACTACGTTCTCTTTTAACATTTCTGTTCACCACTTATCGCCGAATTGAGGCATTGCCGAATTGAAGCTAACTTGATAACTCAAAGAAAAAGTATTATTATAGTATATTTTTTTTCTATATAAAGCTTTATCTTTATCAGTGGGGAACAGAACGGAGTGTCTTAACACTAGGTTCTCAAGTTCCCTCTGCCTACCTCCCTACTATATGCGGGATACAGCGTGAAGTTAACAAAAAAAAATCTGGCATAGTCAAGGAGAATTTATTGTTAACAAGTAGTGGATTCAATTCTCACTCAGGAGAATATTTAAATAATTTTCATTTCCGGGCTTTGGTAAAAGACTCTAGATTTCGTGTGGACAGTAAAGAATAAGTGTGTTGACGCTAGGTTCTCTTTACTATTCGATTCGAAAATTCTAATTTGCGAACTACTTGTTATATTTCGATTGACAATTTATTTAATTTTTTTTTCAAAAAAAAAATACAATTTATAGATAAATCTATTACTTACAGTTTCACTTAATCTATATATAAATACGTGAAGCAAAAACTTTGGATCCCTTTTTACGAAAAGTACGCGGACGGAGGAGCATGAAACTTGGCACACTTATAGTTTATATAGCTAAGGACAGCAAAATGCTAATTTTTTTAAATAATGCATAAAATATATACTAAATTAATAAAATATATGTTAGACACACTATCATAGTTTGACATCTATGTTTATATAAAGTGACATAAACATTGCTAAAGACAACGCGTTGTTAACGCGTCAACAACGCGAGTATCAGATTAGACAATACCGAATGAAAAAATGAATAAAATTTCTATACCTTTATAAATGTATGTATGTATGTATTTATTTATTTTATTTTATAACCACACACAATGAACACAAAATGCAAAGAGACGTGAAATTTAATGCGATCTGTACAAATTGTTATAAATTTCAAAAAGATATTTATATCATTCCCCATGGAGGACAAATGAAATCGCGTATTATGAAAATGCGTTATAAGAGTATCGTACTATAAGAAGGATTACTATATTTAAAAAAAAATAGCGAATAATCTATAAAAATTGGAAAATCAAATTATTGGATTCTATTATTTTTTATTCGTTCAATAAATATAATTCTAAAACGAACTATTGTCTCTATATTATTATTATATATATAATAGTAATATCACCTCGCGCTCAGCATCCGGCATGATGTCATCCTCTGGCCTGTTCTTATACAAGTCCGTGATCTCGTCCTCGTTGGCTTCAAACATACGTTCACACTGAAAACCCATTAACATTTTAACAAAAATTATAACCAACCTTAAATAAAACGAAACGAATAACTCAAAAACTACTTCTCAAATATTAAATAAATTTAAATTAGCACTAGCTATCATATAAAAAAGAGATATCAAAATTTGTTCACCTAATAACAAATTATGCGATAACACACAATACAATTTAGTCAAATTGATAACCTCCACCATTTTGAAATTGGATAATGAAGAAAGTTATTGAAAATTTATTTTAATTTATAATTTATTAAAAAACAAGAGCCCCCATGACGCGTAAAGAACGCGTTACCTTAGCAACTCCCCTATAAAATGACATTATTTTTTGTTTAGCTTCACGATGATTCTCGCATATAATAATAACAATATTATAATAATATATTTATTTTCAACCACAACCAAAGTAACAAATAAGAAATTAAAGAAGTTATATAAAATAAAGCCAAGCTATAATAAAAGGTTGTGGTTTGCTGGTGCCTGAGATAGGTACGAAACCCGTGATACAGGTCACCAGGTCTCCACTTCAATAAATGAATTGTAATAGACATGGCCAAGGTTCACTACATTTAAGTAACAATAAATGTAAAATAAAAAGTAAATAAACATATAGAAATATACACAAACAGAGGTAGGTGAGTATGTGCATGTTATTTTGTACTAATTTCATAATTTTGTGTACATATGCGAGTGTGGGGGTACACGTGTGGGGGTGTGCGTGTGTGTTGTGTGAGAGCGTGTGAGTGTGGGTATGTATGTGTGTGTGTGTGTGTTTGTTTCCGAACTGCATATGAATATTGGCATACAACACGGTAGGCAGAGGGAATTGAGGCATTGCGTGCTGAGTGGCGGAACTCAACGCCGCGCTTTGCCTTGTTACCAAACACAGGAAATGAAAATGCTAAACTTTTACAATTCCTAGTGTGGGAATCGAATCCACAACTTGTGCCTCGCCACGACAGGTTTATTAATTTAATGTATTAAATAAATAAGAAAAAAGACAATATTAAATCAACATTAAGGACACTCACATAGTACTCCAGACTCTTATTCAAATCATCGTCAGTCACAAACTTGGTCTTGGAGAACTCTGGGTTCATCCCACCGCTGGGCAGCAGTAACTGCATGATGGCCAGTTTACCGGTCGACTTGTAGTACACGCGCACGTAGTCGTCCATTTTCTTACCTAAAATTGATAATTTTAAAAATAATTTTTAGTATTTTCATTTTCTCGCTCTAGTAACAAAAACGCGGCGTTAATTTCCGTCACTCAACTCGCAATGCCTTCTGCTATTCGGCGGAAAGTGGGAAACGGAAATGTTAAAAGAGAACGGAATGTCTTAACACTAGGTTCTCTGGTTCCCTCTGCTTACCCTGCTATTTGTGGGATACAGCGTGAAGTTAAAATAAAAAAAATAGTAATTTGTAAATTAATAAAATAAATGTTACACACAATACCATGGTTTGACATCCATGTTTATATAAAGTGACATATATATACATTGCTAGGACGCGTTAATAACACGTCAACGGGTACACTAGTGGTAATAAAATCAGCTTCATGCTTTTTCCCTTATAGCGGGGTCAAAGAGAACCTAATAGTAAACCTAAGAGAACATAATAGTCAAACAAGGTTTGAGAGCTAAAAAAGAAAGATCGCCAGGAAAATATTGGGCATAAAATTACAAAAAAAACCAACTCTGACATCTCTTAGACCTTTAAAAAAAACGGATCATCGCCTAAATTCAATAGTGAAATTACTAAATACCTTTGCACCTTATACCGGCTTCCATAAAATATATCGGCTTCCCTAAACATATATACAGGCTTCCCTAAACAATCATCGGCTTCCCTAAATATATACTTCTTCCTTCCCTTAATTTACCGGCTTGCCTAACTTAATCTATATCTTACTAGCATTGTAAAATGAAGATAATTTAAAAGCTTCTAAGTTAGGTTCGAATAGAGAACCATTGCATTTACAGTCAAGCTCTATACAACGGCGCCACAATGGTTTTATGCTTAAATTTATTTACAATAATATATGAAAATTAGCTTTATTTTTACATCCAACGTGAAATCCATTCATTACAATATAGTAATACTAATGGATTAACTTACAGATAAGATATATTAAAAAGATAATATTTCAGATATAAAGCATTTTTATCATTTTTTTTCGATACAAATCAAAATTTATAACAAGTTACTAGCAAATTACTAACATAATTTAACATGTGTTATGAAAATAAATTTTACTATTTATTGGTGTAAAATAATATTGTTTAGGTACTCAAATTTCTTAGTAAAAAAAAACTAAATTTACAAGTGTGCCAATGTCTATACTATTATCTAACTTAGATTAAGTTCTATTTTATATATAAACGTTAAATCTATAATACTCAAGAAATGAAAAAAAAGTAAAGGTTCTACTAAAAATAAAAGAATTACTACAAAAAACTGATTACATTAAACAACATTTAAAATTATTTTCCTATCACCTTGGCAAGAACGTCAGATTCATTTTTTAATAGATACAGATAAAATTAATAAAAGTATAGTAAAAAAATGATAAACATCATTTATGTAACACTAGTTGTCTAACAGAATGTAAAAAAATTACAATTCAAAACTAAAAACATAAACACATAAACAACAAACATTGCAAAGAAAATGTTGATACTTACAAATCTCATCAATAACTTCAGAAATGTACACAGCTGATCTGTGAGCGGGAACTTTCTGTTGCATTGTGTTGCCAGCGGCATCCATTCTGAAGTTACCTACCTGAAAAATGTAATAAATAAATAATATTAATTTTAGTAACATAAACATATATGAAAATGAAAATGACACCTCTCAGTCAACTAGTTTTTAAAGCTATTCAATTAGCGGCTTAACTTTTTTACTAAACAATCACATTCAACTAACAATCTGAGTAATTCTGCCATAATGCCTAATTCAACATTTAATGAACTGGCAGTATGATACCTATGAGTTCATACAACATAATTAATCTGCATTTTTACTCAAAATAATCATTATCTGCTAGAGAATCAATTAAGTTAAAAAATTTCATTTTTATAATTCCAATGCCTTTAGGAAACTATGAACTTTAGAACCTCTTTATCTAGAATCCCTCTTTATCTTTTCATAGAATTTTGTAGATCTCAAATACAATACTATGGTGAAATTCACATTTATATGCACCAGTGACAATATTTTTATTTTCAATAATATACACGCTAGGCTAGTACTTAAGCAGTATTTGATATATATACATATATTGCTTATCTACTTTATTAAATGGCCAAATATTATATATGTCATTTAATAAAAAAGTTATATCTTTAATGGAATATATTATTAAGATAATCAGCTGCAACATATAAAACATAAAAAAAAAACATATATTTTGTTTTATGGTGGAAAATACAAAGAGGAGACTTAGGAGACACACTTTCATTATTAACATTCAATAATTTATAATAAGTCTATATTTTAATAAAATATGAAATAATAATTTCATTCGAAATTATTTCAAATATAATGTGAAAAATGATATATAATTTGAAATCATACTTTCTACCACATTTTTTAAGTAATGTTTTAGTTTTTAAATTTATACAGTTGATTTAAAGACCAGCACTTTTATCTCTGTTAAAAATAAGTATATATGAAAATTACTTCAATGACTAAGACTACACTTGTAACAAAATTATAAATTTAAAACTTTAAGGAAGATGTTCTTAAATACTCACATCAACTTTTTTCCATTTTTCAACTCCTTTGATTGCTTTGTTTAGTTCTTCAAATGTTTGACGGCACACTGTAATTTTCAAATAAGCAATTAATTAAAGTTTATAATATAAAATTAAAAAAAGGCTAACAAAAGTTATTGTAAACAAACCTAAACATCTCAAATTCTGTGGGTCTATTCTAGCTGAAACTACAGCGAAAAATATTGTAAAACTTAAAATTGCAAAGTTTAACCGCATTTTGAATTTAATTTGCTAATACGATGTGTATTTTCAATGAAAATCTCTTAAAAATGACTTGAAAACCCGCACGACGTGATCAGATAGTTTATCTTGAATGTCAAATACACGAACTCGATTGTGATTGGTGGATTATTGTTTTTTAATTTATTAATGTTAAATTTATGACAAAAGAGTTATTGGAATAATAATAAAGGTATAAAATAAATATTTTAATTTTCCATGGCAAAACAAGCTTTTATTTAAATGATTTTCTTCTGATTTTTCAAGATATTATTCATAACACTAAGTTTCATATTTTAGTAACTAAAAGTAAATCTAGGTTTTTAATTCTTTAAGTTAAGTTCTGATTGTAATTATTTTATCAAAATATATTAAGTGCATCTTTTACCTTTTATTTTCAATGTAAACTCCTATGATCTACTATCAAATGAAAAAGAAATACATTATTTGTATATTCTTAGATATAAATATATTAAACTACTCATTTCTTGAATATTTAATTTAAAATTCAATATAAGGCGTTATGCAATATGTTTTAGATTGCCACAAAGTTTTAATTAATTATATAAAATATGTAGATAACAAATATACGACAATATATAAATCAAGCAATGATAAACTGTATTGTAAGTTTCTTAGCATTAATTAAATAAATCAATTATACATAAGTTGGCAACATCGATCACCTCCCTGTGATATAATAGCACTCACACTCATATACTACCTACTGTAGCTAGCGTAAACGCTCAGCTTTCAATCAAAATGTGAACGGATGTCAATATCTATTATAATTAATCAAAATGTGAAGTTTAATTGTTATTTGTCAATATAAACATGTTTCTAAAATATGTATACGATTTTTAACATAAGTTGACGTCATTTATTGAGTAGTATTTGTAATTTTGATAAAAAAGTAGTTGCCCTTTCTCGCTCCCTCGCTCACCCATTCTCCGGTGTTCCGCCCGCCGCCCTCCACCACCAACGACCCAAACTAAACCAACAGTTCGCATTCGGTCTCTATGCGCGTAGGACGTTTGCTCAACGTTATGTATATTTTTTTTGTGCATATCAAATCTTCACAAAATCTCAAAATACCATAATCTAGTTGTTTATTTCGACTGTTAGTGACGTTTCCGTGAGTACAAGGAAGAAAGAAAGCAGTTTCGAGTAAAAATACAGGTAAGTGCCCAGTTGACAGATTGCGTCTTATCCTATTTGATGCTCATTATATACATTTTTTTGTTATAAATAACAGCATTTTCAATCGCATTCGTCAATTTCGCATTCATAAAGTAATATTTCAGTTCCATATTGCGAGTGTGACATGTCCACACCTGTGCCCTCCCATACGTTAGACATTGTATTATTCTAATTGTAATATAAATATCGAGCAGCCGTCACGTTTCTACCTAATAATTCATAATACTCGAAACGGAAAAACGTCTTTGAAAATGAAGTTAATTTCATAATGATAGGCCGCGCGCTCTCCTCGGCGACTTGGCAACGCGATGATCGGTCAATTGTGTGAAAAAATCCAGCGATCGTAAACAAGCAGGCGGCGGCGGCGGTGGCGGGTCCTGCCGGCGTTTCCCTTTGTTTTTCGCGTGAAATCGGCCCTTTGTCCTTCGACGGAGAGCGCTGGGTGCGCCGGCCGCGGCGGCACAGGAATCTCGACTCTAGAAAAGTGGCATAATACATGACGATGGCGGCACACGGTGGTGTGCGGGCGCGGAGGCTCGCGCAGTAGGGCAGTTTGTTTATGCCGGCGGGCGACGTGAACCCGCTCGTGCGGAGGGCGCGCTAAGGCGCACTCTGGCGTGTCCCGAGCCCGCCGCTGTTTGTCTATCGATCTCCGCGGTGGCCAATGCGACCGCGCCGAGCCCCGCTTCGGTGAAAGCCGCTACGTCGCTACATCGCCTCTGTACTCGCATCTATCTATGTGTCTATACGTATGTATGTGTATGTTATCACGCCGCGGCCGCCTCGATCATATTTATACATGGCGTAGAGTTCGCGAGCGGCGACTGCGATGCTCGTGAATGTTTAGTCGGCCGCCGCTGGAGCGTCACGGCCGGTGCGGGAGTGCGCGGGGACTGCGGGGAGGCGCGCCGAGGTGAGGGGGGTCGCTCGAAATAGAAGCGCGTCGGAGAGCGGCGACGTGGCAACACCGCGAGTGCGACGCGCCGCTCAGTGTCGGTTCAAAATGGCGCCTGTGCGTGATCGATACCGTGCTACTCCTGTAGAAATGTCCGTATTTGTGATGTATCTGGTTGACGGGCGGCCCCACTGGCGCCCTGCGACCGCGGGGCCTGCGCCCGACCTCAATGTACGTATCTCCCATCCCGACTCACCGACAGCGCCGAGGCCGACACCTAGCTAGCTATGGATGTGCCTACGATCCCCGCCCGTGATCATATGTTCGCCGTGTACGTGTCGTGTCGCATGCATATCCATATCGGCTAACGAGGCGTCCCCGGCTTAAATGTTTGTGCTAAATGAATAGGAAATGCCATGGTTTTTATTTTTTTCAGCCGTTACGTAATAATCGTTCGACCACGTTGACCATTTTTTTTCTCCGTCAAATAAAGTCGAGCGTTCCGTTCATACTTGTAACTTTTTGCACCATCTCAGCTGTTTCTAACAAAACAAGTTAAAAAAAATAAACAGATGATCATAGCAGGTTGCATCTGATAGATGAAAACAAGATGGCGGCCGCTATTGTAAAATTAAGACGCAGTAGCGATGGCCGACCTCCCCCCGCGTGTGCGCTCCCCTCACCGCGCCCCCCTCGCGCCCGTACCGTGCACGCTGGCAACGCCGCACAGCGCACCGCTCACTCGCTCTTTACGATAAGAAAATTTCAAGGCTATAGTTTCGTATCCTACGCTCATAACAAAAGATAAACTAAATGCGTGATAAAATATAGGCCGGTTAATAATATAACAGCGTTTTTTTTAAATGTCATCTTTTTTGAGTTTGACTAGGGGCGGTGTCCATAAAGCTTATAATTGTGTACTATAGCCTGTATTCTATATGGTTGGTTACGTGTCACGCACACTACTACAGTTCTATGGGCTTGTTTATTATCTGTAATTGCGTCATTTGGCCGCTTTAGTTTGATTGTAAACATAACTTTAAGTTTAAATATGTTCAAAATATTTTTAACTCTTCTACGTCTTAAAATCCGCACGTTACGCCACAAAAATTGGCCTTGACGACCATAAAAGGGGACTTTCATGAGTAAACACCAATAAAAAACGTCTCAAGTTTACTAAAATACACAATTACTTTGTAAACTGGTTGCTAACAATAAAAATAACTTACTGCATTGTATATTTATTTTTATGTATAAAAAACATCTTAGCGACACTTGCTTTACCAGACCGTGGAAGCTAATACTTTAATAATGATAATACTTATAATGTAAATAATTTTTCCCTATTCAATTTCAAAAGTACGATAATAGCATTATAATAGTTGTTAGCTTTCTATTACAACTACGTAAAAAAGGTTATCCCAGGGTTCCATATATGCATAAAAAGATTAGATGTTATTTATTATGATTTATAATTCTTTGGGAAAAGCAGACAGAAATACTATTCAGCTTTATTTTGACAGTCACAAAACAAATTCCTTGCATATTTTTTTAAAATCAATGTCGTCTTATCGTAAGAGATTGTTTTCAATAGTAAGATGTCATTGAAATCGATTGCATAAATTAAAAAATTGAAGTATTTTTTATAAAATTCCAACATATTCATATTATAATAATAATGCTAATACCAGAGTAGAGCTCACTGGACCTATTAATTAATTCAACTGAAATCCCACAAATACAATTGAAGAAGCCTCGAAAGTTTTGATTCTATCATAATTTACTATAAAAGAAAAAAAATATTGTTCTTATTTTCTCTTAGTGTTGCGAAAAAATCTAATTTTACTTTTAATTCATTAAGAATATCGATTCTCAATAAATATTTTTTATATATTAAATTTCTTTGTTAATAATATAAAATAGATAGGATGCAGAGAAAAAACATAATTAAAGAAATATATTTTAATTTCCAGATCTACAATCAAATAAATGTAGTAACTGTCAATTTTTATATCTTAAATATATAAACATAATTATTATATAAAACTTCTATTTTCTTTTATTATCTTTTGTGCTTTTGGCAGAGAGAACTTCGTCTACGTTCTCCACTTTCCAACTCATTTAAAGATAAATTAAATATTCGAATAAATATCAAACCATTAAATATCAAGCATTAACTAACTATGCCACTATGTTATCGACATTTTTTACACTTGATAATCGCAATCTTACGATGAGTGATTTTTACTTTCATTTCCTTTCCCAACTATCTCTTGAGTCTTAATATAATGACGCTCACGTTGATTTGATAGTGACGTCTAAAAATCACCTCGTAGTTAAATAACTAACCAATTTTGATGAATCTTTTAATTGATAGCTATCACTTTTGATGTGGTCCCATTTTAATTTAATTAAGACCTGACGAGTAATTTTTGAATTAATTGTTTAATTTTTTTAGTACATTTTATGTTTTCTTTTTTTGTTAAATCCTTAATTATGTTTATTTAAGGATTTGTGTACAAATAAGTAAAGTGTAATAATAATGCAATAATAAATACGGATTACTATAGTTATTTGGTAAAAATGATAAATATTAGTCTTAAGTGTTTTGTATAATCGTGAAACTATACTAATTAATGATAATTATATATTAATGTTATTTATATTATTATTTTGTGAGATAGACAGAGATTTATGCTTATTTATTCTGCTTTCCATTTTGCGTCCTCGAGAACATAGTGTTTTATGTCGTAACCCAACGCCGTATCTTATCTAATCTGAGTTAAAAAAATCAAATAATCTATGTAAACGAGAAGTAGATTTAAAACCAATGATTATTTTTTGCATTCAAGCATATCCTAATTGCGCCTTGAAATTTTTATTGATATATATTTAGCTATAAAGTCATCTGATGTCTATTTTATTTGTTTCTTTTATTATCCTCGACCCTGGCCACAATATGTCGTGCCTTGAGATTCCGCTTATGAAAAGTTATGATCTTTGACCTTTCTTTCAATCTTTATTGGTTCAGATAAATTTATTTTTATCACCTTTTCTTAAATAAATATCAATTTATTGACATATGGTAGTTTTTATAATTTTATTGCA
Source organism: Philaethria dido (assembly GCA_033558755.1). Taxonomy (NCBI): domain Eukaryota; kingdom Metazoa; phylum Arthropoda; class Insecta; order Lepidoptera; family Nymphalidae; genus Philaethria; species Philaethria dido. Next base: position 124,754 of record JAKGSA010000729.1, read on the forward strand.
CTTGAAGCAAAGATTTGAATTTTGGCAGCCTTGTTTTATTTAAAAATAATATAAATATTTTTGGAGAAAGTATAAGTAACTTGGTAGAGGAATTTATTATTGAGGTCTTTAGAAAAAAAATATCTTATTAGGTATGTGAAGATATGAATATTAAAGTAAGTGCAAATATTGCAAGAGATGCTAATTTTTATGTTATATAAAAACTAAAGTTTTTAATTAACGTATGTTTTATATAAATCTTGCGGCTAAAAGTGTTAGCAAAATATTTACAATAAAGTCGTAATTGTCAGTTGTCAGACAAAACGTCAAGATTACATTTAACATGTGGCAAACTTTAAAACGCTTGCATTAAATAATTTAAAAAATAAAATAAATATACATAGATATAGTTAAATTAGTTGTTAGTTTTTTTTTTATTTTACACGTCATAGCTATAACTTACTATTCCTCTAAATATTGCCACAGGTTTAATATAAATCGTGCCTAATACATAACACATCTAGAAATAATATTTAATTCAAAACATCGCAGTCCACAAACCCCTCCGGCGCAACCTGACCTACATTAACCATCCCTTGGTGATTCTCATGTTGTAAACTTTGCCAGAGTATCAATCTTGTTTATTTCTGATGCATTTTAATATTACTACAATGTAATTAATTAGTGTTTATAAATAAATCGTTGCCATTTAAAAAAAAATACATAACACAATACATAATTTATTACAAATAATATGTAGATTATAAAAATATTTAAGAAATAAATAATTTAAAAACACTTGTTTGGTTTTTCCTTGTCCTTATTTAGTGCAAACGGGTTATAATGCGCGCCAACTAAACGATTATTGTAAAATGATCGAGGTTATCACCACCTTTTTCAAGGCTTCTCTTTATATTTATTTTATGAGGTCTTAAATGCCATAGATGTTTCTTTTATGCATGTTTATATTTTTTTTAAGTGAAATTTATTTTTGGTTTAATATGTTATGCTGCATTATATGAGTCTCGATCTAAATGTCGGTTAAAAGGTTTTATGTAAAATTTTGTTTTTTTTTTAATAATATACTATTGAGCGTTATTCAATGGATGATAATTGCTTCGCCGGCGTCGTCTTGTTCATCCCCTCGTAACGTCGTCATAGCAACAACCGGTCCCCATTCACAAGCGACTTGGCACAACTCAAGAATAATAATCGGAATTTGCAAAATTGCAACGAGTCGATATCGAATATTCGATTACGAACGAAAAATATGGTTATTCGCGAGTTGTATAATTTTAGAGAAAGGTGATTTGTTTTGGTCAGCCGCCTCGCGTACCGCCTAGTGAGGTGCGGCGCGGCGTTGTCTCACTTCGGCCGGCTGTACGGCGTTCGATCGTCGCCCGAGCCGTTAGTCAGTCGGGCGCGCAGCTCGGTGCGCGACGTCCGTGCGCGAGCCCCTCCCTAGTCACCCGCCGCCTCGCCGCGCGTGCGAGCGAGACGCCACACGCCCCGCCCCGCGCGCGCCAGACAGAGACGCACGACATGGCGGTGTCGCAACCTCGCCCACCTGACCGTGTTGACGCCGCGCTCGAAAAAGTTGCGCCGTTGCGCTATTTGAAGGCGGTCGGTGTGACGCGTTATCACAAACCTCTGTCTTAATAACGACACTAACAGTTCTCGAGAGTTAAAATATACGTGAGAAACGGTTCACTTAAACCGAAACGGTGTTATCACGCTGCATAAAACGGTATGTATCTCATATTTCATATTAAAATGGACGCGTTATCTATTGTGTGTGATGGCTGTTCTCGTACGCCTGAGTGTCCAAACGAGTGCGTTTCCTCTCGTGTGTCGCCATCGATCTCGATAAATCGAAATTTAGCATCGCAATTGTTGGTATTTATTCGCCATTTTCTACGACGGTGACGAATACCACCGTCGTCCTCGTTTCCCACCGCTCACGGTAAACCGGACTCTACCGCTCTATTCCGAAAGTCCAATCCGCGGTAAATACCGCTTACGAACCAATGATTCATTGTGGAAATAATAATAAAATTGTCTTACGCGACCCGCACTGCACCGTCAAACATGTTAAGTAAAAAGGCGGGATTATCTTATGTAAAGGATATGCTAGTTTTTTTTAATGTCTTGATTTGGAAGTAATAGTCGCAAATTATACATTCAGTGTAAATTAAATAAGGAAGAAATTGAGTTTAGTAGTTTGTTTTGTCCCTGTGTTGCCAAGTTGAAAGTTTAGCCACCACTTTGTTGGGCATTCGTGCTCGTAATTGCACACAGCCGATGTGTTATCGATTTGTATACGTTTTCCGCTATAAATAAGTGCGAGTTTGTGTCATCGCCACCGCGGCGGACCGGTTCTCACTTTTGTACCACCGCGAGGAATTTTAGTGTACACCTTTTGAATACACCTTTAGATATTTTGTTGCGCAATTTAACATCTAATATGTAATGGAGCTAACTTGCAAGTTTTAATACTTTATTTAGTTCTGCCCACGCAATGCCCGGTGACGTCATCGAGAAACAGTCGATAAATGTATTTGTTTTTGTATTAGGTAGGTACATGAGGCCAGAGCGTTATGTAATAGGAAAGTAGCTTGTTATTATTTTAAATGATTATCACGTTTTTTTTAATCATGGTGAAATCTTAGATTATAATGTGTCACAACATGCAATGACGAAATTAGAAGGAAAGTGTAGAATAGTGTCCCAACACTAGATTCCCTCTGCCTATAGTGAACATCAAATAAAAAAAAAGTAAATAACCCAACCATATCATTTGACAATCTATGCACATTAGACCGCGTGACTAAAATTTTATCGTATTCTCAAATCTAACCTTATCCTTGACAAATTTGAATTACACGCCAAAAGCAAGTGGCAAGATTGCAGTTTTTATTATATTTACATAAAAATAAAATTATATTTCAATAACGCGTGTTTGAAAATTTAGGTTATGTTTTTGAATGTGTGTGTTAGCAGTATTTTTTAATGCAGTAAGCAGTTTCTTTACTAAACCTTATGTTAAAAGACCTTATGATATATCAATCATAAAAATCTATCTTTCCTTTTTAAGTATAAAAGAATTAATTTAAAATTTATTAAATTTTTCTATACATCCTACAAATATAATAAATGTCAGGATAAATGGATATATGTTTGATACTCTTCTAGTCAAAAACTACTAAATAAAGATAGATAAAACTACAATAAAATAGCTTATTCATCAATATAACACATAGCCTAAAATTTTCCCCCCATCCCGTTGCTTGCTTTCAATAAGTATGACAACTGCGTACAAGGGGATATATAATTATAGCATTGGAAGCATCATAATTTCACCATGGGTTATGGTGTGCCGAAAATGCTATTACAAATATATATTGGGTCCATTTTTTAGTTTAATTATTGATAAAATATTAAAATTACTTAAATGAATGGTTATTTTACTGTTTTAAATAAGTAATAGCTAGTTTGAGGAAAATATTTGATTTATAGAGTGAGTGAGTACAACAATGTAAAGTTTTTTCATTAGCTATGACTCGTTACTGTTAATACTTTCTCTTTTGATTTTCTTGAAAGTTGACAATTAATAGACTAAGAATAATATTTTGATATAAAAGTAACCTTTAATTTTTTGCAATTTATTGAATTTGTAATTTAATATTTTTAACACTGAAATGCGAATACCTTAAGCTTAATTTTACTTAACAAAATTTAAAAAAAAACAGATTTACTTAATGGAGATCTAAGTTAGCATCCAATATAAAGAAATTTCTACACTTTTTTCCTGTTTCCCAAAGAACTAAACAAATAATAAACTTGAATTATTTTAACATAAACATAACCTATATTATTTCTGCTATTTCTATATTTTATTTAAAATATTTTAAATAACTATATTTGTTAAATAAATAATTATTTGTGTGATTATTATTAATTTTAAAGTATTACACAATAAAGTTGATAATATAATACTAAGTAATATTATGCCTGTCCCAAATATTTAACAAAATTTAATTATAATTTCCAGGTGAGCGGGTGATGGGCCGTTGACCGGCATGATGAAGCGTTCGGGACCCCGTCTGGGGCCAGATGAGCCCTCAATGCAGACTCCTGCTCAGGTTTGTTACAAATTTCTATATTAAGTTGGGCAATTAAATATAATTTCTTGAATAAATATAAAATGAAATGACTAAACTTTTAGGTAAAATAGATAAAATAGTATTTAAATAAAATAAAATCAATTTACAAAGAAGTCAAGTAATGGAATTTTTCATTTCCTTGGTTTGGTAACTAGGCAAAGCGCGGCGTTGAGTTCCGCCACTCAGCATACAATGCCACAATTCGGTGGAAAGAGGGAAACGGAGTGTCTTAACACTAGGTTCCCTCTGCCTACCCTGCTATATTCGGGATACAGCGTGAAGCTATGTATGTATGTCAAGGAATATGTATGCTCTAAAAAGAATACATTTTCTATGATATGTTTTCATATGATTGATATATTTTCTTCCTAAAACATATTTTATTACAATTTGCAAAATAAGACTTTAAACTTTTTAATGATTCACATTTGGTTTTAATGATCTTTCAATTATCTTTTTTTTATTACAAAATGTATATAGATTAAATATAAACAGTAGAATGATATAATAATTTGAACAATCATGATGAATATTGATAAGCTTGAATCATAAATATTAGAAAAAAGAAATGTTTATTTATGTAATAATAATACAATAATATGTTTATATTATTTATTTATAAGGAATAATTAACTTCATCCTGAATACTCAGCTGTCACAAACAAAAATAAATAATGACCATTATGAACAGGTCACAGGAAAGAGCAGGTGGCTTTAAAATGCCTAACTGCCTTATTATTGTGATACAAAGAAAATTTTAATTATAACAAATTACTATTTTAATAAGAAGCTTAATGATAATTAAAACTAGTTTTTTTTCCTTTTTTTTTATAACTTCACGCTGTATCCTATAGCATATAACGGGGTAGGCAGAGGGAACCAGAGAACCTAGTGTTAAGACACTCCTTTCTCTTTCAACATTTCCGTTCCCCACTTTCCGCCAAATTGTGGCATTGCGTGTTGAGTGGCGGAACTCTACGACGCGCTTTGCCTTGTTACCAAACCTAAGAAATGAAAATACTAAATTTTACATTTCCTGCAGTGGGAATCGAACCCACAACCTGTCGCGTTTACAGTCGCACGCTTGTGCCTCTGCGCCACGACAGGCGTTATTAAAACTATATATTCTTTAAATTATTATACAAAAAAGTTTAAATTTAGATTGCTCATATTAACTCTGTATCAGTAATTGCTTATAAGTTGTATGAGAAATACCTAGTTTTTTTGTGATACTATAAATTCATATACTTTCTTAAATTTGGTATTAAGAAATGGAAAAATTTCATTTCTTATGAAAGAAGTTCAAATTCGAATTGTGCTTTATCCAAATAAATAAAATTTATAACTTAAATATAAGAATCAATCGGATATTATACAATGTATATTAAAAAAAAAAACTATATTGGCTCACTAGAATCCATTAAATTTTCCCCCTATGAGAAATTGTTATACGCTTTAGAAAAATATAATTTATAATGAAGTGATTGTCGCCCACAACTTCGATTACGTAGATATCTCGCAAAATCCTGTTTTTTCCTGTGTCAGTTAAAATTATTGCTCCCGTACATTACTTACAGAACATACATGCAAAATTTTAGCTTTTTGAGAGCAGTAGTTTCGCCAGCACGTTTGTTTATTATTAGTTAAGTAAGCATTTCCAACTTCTAAAAGGAAGATGTTAGCAATTTCATTGTATTTTTTTGTGTGTTACCGCATAACTTTTTATTGGGTGAGCCAATTTTAATAATATTTTTTATGTGGATAGCTAGTGCTTCTGATGTCGTCCCATTTAAATTTATTTATTAACTGACATATAGATTTCGAATATTCATCTTTATTGAAATAATTTTCTGTTAAAATCCTTATTATATATGTATATATATATATATATATATATATATAGATTTAAAGAAAATTTACCTAGAAACGTTGTAAATATAATCAAAAATCACATTGCATCAAGCAACTTGTATATTTAGCTAGAAATAGTTTAAATAGGTCTGTAGTTTGAATAATGATTGCATCCTTCATGCAATCTGAGTGCAACGACTCAACCAACCACAATGAAAAGGAAGTGCGGCTCATTATGTATCAATCATTACAATTATATGAGGGAAATTGAACTAAGATGTTTATGATCGGTCTTTGTGGGTTTTTATTTTGATTAAAAAATTGATCTGTCAATTGTTTTTTTTTTAAATATACACAATGGCAGACAATATAATTTTTTTAAATGTACATTCTATTTTGTATTAGAATATAAAATAAGTGGTAAATAGATAAATAATTATTTATAAATTGTTTTTTTGCTAATATATAATATTCTTTTATAATTATTACACAAAAAATGACTTCCTTTTAATAAATATGTGTGCCAGACATATTGGGTAATGTGTGTAATATTTTATTCTATTAATTTATTGCATTTCTGACACATCATCATACAAAAATTTGGCTTGTATTTATGCACTTCTTTTTTTATAAATTTAATCATGGTATAAGTTTATTGCTTTATTCACACTTTTTTTTGTAAAATAATGATCCATAGCTGTTGATAAATCGAAATTATTTTTAAATTTTACCTGTAAATACATTTTTATGTTCCTTCAATATTTTTAACCCAAACGACTTTGTTTTTTTTTTATTTTGACATTTATTTACCCTATAAAGAACACAAATCTAAATACCTATACTAATATTAAAACAAATGTTTATGCCAGTCGAATTATCAACCTATTAACGCCTAGCACAGTCAAATTAAAGAACCTCAAGGAAAACAAAGCATACACTGATAGCATTAAAACTAGCAAAGATAAATAACATGTTATGCAGATACTAAACACGAGGTTATCAACTATATATGTATTTATATCTATATGAATGACAAATGCATACAAGTTTGTTATTAGTATTATAAATGTGAAGGTTTGTGAGGATTGATGTGTCTGTTATGCTAAAACTACTGAACGGATTTAGATGGAACTTTATATTAATATAGCTAATAGAAAGTCTAGTTGTTGAAGTATCTTAGTACTAAAAATGTATTGAAAAAAAAAGTAGTATAAAAATATTGTCACTAGTTTCTTGCAATTTTTTTTAAGATAAGTTTTTAGTTTTTGTTTATCTGATATTTTATTTAATCTGTTATATGATAAATATAATGATATAATTTACTAAAGATGTTTGTTTTCGTTATAATGGCTTATTAAAAGAAATAACTTGATACAAAAAGGTAACTAACTGTCTGAGAATTATTAGAATTTTATTTTTTTACATTTTTATTGTCACATTTTTGTATCACGCAAATAAAGATAATCATTATATTGAAACTAACATCATATGAAAATAACTTGTTTGATAAGTCCTGTAGGTGTCGGACTGTAAACGTGGTTTGTGGTTTTCATCCCCACTCGATGGCATGATTATATTTAAATTGTAATCATTTTCCCGTTCTGATAGGAAAAAACGCGGCGTTGAATTTGTGCGGAAACTGGAAAAATGAGTGTTCCGACACTACGTTCTCACTTTTTACTTCACTATGCGAGATAAAACGTGAAGCAAAAAAAGAAGTAGTTTGAAATACAGCCAAAATAAACTAGATATTAATAAAACGTTACTCGTCCTACTTTTAACTGTAGATGTGATGGGTAAACCGTAAATTTTCCTTTATCGCCATCATTTCTATAGTGTTTATAATTTATATAAACATACTTGGCTTCATGTCTCACGTTTAGAGGGCTAGTCGGAGAGATCGGAGTTAAACGCTACGGTCCTTGCATACTTCTTTCGCCTCGTCCACAGTCATTAACCTCTTCATACATGCCCTAATGATTCTTACGTGGCCTTCCTTCAGTATCATTGATTCCGTGTTTTCGAAGCTCACGCTGTACCCCGTATATAGCAGGGTAAACATAAGGAACCTGAGAACCTAGTGTTAAGACCCTCTGTTCTCTTAACATTTTCGTTCCCCACTCCACCGAATTACGGCATTGCGTGCTGAGTTGTGGAACTCTGTCGCGCCTTGCCTTGTTACCAACATTAGGCGAATATTAATACTTTCATTTTCTGGAAGGAAGTAGGAATCGAACCCACATCCAGTCGCACGCTTGTCTCTGCGCCACAACTGACCTCTTTAATGTATATACATATATAAAAACGTATTTATTTACATTACTATCAACCAAGGACGTGGCGATGTATCCGGAAAATACTTTTACCTCTAAATAACTGACATGTGATTCACAGTTGGCACGCCTACCAGCCTGTCGTAATTATACCTGCGCTACGAGAATAGATCAAACATTTGTTTATTATATATGGCTTACGGTTAAGGAAGTCTTAGTGTTCTTTTTCTCTTTTTTTTTCTTCTTTACCGGGTTCGTTAGAGAGTAGTGATTTAGCTGGTTTCTTTTGGTCTGTGGCTGTACAAATTGTGTTTTTTGTTTGGCGATTTTTTTATTGATCGGTGGAAGATTTTAGCTTAATAATAACTATATTAGAACAAAAATTGACTCTGGTACAGATGTCTTTTTCTGCTTCTATAAAGTTTTTGATACACTTTTTATTAACCTAATAATAATGTGCACACGTATCCAGTATCGATTATAATACAAAATTTTCATAGCATGAACCTGTTGTCGTTGCTACGAAGATCAGAACAATAAAAAAAATGAAATAATTCATTAGAAATATATTTTCGACTCTTTCCTAAAGTATTTTTGTAATTAATATAATTTAAGATGATTAAATTTAACCAATACTAATAAATGTATATTATAAATATATTTTTAAATAAAGTACAGTAGGAATGTACGAAAGTGACTCGACGAAACATATCGACCTACATGAGTAGTCTTATTTAAATGAACGAATAACGGTGTAAAAATTGTTTATCACCATAAAAACTGTAAAATCATGTAAGCAATTGAAAATATATAGGATTGCAGTAATTGAAATATCTTTTACAGTTAATAATTAAGATTTTAACATAACACAACAACAAACAGACTTGAAACAAAATGGATATTTATTACGAATAACTCAAAAACTACTCATCAGATCTTAACTATTATTTAAATGGGATGTTAGAAACCCTAGCTATCTATAATAAAAGAATAATCAAAATTGGTAACGTAAAAAATACAGTCGAATTTAATGTCTTCCTAGAAAAAGTTCTAGCCTGTTAAAAATTTAAGTTAATATAAAAATATGACAATATAGATTAATAAGTTAAGAAAATACGCGTAAAATTGTTTTCTTTTTGTCCTGGTCGCATTGGCTGGTACAACTATGAAAATATTGTATAGTATTATTGTCGGAATCAGATTGTGCAGAAATTTATAAGCAAGTGTGATGACATATAGGGTGAAATTAGTTTTATTTTTTCTTATATTGATTGTGAGATAGATACATATGAAGGTATTAAATTTGTTAAAATTAAATTAATTTATGCTTGAGAATGATATTGCAGAGTTATTTCTTTTGTAAAAATCTATACGTTAATACGTAAATTTAAAATCAAATAATTTTATTCAAAGTAAGAAGTTACATGCTTCATTTTTTGAACGTCAAATAATTTACCACTAGTACACTAAATTTAATGCCTCAGACCTGAGAAGAACCGAACCTTTTTTTTCCCTCTGTTAATACTTTACAATTATTTATTAGTGACAATGATACCTTTGAAATAGACTGGAGCGAGCATTTCATTCCCAAGGCGTGTTATCATTTATAAAATCATTAATTGAGTAATAACTTAACACACAAACGTCTTTTCACAACTTTTTTAAATTGTGATATAGAACATATTTGAACATTTTCTGGGATCCTATTGTAAAAACGTGTACACATTGTCCCATAAAAGAATTACGGACTCGATGCAGTCGAGTTAAAAGCGCAACAAGTTTAAGCCTTATTTCTTGTATTAATACTATGCACATCGCCAATTTTGGTAAAATTATTAATATTTTTCCTAACATACATTACATTTTCATAAATGTATTGAGAGGCAACTGTCAAAATATTAATTTCTTAAACTTTTGTTGTAATGAATCTTTTGGGCCTAAGTTGTAGATTCAACGAATAGCTCACTTCTCCAAGACAAAGAATGATAAGCAACCGTTAACAATATCTCAAAATGAACATACCTAACAATTAGTTTCGTCTGTCCGGCTTTGAACTGGTTTCAACCAGGATAAACATGTCCCCCTATCCCGTCGCTCGCTTACAATAAGCTTGTCGGCTGCGTACTAGGGGACATAGTAAACTAACATTGGAAGCATCGCAATCCCCTATGGGTTATGGTGTGCCGAAAATGTTTGTACATTTTATATATGTAAAAGACGTGAATAGATTGATATGTCGACTTGAATTACTGACTTTAAAAACAAAGGTGGAGGGTCTCAATTAATACCGCATGTGTGTACCGCATAACTTTTTACTGGCAAACCAATTTCGATATTTCTCTTTATATATGATTGTTAGTGCTTCTGATGTGATCTCATTTATATTTAGTTTATTTATTTCATGAGATATTTATTTACTTTTTTATTTGTGTTATTGGTTAATACTAATAGGCATTAGAATTGATTTCTACAGGTCTAGATTATATTTTTTATTGCAAATTAAATATTATTTAGGTAAAAAAAGTATTTTGTTAACTTAAATTTAAAACTGGCTGTCATGAAAAGTATGCATTTTTGTTTTATAAAACGCTTAGTAGTAAATTTTTTGTAATATCACCGTTTTTCTATTGCACTATTCGGCATTCGATAACTTTCACAGGTTGATTGAAAGAGATGTCTTTTAGAGAAATCCTACCTTTGTGAAGTAATTTTAGTCATATAAAAAGATTCTATTTTATACTGTTTTCTTTCGTCAGATTTGCTTGATTATTGCACACGTATGTTGTTAAGAGCTTAGAACTATTTTAATTTGTTATTATTAATAGTGTAAAAATCTATGATAAAATATGTTACATGGACTGAGAACTAAAAAGAAACGAGCTTCAGCGTTGAGTTCAGCCGCTTAAAACACAATGTCTTTTCACTGGGCGGAAAGAGTTAAACTGAGTGTCTGGACACCATATTCTCTGACTATCCTGCACGCATCTGACTGCCTGTATAACGTGTAGCTGCTTTTTATATGTGATTAAAGAAAGAATATGTAAATCGTGGGAGAAAGCGTCAACCGAAGTGTCTTTCTTTTCTTTTTCTATTTAATAAATTCACCAATAGTAATTACATTGGAAGTAATTTTACAATAGTTTATTTTTTTCATTTCTTATAGCTAAATGCATTACTGTTTAAGTTGAATACCACATGCAATTACAGAGACAAGACATACTTTTTTTTTACATAATTAAGTTTACAATGTTATTACAATAAATGAACATTAAAAAAACATAAATAAAGTACAATGTTGTCTGGCATTCTTACGATATCTATATAGAGAGCTTCCGAATGGATCCAAAACGCTTTTTTTATTTAAAATTTCACAAAACCTAGATATAGGAGAATTATTACCTAAAATAGACCAACAAAAAGGTGATTCAAGAAAGTTAGAAGGTTAGATGTACGCGAACAATGTCTTGACACTGTTGTCTGTGGCAATAAAGCTAAAGCTGTTTTTTTTTTAAATTTTAGAATTAAGACTGACCGTTTTCTAAGAATTGCTATAATCGAGGCGAGTAGCTTCGGTCGTTACATAGAAATGTGTCTAATGGTTAACATATGGCTGAGTGCCGGACTTTGAAAATTATTATTTATTTTACACACCATCTACGTGCAGTGGTTTTTTGCATATGATGGTTGTAGATTCAAATTAGATACAGGTAACGTTTGTATTATTCTATGGTATTTTTAGTTAGGTGACTATTTAATTTGACTAGCGGTTCTCTCGCGGTTTCGCTTGTATGTGTAGTACTTGATTATTCAATGAGTGAGAAATGCATGAAATTAATGAAATAATTGGGTATATGTATTGGGTATATATTTTTGTATAAAGTGACGTACTCGTTGCTGAAACAGTGCATATGTTATGCGTCAACGGATGTGCACTTGTATAATTTTATTTTTCTGCTCGGGTAAGGCATTTTGCGGCTTAGTCTGCTACTAAATACGCATTGTGTAAAATTCGGATTGAAAGTGAAGAACAGAGTTTTGATACTAGCTATTCTTTGAAAATCATGTTATAAAAATTTAAGGGTAGAATTAAGAAAAAAAAATGTCTAGTTTGTTGTTTACTTTGTATTATAAATCGAAAGTGTTTCAGGATAGACACTATTATAATGCTTAGGATTTATATGTAATTTCTTTTTCTGAAAATTCCTTCTATTAATGGCTGAAGCAAATCCTAATTGATATTAATATCTTAAAAAAAGGTACATACAAGTACTTATCAACCTATTCACGTCTGTCACAGGTACAGGTTACGTTCTTGAGATGTCATTGATGACATCAAGTTACATCGCAGATAATAAAAACTATAATTTAAAATAATATTTTTTCTTATTGTTACAGATTCAGCAAGCGGGAGCCAGCAACATGCATACATTGGCCCAATCGGCCCAACCACAGATATTAGGTAAGTTTATTTTTTTTAATAAATAGAGGAAATAATTTAAAAAAATGAGACAATGATGATAAAATAGCGATGTGCATTTGACAGATTGTCAGTGTTGATACAAGCTATTGCTGCCTTCCTTCTGATGTCTCACAGAGGCTTTTAAAATACATATTGGTCACACATATACTTTTAGTGGTTAGATAATTTAAAACTATACCATCAAGGACCGAGGATAATACACGTTTTAGTTACTTAGCTTCATGCTTTGCCCTTAGCGGGATAGTCTCAAAAAATTCAATTTAAAAAACTAGAAACTATGCTTTTATAGTAAAATTATGCTTTTATATTAAATAGAAAAGGTAAAAAGAAAATAGTAAACAAAGTACAAACCTAAAAAAGTAGTATTTTTTTTGGAAAATTAAACTTATATGTTTCATGATATTTTTTAAAGCGTAGCAATTATCGACTCTGTTTACACTAATACATTTTATTGACTCGTTAATTCTAACAAGATTAAATTAAAAATCATTCCACTCAAAACCATAAGTGATTAAAAAAACAATTTCGTGGAAGAACTGTCTTCCATACTTTAAGAAAAGAGCTAATAGTCTTTAAACTGATGAGCCGATTTTTATTAAACATCGCTAAAAACCACCACAAGGAACGAAAAAAATCGCATCGAAATAGATTCATCCGTTTCGAGACCTAGAGACTCAAATACGACGTCTAAAAAACTCTTTTTGCGTCGATTAAACATGCACAGGCAAAGTCGCGAGTAAAGCTTAGTGCACCAAAATATACCCACAATTTTTCACCAGAAACAAGTTTCAAACTTTACATGAATAATAAACGAATAATCGGTTAACCCAAACTACAAAGCCGCCGTAAAATTATATTCTATACTCCATACGCCATACATGGCTCGTAATAATGTCAATCGATATCGTACTAGTCTTTGTTGGCGGTGAAAAGCTTTTTGCAGTATACGAATTATTAATTTGCAAATGGCGCAGTTAGGCCTCTAACTGTATTGGTTGATTTTTTACCGACCTCAAAAAATGGAGGAGATTCTCTATTCTTTAACTTCGTGAATTAATCTTGATGATTTTATTTTTAAATGATATTCTGATGTGGTCCCCCATTTCAATTCAGTTATGATCTGAAGAGTAGTTTTTGAGTGATTTGTAATAATTTTACTCTTTAGTACATTTTATTCGATGTCGATATTGTTTTTTTGTTAAAATTTTAATTGTCATATCTAGAGAATGGTATAATCTATGGAAAACCCCTCCCAAGTGTTATAGCTATTGAAGCCACACGTTCTTATCGATTTACATTGAAATTCTTATATGCCTGATTTTTCTTATCCCAAAAAATTGTGAATAATAATTTAAAAAATATTTTCTTCTTTCTACTATTATGCTAAGACAAAGCGCGATTTTGAGTTCGAAAAAGATCTCACTAAGTTCTTTCTGCCATATTTCGTGATCTATGTGTGATTTTTATCATTCACTCCTAAATTACACAAATATAAATATTATATAAATAATATATAGAATTATTATATATATTTTTCTTAGAATCCAAACTACTTGTTTCAGAGATAAGCCCATAGAAACAAACAAACATTTAGCTTTATTATGTGTTATTAGTATAGATAAGCTATAACTGTTTTTGGCATAGTTATTGCAAAAACATGCGGTCGTCGAACTTTAGGGTCTTCTAAAATGTTGTTTACTTTTGTAAGAGAACTTTTGTTCTCATTATATATTATTAAATATGGTTTTTTAAAAATAGTGACTTCACATTTTTTTGCATAACAAAAAAGGCAGAGGGAACAGTGTCGAGACACAGGTAGTAAGAACGTAGTGTCAAGACACTCAGATCTCTGTTTCCACCCTAATTTGAAATATTACGTGTTATGTAGTGGAAAATAAGTTTTTTCTTTGTCTTACTAGAGTGGGAAATAATAATGTAATCTTTTCCCCGTATGAGAATCGAATTCGTAATCAAAATTGTTAATAATTAGAAGCTGTCTCACTGCGCCACTGGCCTTGAATTTTGTTATATACGAGTATGTAGGTCTCTAATATTTTGCATAGTAAGTACAGTATCTAGTGTTCTAATCGTATAAGATAAAATTTTGTAAAAATATATATACATCAAAAATAATAAAATACGTATGTCGTTTTGAACTTCGTTTATGTATACTTTACCTTAACATAGTATTTTCACTTCTACCTTCTGTTGTTTGGATTGTAAAATGTAAAATCCCATTTTTTCCTCTTACCGTATGAATGTCTGGAAATCGTCTCTCTTAGGCACAATTTCAGCTTTTTCCCTCCTGTAGTAGTCTTTACTGAGTATTTCTTTCAGTTAGTAAATAACAAAAAGTATTAATAAACACTTTTCCTAGTACATTAGAAAAACTAAATAAAATATTTAAAAAAAAACAGCTGTACTCTTCGACCCCTGTAGCAAGATAGAGGTTCTAGTGTTAAATGACTCCATTCGTCGTTATTCGTCCGTATTCAAGATATTACGTGATAAGTGGCGGAACTCAACGCCGCGCTGTGTAATATACTATAATGCTTTACGCTGTATCCCTTACATAAGAGTACGCAGAGGGAACCTAGTGTTAAGACACTTCGTTCCGTTCTATTAAAATTTTAATTACCCTCTAATATTTTCATAATTAATGTCGTAAAGTTTTTGTATGACAAATACAAAAATAACACAAGATCATCGACCCTAGCCTCTGCCAAAACAAATTTGCAAAGTTCTCACTATAGAAAACTAAATATAACTTGAATATCAACAATAAGGGAAAACTTTGAATTTCTCAACTCATCGGCGTGGGCGTGAGGTCACGTGGCGCCACTTGCTGCGTTAACTTAGGTCAGTTATGTTAACATACGTAATGTTTTGTATGTTAGTTGCCTATAGTTTTGTTTGTTTTTGTTAACCGACTGCAAAAAAGAAGGTTCTCATTTTGATTATTTTTTATGTTTTTGTCGGGTTACTGTCCTGGGTGACAATTTTGATGGTTTTTTAGGTATCTAGTATTTGATATGGTCCTATTTAAGTTAAATTTAGGTAAGTTGTGTCGAGTTTTTCTTCAGTATTGTACATATAACACATATACATGCTATCGTGGCGCTATTATAATAATAATATACCTAAGTCGCAAACACTTTGTTCAAAGACCTAAATTATCTGCCATTTTCACGCCTGTCGTGGCGCAGAGGCACAAACGTGCGACTGTAAACGCGACAGGCTGTGGGTTCGGTTCCCACTTCAGTTAATGTGAAAGTTTAGTATTTTCATTTCCTGGGTTTGGTAATAAGGCAAAGAACGGCGTTGAGTTCCGCCACTCAGCGCGCAATGCTTCAATTCGGTGGAAAGTGGGGAACGGAGTGTCTTAACACTAGGTTCTTAGGTTCCGTATGCTTGCCTACCCTGCTACAGCGTGAAGTTAAAAAAGACAATTAAATATTTTTTTCTCTAATGAACACACTAATTAAATTTATCTTAAAATATTTATAATTAATAACATAATTATAACAAGTGCTGGTTTATAATCACATTAATATAAAAAATAATTATATCTGTAATTCGAATAATTAACTAAATTACTACTGTTCGAGCATATATCTATTTGAAACTTTCACGTTTCTTCACTATTACATAATAAGTTATTTCAGCATATACGAGTATGTACTAAGCTACTACGAAATTTGTAATGTTATTTTCAACCGACTTTGAAACAGGAGGTTCTGAATTTGACGTATTTTTTTATGTGTGACCGTTCTATGTTTTTACTGAGTGAATCAATTTTGATGATTCTTCTTGTATTTGATTGGTAGTGTTTCTCGTTTGATCTCATTTCAATTTAATTAAGAAATGACAAGTAGTTTTTGAGTTATTCATAATAATATATATTTGTAGTGATTTTTTTTTATTTATATTATATATTTTTTGCAGTTGTTTTTATTGTAATATGTTTTTCTTTATGAACAGGAGCGACAGCAATGTTATCAGTAGGTGGTGGTTTCGGGCGGCCGACCCGCGCCACCGCGCCCGCCGTCATCAGCTACATAAAGCCGAACGTGCAGTACGCACCCAAACAGCCGCAAGTACAGCCCAGGCTTAAGGTGAGTTGAGTCACTAACAAAGCTAGTGAACCTGTGTCACTAGGAAAACCGCTGACTTCTTTAGGGACACTAAAAGTTGGATAGTTGCTACTCTACCATAAAATTTCGTTATTATAATTTTTCTTTTATCATACTTAGGCGAATTAAAATATAGATAAATAATTTATAAACTTTCTTATTTACTAACACGTTTTTAATAGCTTTATCTGTTGTGTCTTATCTATAATGTATGTAAATCTAGTGTAGATATTTTTGATTTTTTAGTTTTAGGATATTGACAATGCAATATTATCAACTCGACAACTCGATGTTCTTGCCAGGATAAAGAAATTAAATAAATTTGTTTTAAAATGTAACTAAACTTTAAATCTTATAACGGACACCACTTGAGTTC
Organism: Philaethria dido; assembly: GCA_033558755.1. NCBI lineage: Eukaryota > Metazoa > Arthropoda > Insecta > Lepidoptera > Nymphalidae > Philaethria > Philaethria dido. Next base: position 142,009 of record JAKGSA010000729.1, read on the forward strand.
ATATATAATTACACTTGACAGTCGATTTAATTGACGATCTTTAGTGATTGTTGTTTATAATACTGTAAATTTTAATAGTATTACAAAGTGTTAGGCTTCTTAAAAATGTACTAAGAAACAATTTCAAAATTTTCATGACTCCAATATGATGAAAACAATTACCGTTCGATCACGATGATAAAACGTAATGGCTGCTTTTTTTTCACTGATATTTCACCTACATTATATCAAAGTTCATTTAAAAATAACAAAAATATAAACAATCTTCAATTTCCCTAGCTGGTAAGCCAACAACCTCCACTCGCCATCCCCGGGCGTCAGTCCCCGACCCTGGCTCCAATGGCGGGTGGACCACCAGCTCAGTTCCAGCGTCTCAAAGTGGAAGACGCCCTGTCCTATCTGGACCAGGTCAAGTACAAGTTTAACACTCAACCACAGGTGTACAACGATTTTTTGGACATCATGAAGGAGTTTAAGAGTCAGACGTAAGTTTTTTTTCTTCTATATGTTTGAATTATTATTTTTTAATATTTTATTGAATAATTTTTTTTGATTGTTACCACATAACTACTGGCTAAACAGATTTTCATGATAGCTAGTGGCTCTCCTGATGTGGTCTCGTTTTTAGTTTGGTTAAGATCTTATGAGTCATTTTTGAGTAACTCCTAAAAATTAAACTTTTTGTAGTTCTTTTTAAGGCAATTTTTTTTTTTAATTGTTAATTATTTTTTACTCTGACTCTGTTATAATATCCTAATATATTAAAACGCTTCTTTTACCCAGTGACTGACAGACATACAACTATGTAAATAATTTGACATTAAGGAGAATTTCTCGATATTATAGGATGGGATTTTAAATAGTTTTTTTTAATACATTATTTGTATTTTAACCAAGAAACCTTTACAGCACTAATATGATGACAACAATTACCGTTTGACCACCATGATATAATTAAATGGCTGCTTATCTCGCTGATCTTTATTTCTATTTATTAAACTATGTGAAAAACGATAAAACTCAATTTAATATATAGTATTGTTTCCAGGATCGACACGCCAGGGGTTATAACCAGGGTGTCCAACCTGTTCCAAGGCCACCCGGAGCTCATTGTGGGCTTCAATACCTTTCTACCACCGGGGTATAAGATTGAAGTGCAGAGTAACGGGCAGGTTGGTGGCGGTTCATATTTTTTGGGGTGTTGGGAGGAAAATAAAAAAAAAAGGTCTTTTTATAGTGTTTTGTATAAGTGTTTATTTTTCAAGAAGTTTGTTGTTTACAACAATATACAATTTATTTATTCTAATTTCTATTATGTTATTGCTAGGAAGTAATCAATAAAAAAAACATTATTTTTTTATTATCAGATTAATCAGGAGTGTTTAATTGTAAAGGCGATAGTTGTGGATTACCCACCCGCGATTATATTTTGGTTCTTTTTAATTTTCCTATAATGATAAGAAAAAAGGCGGCGTTAAGTTACACCATTTATTAACATTTGATAATGATTGTCAATTTTACGCTTTGGTGAATCGCAGCGTTGAGTTTCGCCCAATAATTCACATTATTTAATGTATTTTTTATGTTATACAGGTGTCAGTATCAATGCCATCCCCAACCGGCGCCGGCTGCCCAGTAGGGGGAGTGGGAGTGGGCGTGGGGGTGGGATCAGTGGGAGTTGGCAACGTGGGAGTGGGAGGTGGTAGTGGTGTTCTACTTGGTGTGCACCACACGCAGCCTCAACCGCAGATGGTGCATTTGATGCCTGTGCCACAGTGAGTATGGGGTTTTAGGGTTTTGGTGGTGTTATCATATGTTTATTTGAATACAGTTTTAAATACTATTAAGAAGAGTTATTTCTGCCTCCCAATCAGTAGAACTGTACGTGATATTTTAATGACGTGACAGTTGTCACGTGCGCATTTAGATATGGCGTGACTTGCCGCGAAATAAAGATTATAAATGTAATTTATGATATGTATTTAAAGATAAAAAATGTAGTTTGTTTATTTATAATGAATAAAATATAAGTACATATTTCTTTTGGATTTTTATAGTTGTATAAATAAATATGTACTACTTGGCATATACACTTAAAAATACTATTTTTTTATAATCTGGAATATTCTATATCATTTGTAATATTACTAAAACACATAAATTGTATAACTATAAAGTTACTTCTAAATCGATTCAGTAGTTTATGCATGAAAGACTAACAAACATCTATCAACAAACAAAATGATGAAATTAATTACCGATTGATCGAAATGATAAGAACTAGCGGCTGCTCTATAAGAGTTCTGACAACATATTTCTATGATGTTTCTTACATGTTATTTTTAAATATACTCGTATACTAACATATATATAAATTTACAGGTCAGTCAGCACGGCCATAGTGCATAATTTGTCAGTCAATGCAAGTCCAGCAAACACGTTACATCATATATCACAGGCTCATCAGCAGATTGAAGCCGGTGCTATACATCATCCATCGGGTGGGTTTTTATTTTATTTTTTTTTTAGTATGAATTTGCCATAAAATTTAATTATAGCTTCTGGCTGATTGTAAGGAGTAAAAAAAGGAAGAGAAAAAAGGATAAAAATTGTGATTTTTGTGATATTTATTAAAAGTAAACAATACGCTTTTTTGTATGGAAAAATAAAGGAAAGGTGGTTTAGAGTAAATATAGGGTCGAGAGACCCTCTTGTTTTATACTTTCTGTTTGAATATGAGATGTATTGAATGAAGGAAATCAACATTGAGTTTTGTCTTACTAGACTGAGAAATGAAAATCTTCTGATATAATCATTGCCCTGAATCGAACCCACAATGAATCGTGCTTATTTACTATTAGATGCCGCCTCACGGGGCCACAATGGCTTCCATAGGTTTTTGTTTTATAAATGGTTTATCAGAAAAACCTTTATGAGCAGTGCCTGGGACTTGCGCCCTAAGTGTAGGTTCAAGAGGCCACTTTAATTATTGTTATTTAAATTGTTGTTTCTCAGTATTATGTATTTAAATTAATGCTTCACGCTTTTGTGAGAATATATCTTGACATTAGAACTATATAACTGATTATCCTCTCTGGGAAAAAGCGTGGTTATTTTTATTTTAGTGGTATTCATTAAATATTGATAGTAATAATAATAATGTATTTTGTGATAGGTACAGCGCCAAGCAGTGGTGCGGGCCACGCGGGTGCGGCGGCGGGACAGCCGGTGGAGTTCAACCACGCTATCGAATATGTTAATAAGATTAAGGTATTTATATCTTTAATATAATAAATGAATTATTTAATAAATATCTCTTAGTAAATTACAGAAAGATAGTGCATAGATGAAATTACTAGTCAATTTTTTCCTTGAAGAGTGTAAGGGGACACTAAAAAAAAGTATTTCCCGAAATTTTTATAAAATCTGAAAAAGTAGCAAAATTTTAAAGTTGATGCACTGAAGAAAATTATATGGCAAGTCTACACCATATTTAAATAATTAATTGGGAGAATAAATACTATTTTTATAATATTTTTTTCGTTTAAATTAAGATGATTGATAAAATAATTCTCTTCATATAATATATAATGTGTTTTCGTGTAGTCGCGGTTCTCCCGGCAGCCGGACAAGTACAAGCGCTTCCTGGAGATCCTGCACGCCTACCAGCGCGGACACCGCGACGTCAAGGAGCCGCAAGCCAAGCAGCAGACCGAGCAGGAGGTCTACGCGCAGGTACACCACCACCACCACCACCACTTAATATCGATCGTGCATAGATATAAGATAAAATAAAGTTTGACCAATTTCGATGCGGGGTTATTCTTATTCGAATACCAGTTTTTTTGTGTATGTGTTTGGTAAAAATAGGTGCAGCTGTTTGAAAAATATCAACTTCATTTGTGTAAATGTTATAAATTTTTTATTTTTGTTTGTACATCATTATTGAGTAGGTGTTTTTTATTAGATTTTGGTCACCTTCATATATCTGCAAAATTTTACTTTCCAGTTGAGTAAAAAATATGCGTCTACATTTTATAAAGTGTATTACTATGATAGGTTTACTATAAAATCAGTAATTATGAGTAAATTAAGAAAGGCAATTATTTCATTACTTGATGTTACCTTAATTATAAATTTAGTTTTTACTTATTTTTTTTTTTAATGTAACATATTCGTTTCCAACAGGTAGCAAAACTGTTCGAGAATCAAGACGATCTCTTGGCTGAGTTTGGTCAGTTCTTGCCGGATGCCAAAGCTGTGACCAAGCCGGCTCATATTCCGCCTCATACACGGTCACCGCCGCCACAGGTATGTAAAAAGAATAAAATCATAATAAATACTAGTAAAGAAATAATAGGTTTAGAAGAAAAACTATATTATGAAAATATGAAAGTGGAAAACAGAGAGTTTTGACTCTAGGTTCTTTGCCTCTTCTGCTATGCAAAATAAAGCTTGAAACTGTTACAAAACTATAAAGTATAATAAGTTAATATAAGCTTTGAATTATATAAAACTCATGATATAATAATTGGCAAAGTGAGAAAATCAAAGTGACAATTTCAATATAGATTGTTATCACACATGATTGTGGGTTAAATTCCTTCTTTAAAGTCAAAGTCGAGTAATTTTATTCAAAATAAGAAGTTACAAGCTTCATTTTTTGAACGTCAAATAATTTACCACCAGTTCACTAAATTTAATGCCTCAGACCTGAGAAGAACCGGCGCAAGAAACTCAGCGGGACTTTTTTACGTGTTTTAAGTAATATTTATATTGATAATTGTATGTAAATCTTTAGACACACTATGACAGAACATATATAATAAGAAATATAAATAATCTAATCTAATATTTTCCCAATCTAGCCTCGTCCGGAAGTGGAACCGGAGCGCTTCCCGAGCACACCGGTGTCGCCACCACACGCGCCGTTACCCCCACACCCCCAACACCCCCCGCACCCCCAACATCCCCAGCATCCCCAACACCCCCCGCATACACAGCACGTGCAGCCACCTGCTCATGCACACCATCATGCTCAGGTGTGTTCAAAATTTTTGATTTTTTCATTCGGGTAATTACTTATATTAGCTGTTGACGCCTGTCGTGCGACTTTAAACGTGATATATTTGATTACCTCGCTCGGGTAAGAAGGCAAAGCGAAGTTGAGTTCTGCCACTCGGCACGCAATGCCTCTATTCGGCGAAAAGTTGGGAACGGAATTATTGAAAGAGAATGAAGTGTCTCAACACTAGGTTCTCTGATTTGCTCTGCCTACCCTGCTATACGCGTGAAGTTAAAAAATATATATTTATAGATTTGGGTAAATAATGGTAATAAGAATTGTTTTTTTTTAATAATCGAATTAATTGTGTAGTTAGTTGGCTAGAAGTTATTTTAATTATCTATAATAATTGAGAGGTAAACAGGTTGAGTATTTGCTTATGCCAATTATTAAAACAATCAATTTGCTTTGTATGCTAATTAAATAATTAATTTATAATTGAGGTCATTGTGTCTGTGGGACGGCATCTGTTTGTAAACACGATTAGTTTGAGTTTGATTCCCACTTGAGGAAATTAGTTCTCATTTATTTGCTCTAGTAAGCCAGCCATAGGTTTTCTTTGACTATCCTATCATTCAATGTGTTATGCAATTATGATCAAAAATATTAATATAATATTTAAATTATGGTATATATATTTTGTTTTATTTATTTTTATTATATTGCCTTTATTTTAAATATGTATGCTTGTTCTGTAACAGCCTCTCCCTAAACACACAACAACAACAACTGTGCCTCCACAGCATCATCATCTCAAGAGATCACCCAGCTTTGGATCTTCTACACAGATTGGTAAGTTTATATATAAATATTTTTTAAATATATTTCGTCATACATTAGTATGAAGAATTATAAGTATTAACTTACAATTGTATAAAAAATGCTGTGAAGACTTTTTTAAAATTTCATTCTTAGATGTTAATTCTGGTTATTATAAAGATAGAGGAGGAGAGTATTGTAACATTATTTTCTTGTATATTTTTTTATTTTGATGAAAAATTTCTATGTTTATACCAAGCAAAGACGAGAAAATTTATCTAGTGAAATAGTTCTGTGATTTTGTTCAGTGTTTATTAAAACACTCCATGTTAATAATTCAGTATTGAAAAGATAATTTCGGTGTAATTAAAAATAATAATATAAGCTAGTTATACATCTCCATCACACAATCTTCTTAAAAATATCAACTTTACGAGAATCGAACCTTCAACTATTAAAAATGTGTAAAAAATCAAATGGCTTTACATTCATTACATTTCCTAAAACAGTAACGAAACTAAAAAATAAATGAATAATTCATAATTTTTCTTCCACACAGCTTCCGGAGCCCCACCAGCCAAGAAGCCTCGTTCAGCGATCCCATCCCCAGCACCACCCTCTCTGCGGGATGTCTCCTATGCTGAAGCAGCTAAACTGGCAACAGCCAGTGATTACAACTTCTTTGATAGGGCACGAAAAGCGCTCAGGTCACAGCATGTGTATGAGAACTTCCTTAGGTTAGTTGATTTTTTGTTCATAAGTAACTATGTATACTTTATCTATAGTGTCAGAAAGTGCTAGAACCACATACATAAGAGCAGGTTCGAATCCTACTACATATAATTATACATTTCTAAAATATATTCTTTAATAATTTTTACTTAGCAGTGTGCTAGTATGAATGTGCTGTGTTATGTTGTCAATGTTGTTTGCAAAATGCAGAAAATAATATCATATTAATTTGAATTTTATATAATATATTTTGGATTTTCTTTTTTTAACTTCACTCTGTATCCCGCATATAGCAGGGTAGGCAGAGGCAACCTGAGAACCTAGTGTTAAGACAATCTGTTCTCTTTCAACAATTCCGTTCCCCACTTAATAAAAAAATATATTTAGTTTCTTTTTTCATATCCCAAATGATTTATATAAAAATAACAATTAAATTAACATATTTAATTAACAGATGCTTGCTGCTATTCACGAACGAGATAATATCGTCATCGGAGCTCCTTCTGATGACTGAGCCGTTCCTCTACAGGCATCCTGAGCTGAAGAAATGGCTGCAGGACTTTGTGGGGCCAGTGTCTCCTCCACATACACCTACTGCCACTCATGCTGGTAAATATGTGTTTTATTGTTGTTTGTTTTGTATAAGCTGCGGTGTTAAGCTCTGTTATTCTTTCTAAATCTGCCTTTATATAATAGTGTGCATAAAAAACATTGTATTGTTAATTTTTAGTTTAACTTGTTCTAATAAAGCATGTATTATATTTAGATGGGCAAAGAAAAAAAAAAATTTTATTTACTATGAAAAATGGACTGAAGGAAAATGAACTAATATATTAAGTAATAATAATATATTAAGTAGGCAACTAAAATACTTGGACTGTCTTTGGAAAAAAAAAATCTTATTTCCTAAGCTTAGTTAAGTGATATGAAAATATTGTAAAAGTTGACAAAAGGTACGGACCACGTATCTGTAGTGATCAGAATAAATATAAAAAAAATAGTTTTAAAGATGAATAAAGCTAAATGAACAAAAAACCTAATAATATATAAAATCCCTCAGGCTACAACAACTTCAGCAGTTCAAGTGGTCTCCTCGGCTATGAGAGGCGGCTGGAGACCAAGCGCTATGAGCCCCTAGGTGCCTTCGGGGCTCAACTCCGCCATGAGAGGCCACAGGGAGAGGCTGCTATGGATATAGGTAAATTAATATGTGCAAATGATATTACAAATGATTGTGAAAATGAGTGTTTATTACTATTTAAAACAAAATTTTATATTATATACTTAGTAATAAAAATATTTTTATAAATTCAATACAACGAAAGTAGCCTGATATTTAAAACTTTAAATAATAAGCTTTTTATTTTTTTCGTCTTGTTCCTTTCATTTTAGTTCTGTTTCAGATTTTTTAGCCTGTCAGTTAATTTCTAACATGAATTATTTGTCAAAATAGTTTTTTATATATATTATTTGGTTATTGTAATAAATATATTTTATTTCTTACAAATTAAGTAATATAAAACTTTCTATTAAAATCTTAATATATTTTTTTTACTGTAAGAATTTCTATGCCATATATATAGATAGATTTTAAGAGGCTTTGTAAATGTAACATATTTAATATATGGTTTTTTTTTCATCCAGATCTGTCTACATGTAAGAGGTTAGGTACATCATATTGTGCCCTCCCGCGTGAGGCTGCTTCACGACGGTGTTCAGGACGTACTCCACTTTGTAAAGAGGTAACATATTGTAATTGTATTATATATAATGTTGTATGTCATTATTAAAAAAAAAGAATCTGGTGTTAGACATTCCATTCTTATTCGAGTCATTGCGTGTTGAGTGGCGGTAGTGCACCATAAACACCAAATAACAAAAAAAAATATATACCACCACATTTCGCCTTACTTAGAGCATGGGATTGTATGTATGTTGATTCAATTTTATGAATATAATTGTTTCCCTAAATAGGGACTATTCAAAATCATCGCGCTTACAGTGAAATCCCGTTTTTGATTATGCAACGTGATGATTTCTATAATTATTATATATGTGTAACATTATTTAATATTTAATGCTAATGAACATAGATTCGATTTCCGATTAATGTCCAATGACAATGTGTCATTAATTAATTTTTAAAAATGTTAAAAGCAAAAAGTTTAAAAGTCTTAAGAAATAATAAATCTATAATGTCATAAAAAATTATAATAATGTAAATATGCACATATAAATTGAATGTATATTACTTTCTCAGGTGCTAAATGACACTTGGGTGTCTTTTCCAACATGGAGTGAGGACTCCACCTTTGTCTCATCTCGTAAGACACAATTTGAAGAATATATTTATAGATGTGAAGATGAAAGGTTTGAGGTAAGTTTTTTATTTTTTAATTAATAATTAAATTGTGATACATTTGAAATATACCTAATATTTTAAATTTAAATGACAATATACTTTTGGTATACATTAATTTATGTTATAAGTAATGTTTGTGTAGATTGATGTTTGTTACTTATTTACGCAAACACTACTGAACAGGTGTAGGTCATTTTTTATAGTAATATCTATGCTAATATTATAAATGACCATAGTTTGATGGCTAGTTTCTTTTTTTTTACACATTGTAACAAATGGATGTTGTAATTTTATTTTTTGTTAATTATTTTATAATTGTATAGATCTTCATATACTAAGGGAGCGAAGCTGAAAATAGCTAGTGGCTTATATATCAGAGTAACACAGGCAGTTTAAAACTAGCATATTTAGAGTATAAATATTAACGCGCATCTTCCCCCCAGCTGGACGTGGTAATAGAAACGAACGCGGCCACCATCCGCGTGCTGGAGGGCGTGCAGAAGAAGCTGTCGCGCATGACGGGCGAGGACGCCGCCAAGTACCGCCTCGACGACTGCCTCGGAGGACACTCGCCCACCATACACCAGCGCGCGCTGCGCCGCATCTACGGCGACAAGGTGGTACGGCGCCCCCGACACGTGTTGGCATGCTGCGACGTGACGCACGTGACGTGACGTGACGTGACGGTTGTAGAAATATGTATAGGATTGATAGATGTTTGACATGACTGATACAAATTTACTTTGCCAATACCCTACAAAACGTAACTTTAGGCCCTAAATATTTAAATGCGTTTAATCGTACAGCGGATTTGACAAAAATCGTTAATTACAACGTAATACGAAAATACAACAAACATCTCTATTGTGTTTTTTTAAATAGACCATACTATTTCATATGTGTGTATGAAAAATGATTTTATTTGTGATAAAAAAATTAATAAGAACATATAATAAAATATTCAATAGTTTCATTTCAATCATGTGATATGCACATACACATTTTTGGTGTGATTTTCTCTTAATTACTGTAACAGTTGATATATTATATACCTTATATATTATATTTTATTAGCTTTTTAAACTTATTATTTTCGTTTGTCAACTGCTTACAATTAAGATACAGTTATCTGTAAGATACAGTTATGTGTAATTCTAAGATTATACTAATAGCGTTATTAACGCGTTATGTCAAAAGACAATCTGTCTGCATAATTTTCGTAAATAGGAGATAGTATGTAAATTTCTTCTATACATATTATTATAATTATGTAGACAATGAGACAATAACAATATGAAGATGACCAAGACTGACTGACTTTTATTAGCTATTTGTTCACTTACACATATATTTAGTATGACTGACCTACTCAAATCACAGACATGACGTAAATATGACGTGTAGTTTTTATTTTTATCGCATTTATTATGTCACAATTATATTTTATGACACAAAATATTATGATTTTTTTTATCTATGACATAATATGACAATATTTATTAACAGAAATGAGTCATATATTTTTGTATACACTTTTACTACACAGCTACAAGCATGCTTTATATTTGAAGGGCTATTTATTATTATTTTATTTTAGTTAGTTTTTTTTAGTTTTTAGTCATTATTTAGTTGATTTTAGTTGCTTTCTATTATTGGTGAAAAGGTTCTTAATAGTAGATTTTTTTTGCTTAAATATTTTTTTAGATTGGTAGTTAGTGACTTTTTTTTTAATTTTATATAATTTTTTTTTTCTTTTGTAGGCAGTGGATATAATCGCGGGGTTAAAGAAGAATCCAGTAGTGGCGGTACCAGTTGTTTTAAGACGGCTTAAAGCTAAGGAGGAAGAATGGAGAGAGGCTCAAAAGGTAAATTATATTTATAATTTTTTTATCACTCGCTTGTAATAAGAAAAACATTTTTAGTAAATGTATGATTTTGGTTATAGCAGAAATCGAACCTGCGCCTGATGGTATCCGTCAAAGCACTTAAGTTTTCTAAAAATGTTTTTTTTTTTTACTTAATATACTAAGTGTGTGATTATTAAAAAAAAAGATTAAATACCGTTTATTTAATTATTACTTACTCCATGTATTTTAGTTTTATTTTAATTAAGTTATTTGTTGAGACAATGATGATAAAATAGCGATGTGCATTTGACAGAATGTCAGTGTTGATACCAGCTATTGCTGCCTTCCTTCTGATGTCTCAAAATTGCTTTTATAAATGCGTTGATAATTTTCCTTTAGTAAAATTTTCATGTGTGAATAATCAGATAAATTAATTAATTTTAAAATAAGTAGACATTAGCATTGTTATATTTTTATATAGTTAAATAAATTCTAAAAATTTCGAAAAAGTAGACTATTTTCGAATAAAAATGTAAAAACAAAATATTTAAATCTATAAAACGAATTTAATGATAAATTTTACCTTGAAGAGTATTTTTGATTAATCAATTTGTTCACTTCAGTTCCTCACATATTTTCCTAGAATTCATTAAATTACGTCAGTTAAAAAAAAATAACATTTATTCTTTCAAAACAGGGCTTCAACAAACAATGGCGTGAGCAAAACGAGAAGTACTATCTAAAATCCTTAGACCATCAAGGCATCAACTTCAAGCAGAATGATCTCAAAGCACTGCGCACCAAGTGTCTCTTTAACGAGGTGGAGAGTGCATACGCTGCCAGGAAACCAGGTCCTCACCTGGTGGCTGATTATGGTCTACGGGGAAGACCTGAAGGTAAGTTTAAGGGTTCCATGAGGGATTTTTTTTTTCAAACATTACGCTGTATCCCGCATATAGCAGTTACCCTGCTATATGCGTATGCATTACACTATGGGACTCGACTTCGACTACGAAAACTGCTTCACGCTATCCTTTTATATTCCTAATGTTCGAACTTTGAGTCTACATTCTTTATTCGCATAGTGAGACTATGGAACCCTGTGCCGGGGTTTGTTTTTCCTAAGTCGTACAATCTAGGGGTTTTCGTATAACGCATTAATACTTAACATCAGCTTGATGCTGTCAATTATTAGCCTCTCAATGAACCTGAGAACCTAGTGTTAAAACACTTTGTTCTATTAAGATTTCCGTTCTCATTTATATTGTATTTTTTTATTTATAGAAAATAACATTTTAATTGGTTTTTTAAGCTATTGTGGTGTAGTGGGTATAGTCTTGATTATAAATAAGGTCAGGATAAGGTGGTCGTGGGTTTGATTCCTAATTGGTTGAATGATTATATTTAAATTTTTGTCATTTCTTCAATGTGGTTAGACAAATCGCGGCATTTTACCACTGGACTTGATATTGTCTCGAATGCTTGCGAAAGAAAAACGAACTATTATGATGCTAGAATAAGTGCACCAAGTTGAAAAAGGAAAAATATATTAAAGCCTCGTAAAAGAAAAAACATTAAAGTTGTAAATTCCATACCCACTTGAAGAATGTTTGTTTAAGATATTTTCTTTTTCCCGAGCGGCGTTAAGTTTCGCTATTTAATAATCATTATATGGAATTTCAAAGTTTCAAAAACATCACTAAATGATATAAATACATATTTTTGTCAATATTAACTAACAATTTGTTTTTACGTTATGTAGCAATCAAAATAGTTCGGGACGCGTCAGAGCTGCTGATCCACCACGCGCGCCGCCAGACGGGCATACAGAAGGCGGAGAAGAGGAGGATCAAACAGCTGCTGCGGCACTTCCTGCCCGACCTGTTCGCGCACCCGAGACAGCCGCTGTCTGATGATGAGAGGGATGAAGGTAGGGACATTTTATTTTACATATACATACATAGAATTCTGTATTCCGCATATAGCAGGGTAGGCAGAGGGAACCGACGTGTTAAAGACACTCCCTTCCACACTTTCAGTCGAATTGAGGCATTGCGTGCTGAGTGACGGCCAAACCCAGGAAATGATAGAGAAATTATCTTTTCTTGGAGTGATATAAATACTATTAAAAAATAAACGCCTGTCGTGGCGCAGAGGGACAAGCATGCGACTGTAAACGCGACAGGTTGTGGATTCGATTCCCACTCCAGGAAATGTTAGTATTTTCATTTCCTGGGTTTGGTAACAAGGCAAAGCGCGGCTTTGAGTTCCGCCACTCTCAACACGCAATGCCTCAATTCGACGGAAAGTGGGCAATTGTTGCTTACAACGGAGTGTCTTAACATTAGGTTCTCAAAAAAAAAATGTTTTTTTTTTTCATGATGATAAAATAGCGATGTGCATTTGACAGACTGTCAGTGTTGATACAAGCTATTGCTGCCTTCCTTCTGATGTATATATACATAAAAGATATACTATTTGTCGTTATATGAAAATATATTAATTAATATATTTTTTTGTAGAAGAAAAAGAAGAGCCGACCAGCCCTGGTAGTCCTTCAGGTGATCAAACAGCAGATGAGAAGAGTGGTGGAGTTAAACAGGAGAAGCAAGAGGTAATAAAAATATTATAATTATAACAATAATAAAAACACTTGGAATAACATTTGCATTCAAATTAAAGTTGTTATGAATAACTCAAAAAATTTAAAATTAAAATTGTTATGAATAAAGATCCAATTCTAAAGTTAAATGGCAACACAGCAGAAACACTATCATATTAAAAAAGAATTATCATAATTTGTTTACATAGTAAAAAGTTATCTATTTAACGCACCTCAAAAATTGATTCTGATTTGTGAACATTCTCTTATTTTTTTTTAAATCTGTTAAAATTATATTTTATATTATGTATATTTATGTCATTTAAAATTTTACAAAAAAAGTATTTTTAAGCTTGAAAAAAGAGACAGAAATATTAATAAACCTTTCAATTGCAATACTCATTCTTTCGTAGGTTACTTTTTTAAATTTCCACTTCTACTGTGTTTGAATTGGGTATGACTTTGCATTTTAATGGATTTGTTTAAAATTACATTACTTATATTTTTATATAATTTTTAAATTGTATTTTTCTTTCACAGTCATCTGAATCTGATAACGCATCTGATAAGAGCAGCAGAAACAATAAGAATGATAAAGAGAACAAGCCTAAGAACAATAACACTACCAATGATAGCAAAGGTGAGGTTTTTATTTAAATATTTTTTTATTAAACTTTGAAAATAAAATTAGTTTTTTTTTTAAGCTATTGTAGTGCAGTAACTGTAAAGGTGATCAAGTTGTAGGTTCGATCCTATTTTATAATATATTTATAAGTTAATTTATTCCACTCAACGCATATTTCGAATTCAAGGGGACAACGGAGGATGGAGTGTCTGGACACTATATCTATCTGACTATCCTGGATAAAGCCTGAAACTATTCACTAACTATAAGACAATGAGTGGGTCAATACCCACTCATTGTCAAATTTGCTAGAACAAAATGTTTTTTTATAATTAATTCGCTATTAAATAAAATAATATAATAGATGTTGTCAATTTATAAACTTTATTTAAAACTTTTTACTAGAGACAAATGATGACAAAAAATGTGATGTATTGTGCATTACAGAATATCTGTGTTGATACTCACATTGCTGCCTTCCTTCTGATGTCTCTATAAATATTATTATATCAAAAGTACAAAAAATAATTAAGATTTAAAAAAGAAAACAAACCGACTTCAAACAAAATACACTGAAAAGTATAGTTAATATGTATAACTCAAAAACGCCTGTCATTGCACAGAGGCACAAGCGTGCGGTAAACGCGACTGGTTATGGATTCGATTCCCACTCTAGGAAATGGATTTTTTTCATTTCATGGGCTTGGTAACAAAACAAAGCGCGGCGTTGAGTTTCGCCACTCAGCATGCAATGCCTCTATTCGGCGGAAAGTGGGGAGCGGATTGTCTTAACACTATGTTCCCTCTGCCTACCCTGTTATATGCAGGATACAGCGTGAAGCTATGTATGTATGTAACTCAAAAACTACTCATCAGATCTTAAATAAATTTACCAAGAAGTACTAGCTATCATATAAAAAAGAATGATCAAAATTGATTTATCCAGTAAAAAAGTTTTGTGGTTTCTTGAAATTACTATGAAAAACGAAAAAAAATAAATGAGTTTTTTAGTTTTGTTTTTGACAAATAAAGTAGCTAAATAATTTTAGTTTATTTCCAATATATTATTATTATTATTAATATAAATATATATTATTTATTTTGTGACAGAAAGCACAAATACAATAAAACGCGCGAGCAACGAAGATGCTGTTAACATGAAAATAGATGTCAAAAGCGAACTGGAGATTGAAGACGATTACAGAGATCATCCACCTAATGTAAGTCATTTGTTTCTCTTTCTTTTTTTTTTTTTAGTGATAAGACACTCTGTTCTTTACTATTGGTTCGTTGGGCAATATTTTCTAAATTAGCTTTATAAAAATAAAGCTAATTTAGAAAAGATGCCTGTCGTGGCGCAGAGGCACAAGCGTGCGACTGTAAACGCGACAGGCTGTGGGTTCGATTCCCTCTCTAGGAAATGGAATTTTTCATTTCCTGGCTTTGGTGACAAAGCAAAGCGCGGCGTTGAGTTCCGCCACTTAGCACGCAATGCTTCAATTCGGCGGAAAGTGGGGAACGGAGTGTCTTAACACTAGGTTCCCTCTGCCTACCCTGCTATATGCGGGATACAGTGTGAAGCTATGTATGTATGTATTAAATTCGACTATTATTTAAACTTTTCACTATTATTTAAATGGTTAATGGCTAGTTGTCATATAAAAAAAGAACCATTAAAATTGGTTCACCCACCATAAAGTTTAAATAATAGTCGAATTTAATACAAATTTCGAAATATTCACAGTTTTACTTCTATTGTTATTAAATTGTATATACAAATTGATTTTTAAGTAAATAATTAACATTTAAACCAGTAGTGGATGTTGGTTTTTGTTTAATTTGAATTTATTTATTTTTATTTGTTTCTTTTGTTAGTTCCGGTGGTATTCATGTAAGAACACGTTAACACGTGCTATCGTGTATGCGTGACGGTCGACTGTTAGTGACCTATTTGCAATAAAGTATAACAGTAAAAAATAATAATATAATTATTGTGATTTATTTATTTATTTAGGTTTTTAATTTTATACATTTGTATATACTAGTGTCCCCGTTGACGCGTTAGCAACGCGTTGTCTTTAGTACTGTATATGTCACTTTGTATAAACATGGATGTCAAACCATGATAGTGTATGTAACATTTATATTATTTATTTAATATACTTATTATGCATTATTTAAAAAAAAAATATTATCATTCTATCCTTCTCTATTTAAAGTATAAGTGTACCAAAATTAAGCTTCACGTATTTATATATAGATTACATTGCACGGCGTTAAGTTCCATCACTTAATACGACATTTCTAGAATTCTTAACACCCTCGCGACCGGTGAAGTGAATTTACGTCATTTCAAATTATTTTGTATTTTCAATATTGATATTTCAAAACAAATTTTATACTTTTTATCCTCCCCTTGACGATATAAGTTTGCGGCGACCAGTTTCAGAATTTCGTTATATTTGCCGGTACGTGAAACGTATACGTGTATGTGAAACGTATGGTATGTATTTCTGATAGATTATTATAAATATATTGGTTTTCGGCACTTTTTTCCATGGGTGAACCAATTTTGATGAGTCTATTTTTATATGATAGTTAGTTCTTCTGATGTGGTCCCATTTAAATTTAGTTAAGATCTCACGAGTAATTTTTGAGTTATTCATAAATAATGTTGTTTTGTAGTACATTTTATTTTAATTCTGTCATAAAAAGTGATACACAGTTTTTCCTTCTCATGCTAATATAATATTTTTTGCCATGTTTATATTTACGTGTGAGATATTAAATTAATTTATTTTAGGTGTTGAATTTATAAAATATGTTCATTTTTATTAAATATATACACAAATGTTATCAAGCATTTTAATAGATATCGTGAGAGATGTATGATAAATAATTATTTTTAATTACCTGCTTAAGGTCTGTCGTGGCGCAGTGGCATAAGCGTGCGACTGTAAACGCTACAGGTTGTGGGCTTGATTCTCACTCCAGGAAAAGAAAATATTTTGTATTTTTATATCCTCGTTCTTGTGACAAGGCAAAGAGCGGCGTTGAATCCTGCCACTCGGCAATGCCTCAATTCGACGGAAAGTGGGGAACGTGTCTTAACACATTGGTTCTCACGTTCCCTCTATCCCTATCCTGCTATATGCGGGATACAGCGTGAAGTAAAAAAAAAATATATTCATCGTCTAAACGAATAACGTGAGAGAAGATCATAA
The DNA here is from genome assembly GCA_033558755.1 of Philaethria dido. Lineage (NCBI taxonomy): Eukaryota > Metazoa > Arthropoda > Insecta > Lepidoptera > Nymphalidae > Philaethria > Philaethria dido. Next base: position 159,225 of record JAKGSA010000729.1, read on the forward strand.
ATATGATAAATAATTATTTTTAATTGTATATATAATTATTTATATGAAAGTCAGGTTTTTATGCTCGTTAAGGGAAGTGAATTCCATTGCATGTTATTTTAGGATAATTTATTTATTATTGTTTAGGAACAGTTACGATTTTTATATTATTATTATTTAAATTAAGAGTAACGAATGTATCGTTTGAAATTTAAACCTGTTAAATGTATCTTTTTTGATAAGGTTTTTCATTAGATTTGTATGTAGTTAATTAGCTGCGAATATTTGAAGTTATTGGTGATTTCGCTTTTTTGATTATTACAAATGAAAATTTACGTATGATATTTGGTTTTTTTTTCTCCAATTAGTGTATGTTTTCATATTTTTAAATAGTAAAAACAAAAATATAAATCGATGTCGTTCTAAAGTCGATGATATGTATCAATTTATTTATTTTTCCATTAAATTTTTTCCATTAACTACAGGTCTCATAATAAACTTAACGAATATTCTTACACATTTATATATTAATACGTGAAGCAAAAACTATGTATTTCTTTATACGAAAATTACGCGGACGGAGCGGCATAAAACTTTGCACACTTATAGTTTATATAGCGAAAGCAGAATGACTATGTCTTTTTAAAATAATACATAAATAATATTTTAAATTAGTAAAATAAATATGTGTGACATATACGTCGCTGGGCAACGCGTTGTTAACGCGTCAACTGTGTCATTATTAATAATGAACGTATTCCGCAGGAGGCCCGCTTCGTGTGTACAACGTCGTGGTACCTGTTCCTGCGCCTGCATGCCGTATTATGCAGCCGGCTGGGCGCGGCGCGGCGCGCAGCCCTAGCGATCGCCGCGGCGGAGGGCGCGCGCCCCTCGCCCGCCAGCGCAGCCCGGGCGCTGCACCTCAAGCCCAACCTCCCCACATCGTCCCCGTCGCACTACTACACCACACTACTGGAGCTGGTGAGGGGCGTGCTGGACGGTAACGTGGACGCGTCGGCGTACGAGGACGCGGCGCGGGAGATGTTGGGCATCAAGGCGTACCCGGCGTACACGCTGGACAAGCTGGTGTCGAACGCGGTGCGGCAGCTGCAGCACTGCGTGTCGGAGAGCTGGTCGCTGCGCGCGGCCGAGCTGGCGGCGCGCGGCGGCATGCGCGGCCCCCACGCCTACGTGCGGCGCGCGCTCAGGGTGCTCCGGACTCATCATACTACCTTTTTGGTTAAAGTTGTGAGTACTTTGTGGGTTAATCATGTTTTTTTTTGGGTAAAACGCGGCGTTGAGTTCCGCCACTCAACACGCAATGCCTCAATTCGGCGGAAATTGGGGAACGGAATTGTTGAAAGAGAATGGAGTGTCTTAACACTAGGTTCTCTGGTTCGCTCTGCCTACCCTGCTATATGCGGGTTACAGCGTGAAGTTAAAAAAAAAAATCATGTTAATGTAAAAAAACAAGATTGAAATAAAATGTGTTAAAACCATCAGTTCTTAACTAAATTTAGATTTAGATAGAACATAAGAAATTAATTTTATTTTTATGTTTTAATTAGTACCAAAGCTTATGAAATACCAGAGTGAAATCAATTGAAATAAGGAATTTATATTATTTATCTGGTTACTGTATAACATTTTTTTTGGACCAATATATTATTATTATAGAAGTAACAGCTATAATATAAAAAAAAAAAATTATGAAAATAATTTTATGTAGTAAAAAATAATGCAATAACAAAGATTTTTTTGAAGTCAGTAAAAATCAAGTTACAATATTCATAATAAAGTAAGGTAATGAATTTAATTTAAATAATATTACAAATAAACTTCAATTTATGTTTTAATAATTTCTCAAATTTTAGTAATTGCATTACAATTATGATTGCAAGAAGTTAAATATTTATAGGTTTAGTTTTGAACTGAGTGATTATAATTCATACATAATTATTTAATCCATTATACTTTGCTAAGATAGACATATAGTACATAAAAAAATAATTATTATTACCTAAATTATTTATTAAATAAAGGAGTTTTATATATATTAAAAAACCATTTCTTTTCCAATAGTACGGCGGCGATGAGTGTAAAGTGACATTTGAGCTGCTAGAAGAAGCTGGTGAGGGCAGAGCGTCACCACATCACGATTCTTCTAGACTATCACCTACCAGTCAGGTATGAACATTATTAATATTAATAAATTAATTATGTTTGTATATATTAAACTCTTTTTGTTATAATTGAGTTACTTATTCTGTATTTGAATTAAATAATAAAACAAATGAACTAATTATACACGACAAAAGTGAAACTTCAGAACAGTAGACGAGAGAATCAAGTGAATATGAAAGTATAACGAGTATTAACATACAAGTCTCAGGACTTCATAATTGTATAGGATATTATGTTGTTTTTATAAATTTTTCATATCTGTTTTCTGAAGTGTTTTTTTAATTAAGATAAGTAAAGTAAATTAATTAATTAAAATATTCATTATTAAATGCGTAAGTATCTGAAGAGTAATCAAGAGACCATATTTGATCAGAAGATCTGACCACTAATAATCAAATAAGCCTAATGAATAAATGATAAATCAAATTTGCTATATCTTTTTTTTTAACTTAACAAGAAAGAGTTCGATATATGTATATTGCTGGCTTCTTCCAACTTACACATTTTTGTGTTTGTTTCTCTTACCTTTCGTCCTTTTTGTTGCATCCGATTTGAAATCACAACTTCACTTCAAAAACTACTATTTCTTTTAAACTCAATTATTGAGGCACTGCGTGATGAGTGGTGGAACTCAACGCCGCGCTTTGTTACTAGAGTGAGAAAAAGAAAATACTAAATATAATTTAAAATATTAATTTCTTGGAGTGGGAGTCGAACCCACAATCTCACGCTTAAAGTCGTACGCTTACTCTTATTCTGCGCCACGACGATGATCTATCAATAGTGAGGTATTGTCGGACAGGGGCGGCGCGCCACCAACGGCGAGGCGGTGTCGCGGCTGGCGGCGTGGTCGCTGTACGCGGAGCGCTACGCGCGGCCGGACGCGGGCGCGGGCGCGCCGGCCTTCGCCCCCAACAAGCCGGTGTTCCTGCGCCGCAACGTGCGGCGCGCGGGCGCGGTGGCGGGCAGCGCCACGGCCGCCACGCTGTGCGAGGGGGGCGCCGCGCCCGCGCTCGCGCGCCGCCGCAAGCCGCCGCGCCTGCACGACCACTCCGAGTGCACGCTGCACAACAACACTATCAGGTACGACTGGAAACCACTGGACAGGGGATTGGAAATAAATTACATTATTTTTCGCTAGTGCTTAAATATTTAAACCGATTTCAAAAAAGGAGGAGGTTCTCGACACATCTAAATCTTATTACAAAAGTGAATGCATTAAATATAAGCCTGTTCTTGCAAATAATAATAGTTTTTGTTTCATCAAAATCGGGCTAGGATTTCAGAAATTACAGCGTCTTAAAGTTTGAACATTTTTAAAATTAGCGTTCCGTCGATATCGTTTGGTGACGTCACGTGGCGATAGGTATGTGTACGTGTGTGTGTGCGCGTGTTATTACAACGTACATGTATGTAAGTGTGCACGTGACGTCACACAGTAGCGCTACTAGCGCGACCAAGGCTGCACTTTAACGCGACATATCTCAATCTCTTTTGAAGATAAAAAAAAAATCAGATTCTATTTTGTTCAGTTACCTTCTACTTAGATAGGCTGTTAGCTAAAAACGTTGGTATAACTCAATTGACAGTTTTTTGTATTACCATATATTTTTTTTACTAGGTGGAATCAAACTTTGGTGATTTTTTTTTGATTTTATAGCTAGTGCTTCTCATATAGTTTCATTTAAACTTAGAATTATCTGACTAGTAGTTTTTGAGTTATTCGTAATCGTTTTTAATATATTTTATTTGAAGTCGGTTTTCCTTATTTTGTTGAAGCTAGTCCTTTTTTTATTGAAGTTGTAATATGAAAAATATGAAATAAACCATTGTTTTTTTAACAATGATTTAATTCCTTCTTCCGCCATGAAAATTAGAATATTTTTTAAGTTTGTAAATGTATGGTTTCTTAACATAATAACAAAAAAATTAAGTCAAGGATTATTTATAATTGTATGTATTAACTTAAAAACTTAATCTTCATACATTTGATTTTTTATGGTTTTTTTTATATATTTTTAAAATTCATAATGTGTTTTATCTTTTTGTTCGACTTAACATTAAAAAAGGTTTAGTATTTTAAGCAATTTTAAAAAACAAATTTTCATTTATATTACTTATATCTTTAACTTAATAGGCAACCCGTCAGAAATCAAGACTATGTGTAGCTGAACTGTATTAAACGCCGCGTAATTTGAATTTCACTTTTTCGCTTTGGTTCTTGTGTTAAAGAGCGGCGTTTAGTTCCATCACTTATTTTTAATTTTATTTAATTATTTATAATAACCGCATTAGTATAGAACTGTGTCGCGGTTATTAACGCCCACCTCACAAGCGTTCTTACTAACAGTACAGTACTAAAGTTGTAAATACATACATACATAGCTCCACACTGTATCCCGCATATAGCAGGGTAGGCAGAGGGAACCGACGTTTTAAGACACTCCGTTCACCATTTTCCGCCGAATTGAGGCATTGCGTGCTGAGTGACGGAACTCGACCCAGGAAATGAAAAATTCCATTTCCTGGGGTGGAAGTCGAACCCACAATCTGTCGCGTTTACAGTCGCCTCTGCGCCACGACAGGCGTGGAACTGCCAGTTATTTTTATATATATTAATAAATGTTTCCTCTCCCCAGGCTAGTAGCATGTCGTCCACAGCAGCTATACCGCTCGGGTAGCCTCGCCGGCGCTCGCGCTTCCCACGCGCGGTTGAACGCCGCCCGACGCGCCAAGTTCCGCGCCTGGCTCGCGAGACACCGAACCCACGCCGACCTGTGAACACCGCACAGATTGACTACCGACTCGGGGATTGTTACTCCTTGAAAAACTTTTTTGATTTGTATAAAGTAATCTCAATGCTGTTAATATTTAAACAATTGTATTTGTTATTCTATTTAATATTATAGTACGGATTCGAACCTGTGACCGTACTCTTGTGTAGTTCTGATAACATATATGTCGACACCTCCTAAGTATATATATTTTATTTGTTTTCTAGTTATGTATTAACTTTTATAATTATTTTTGATATACGGGAATTAATTAAATTTTATATTTGGTTGACATTTTGAAAAATAGTAACGAACATGCATGTTTATGAACTCGTCGTGTTTATTATTCGTTATAATATTTTGTGTAGGAGGTGTCGATTTTTATATTTTTGTTGTTGTTTTTTAAGACATGTCTTAAGATATGTAGTTTTTTTAACGTAAGAGTTGGTAGTCATTTTGTTTTGTTGATTTTTCAAAAAAACAATACAATTGTTAAAATTGGTAAAAAGGATCTCTATTTTTTGAAAATAATTCAGTTTGTACATATATTGCGTCTAAATTATTTAATTTGTATAATAAAATATTTTGGAGGATTTTCGATATTTTTTCAATAAAAACAATGGTCTCTGTGTTTGCGGTGTTTAACCGCGCAATTAGATTAGAGTTTGTAAATACCGGTTTCAATTTTTAATCGCGCGGTAACGGCTCGCTGTGTAAATAAATACTTAAAACGGACGATTTCAATGTAATTTGCACAAAATGTTTTTTTTTTAATATATTATAATGATAATAGTATGTACATACCAAATTCTAAACTCGAGATGTGTCTTAAGATTAGTTTATGTTTTGGTTGTATATTTGTAAAGGATTCATCTTGAGATATGTCTCGGGATGTGTCTCGAGATGTGTTCTGAGATAAGATAGGTCGCCGGTAGCAGGAATACAGGGTAAGCTGTATCTCGAATATCGCTCAAGCCGGTGCGAGTGGGGTCGGGGGCCGCGTTCTAGTGGCCGCCCTTAGTGTACATAGATCTCTGTAAATACATAGACGACAACTGTTCATCATTTGTGGAATAAATATTATTATATTTATACTTGTGTGGCTGTTTTTATTGTATTCTACCCTCTGTCTGTTTTTTTGTGTTTCCCTCTTTTTGGATGTGAACCTGTTACACGGTGATATAAACTGGTTAATTTCATACGTTACTTTATTGATTTTATGTACTGTTGTCCCCGTTGTCGCGTTAATAACGCGTTGTTTTAGTAATGTATATGTCGCATATAAACATGAATGTCAAACCCTGGTAGTCTGTGTAACATTTATTTTATTAACTTAATATATTTTTATGCATTATTTTAAAAAAATGCATTGAAAGAATAGCATTCTGCACTCCTTTTCTATATAAACTAAGTGCCAAGTTTCATGCTCCTCCGTCCACGTAATTTTCCTAAAAAAGGGTACAAAGTTTTTGCTTCACTTTTTTATATCTATATATATAATAAAAGAGCAGAAATGTCAATTCTGTACATGAAAAATTTTAGAAAAATATCAATTGGGTACGTTAATATACCGTTAATAGAAGCGAAAAAACCAATCAGTAGAATTTTTGTCTGTTTGTCTGTCTGTACATTTGAACGCGCATCACGCAAAAACTACTGGACAAATGAATGAATTTTGGCATGGTAATAGTTTAGAGTCTGGAGGTACATATATAGTTTTTATCCTGTCATTCGATTTAGTTTTCATGAAAAAAACAAAAAACCTACATAGACAAGTTACTTTATATGCCGATAATTACTAAATAGAAATTAATATTTTATGCGTGGGTATAGCTTAGAACCTGGAGCAACTAATTAAAACTAAAACTAAGAATAGGCTCAAAAACTACTGGACCGATTTTAAAATTTCTTTTACCATTACTTAAAGGGATTCTTCGAAATCCGTATAGGCTATATTTTATCCCGGAAAATGGATAGGATTTTTCGTGGTAGTGAAAATTGTGGAGTAAGTCGACGAAAAAACCCATACGTTAACGATTCTCGCGAACGCTGCCTAAATGGTTAGAGATGTATGGTTGACTTCTATAGAAAAGTTGTAGAACTCAATAATGCCTACAAAAAAGTCCGCGATAGTATAAACCAAACATTTATATTTTAGCCATTATAACCACTTTTCCATAGAATAAAAGTAATTAAAATTATTAGCCCATGTTTATTGATTATATTATCGTCAAATATTAATCCTTATCCAAACAAACTATTTATTGAGCAAAATTGTTTCAATAGCGTTAAATTACTTTTTATTTTATTTCAATCGGACAATCCATTCAAAACATATTACGAATTTAAAGTTGTAAATGGTATTAAAATGAAAGATGGCCGCCGGCCGATACGTGTCAAAGTTTTAGTTGACGGAATATATTTTGTTACGAAAATCTTTTATGGTAATAAATACTAATTGTAAGAAGTTAATACTGTGTTAATTTAGATATTTATGGGAAAGTGTTATCATAAAGTAAGGGACAACATGACACAGGTAACGTAAAGTAAGTTCTATTAGTAAAGATAATAACAATTATCCTATTCTGATTATTAATGTAAAAGTTAGGAAACTTAAATATTTAGACGATATTTGTTACTCTAAAACTTAGGACTGTAATTTAGAAGATTTTATATGCGCGAATCGGACTTATACGCATGTAAGGCTACAGAATAATCTAATAGGAAAAAAATAAAAAATACAGTCAAATTACATTGATTACAAAATTGCAAGTAACACCATTTTTTTTTCAAATATAATTTATATTCGAGAAAAAATATAGTAACAATACCGCTACATAAAAAAAAAATTACAAAGCGTACAATTTTTTTTTACGTGGAAATGAAACCCGCGCCTGGTGTTGTATGCACTTAGAAATATCAAAATATTTAATAAACAGCATTCTCTCTTGCCAAATGATTGTTCATAGAAATAATCTTTAAAAAAATTTTTTTTCAATTTTTTACCGAGATGCTAACAACAAAAATAAGTTATAACAAGTGTATAAAAAAATCGACATGGTTGATTAAGAACCTATGTCTTAGCGGTCATAGTGCTTGGACGAGACTGGCACTGGTCTTGCTGCGTTCAATTTTTTATACCTTTTCGAAAAATGGTTTTCTATTCCTAAGTATGTGATTAACACTTTAATAATATTAAAAATACCATTAGTACAGTAAATAGTAGTTGTGATCATCGTGACGCAGTGAGATAGGCTCTCTCCGTCTACTAATTAATACCTAATTATACTTCTAACCAGAAAGATTTGGTGAGGCAAGGCGAATATTTAGTAGTAAAAATGAAATACGGTAGTACTTAACATGAAAATAAATGAAAAATGTTATCCTATGTTGAGCGCGAACGAAGTCGCGGGCACCACTAGTATAGATATAAAATTGTTGAAATAAATAGTATAAGGAAATTTAATAATTAATTTTTTTAACAAAAAAAAGAAAACCGGCATTAAATGCATAAAAAAGTTTACTCAAAAACTATATATAGCTTTATGCTAATTAATAAACTAAGAGGAATATGTAAGCTTTATTTTTTAAAATTATATAGAGGCTCAAGCGTGCGACTGTAAACGCGACAGGTTATGGATTCGATTCCCATTCCAGGAAATGTAAAAGTTTAGTATTTTCATTTCCTGGGTATGGTAACAAGGCAAAGCGCAGCGTTTAGTTCCGCCACACAACACGCAATGCTTCAATTCGGCGGAAAGTGGGGAACGGAATTATTGTTTGAGAACGGAATGTCTTAAAACTAGGTTCTCAGGTTCTCTGCCTATCCTGCTATATGCGGGATACTACGTGAAGCTAAAAAAACAGTCAAAAACTAAACTCGGTATGTTAACGAGAATACAAAAAATCTTACAAAAATTATATCTTTTTACAAAGCATTTCATTAGATTGTTATCTCAACATGACTTTCACATAGATAAAACTAAAAAAGATAGACGTGAATAAGCAAACGAACAATTCAACTTCAATTTTTACACTACCGCAGTGTCATTACTTAAATATCTTTTAAAAAAACTAGTGTCTCCTTTGACGCGTTAACAACGCGTTGCCTAGTGTAGCGCATGTCATTTTATTTAAATATCAAGCAATGGTAGTGTGTGTAACATTTATTTTATTAATTTAATATAGTTTTATACATTATTTTAAAAAGACATTATCATTGTGCACTCCTCTATATAAACTCTAAGTGTGCCAAGTTTCATGCTCCTCCGTCCTCACAATTGTCGTAAAAATACAAAGTTTAACTTTAACTTTACCTTTGCGTATTAATATATTGATAAAATGAATTTTCTAATTTAATATATTATAAATATATGCATTACTATATAAGTTTGTGTATTATATAAATTTGTCGAGGCGCAGACGTACATGAATACGACTGTGAACGTGACAGGTTGTGGGTTCGATTCCCACTTCAGGAAATGAAGATATTGCCACTAAGCACGCGATGCTTCAATTCGGCGGAGAGTGGGGTACGGAAAATCTTAAGAGAGAACAGAGTGTCTTAACACTAGGTTCTCAGGTACCCTCTGCCTATCCTGCTATGTGCATGATACAGAGTGAAGCAAAAAAAAAAAATTATAATAACTGCATTTGGCCTTCACCGCTTATCTATAGGGTTATCAAACACCAATATGACTGATTTATCTCGAACGGACATATCTATTGATAATATTTACTTACGTATTTCAATCAGTTTCAAGATTTCCTTACTTTTATATTTGTAGAGGCTCGATAGGTAACAGCGAAATCTCTCTATAATCTATTAAAAGACCTCGGTCTTTCTAGAACTATTATCAGTTCACTTTCAGCACGTATTTTGAAGACGGCATTAATAGGATCTTTTCAAATTTGGTTAGGTAGAGAGAGGAGCGCGGAAAGTGAAGGTGAACGTTAATCCTCTCAACACATTTATGAAAATGTGATGTATGTTCGAAAAATATTATAATTTTACCAAAATTGGCGATGCGCATAGTATTAATACAAGAAATAGGATTAAACTTGTTGCGCCTTTAACTCGACTGCATCGAGTCCGTAATTCTATTATGGGACAATGTGTACGCTTTTACAATAGAAAACGTCATGCTGCGCAAAGGAATTTCTTCTCTGTATCTAACTTGTTTTATCTTACGACTTTGTTGGCATGGACTATTTTTTTTTATTCATTAAAAAGGCAAAGAGCAGAAGGACCACCTGTAAGTGGTTATCATCGCCCATAGATATTTACAAGACCAGAGGAGTTGTAAATGCGTTGCCCGCCTAGAGGGTAGATGCACCGGCTTGCCTAACTTTTCAAAGTACAAATATGTGACCTAAAAAGAAAGCTCGCCAATAAAATGTGGAGCTCCAAAAAACAAAGTCAAACAAGGTGTGAGAGCTAAAAAAAAGTTGCCAATAGAATATTGGGCATAAAAGTGCAAAAAAACCAGCTCTGACATCTTTTAGACCTAAAAAATAAGGGCATCGCCAAAATTAAAATATATATAGAACCACGATCTGGGGAAAGGATGGGTGGGAATGCGGAAAATAAAACCCAAAATTCCATTTTTTGTCCGTGTCCGCAGGGATATCGTGCAATTCTCGTGTAAAATAAATAGGGATAGTTTTTTTCTATTAGTCAATTTTGACAGACATAGCTTCACGCTGTATCCCGCATATAGCAGGGTAGGCAGAGGGAACCTAGTGTTAAGACACTCCGTTCCCCACTTTCCGCCGAATCGAGGCATTGCGTGCTGAGTGGTGGAACTCAACGCCGCGCTTTGCCTTGTTACCAAACCCAGGAAATGAAAAATCCCATTTCCTGGAGTGGGAATCGAACTCACAACCTGTCGCATATACAGTCGCACGCTTGTGCCACTGCGCCACGACAGGCGTTAGCCAATTTTGACTAATTTTTAATTTAAGCAAGTGATTATATCTGACGAGTAGTTTCTGAGTTAATTGGAATATTGTTATTTTTTTAATAAAAAATTTAATAAATTTTAATTATTTAATAAAATTTATATAAATAATGTCAAATCAGCGGAAAGTGGGGAACGGAGTGTCTTAACACTAGATTCTCAGATTCCCTCTATCTACCCTGCTATATGCAGGACACAGCGTGAAGTTAAAAAAAATATATAAGTATATATAGATGTTCCTTCAGTAATGGGATTTCAATCCGATATCAACATGTATAACTTCCACTGTACCACAATTGATTGATGATTATTTGTTTAAAACAACATGACAAAATATAAAATTATAAAAGTAATAATACTTAATAACCCTAAGAACGTAATAGAAATAAAAAAATTAAATGTTTATTTATATATAAAAATGAAAATTATACATATTTATGAGGCACGTGTAATGAGTAATTAACTGTCTTCCATACAATGGTCTATCCATCGTTTATTTTTTTATTAATATCTCTCTATAAAAATAAATAACATATATATGGATGAGATCTCGAACGACATTCAGCACGCAATGTGTCAATCCGGCAGAAAGTGGGGAACGGAAATGTTAAAAGGGAACGGAGTGTCTTAACACTAGGTTCTCAGGTTCCCTCTGCCTACCCAGCTATGTGCGGGATACAGCGTGAAACTAAAAAAATTAAATAATTTTAGTAAAAAAATTATACCGGCTTTTATGCACAAAAAGTAACATTATTACGACTAACCCAAAAACTGTTCGTTAGATGTTAACTAAATTTAAAGAAGACCACATCGTCATTGTTAAAAGTATTATCAAAATTTTCCAAGTAAAAAGTTCTTAATCAGATGTTCCAAATCTTAAATTATTTATATCAATGGAATGCTATTTATATTGTACAACTTATGTTATGGCGGCTTGTCTAAATTCCTCATAATTTCGGTCTATTATGGTTCTCCATTAGGTGTTCCACTTTCCGAAATTAATAATACCCTAAGTCCTGCGCAAGTCTAATAGCTATACAACAAAAAAGTTTCATTCAAATCCGTTCAGTAGATTCCAAGATGTGGGCGTACAAACAGACAAAGAAGTATTCCTTATTAAATGGCGGAACTCAACGCCGCATTATTCTAGAACATATTCTCAAATAAATCAAATCAATCCATTTAAAGTAACAATTAAATTATCCTGACAATAGCATAAACTTCAAGCTATGTGCAAATTAATAATTACGAACATTGCACACACAAAATATACTTATTTATGATCATAAAATACAATTAGTTAGGGAAAAATAATTAATATGATAAAAGTTCTACTTATATAACAAATAGGTATTTTTTGTGATGATATATGAATGTTTGTTTTTGTTGCAAAAACTACTAAACGGATCTAGAAGTTTAGAGTAATATATACGTCAAAATAACACATAAGGTACAATTTATAAATGTTTTTTGTATTTTGGTCGTTATGTAATAATTATATAGAAAATATATTTTTTAAAGTTTGTTCTTTGTCGATTGAGTAGGTACGTTCAGAAAGAAAAAAAAACATTTTTAGCCTCACGCTGTATCCCGCAATGTGCACAAACGATGACATCACATGTGTACACATGATGACATGCATGTACACATGAAATCACATGTGTGCACACGAAATTCAAAATAGGTAGAGAGGACTTAGTAGATTCCATCCTTTGCTTTCCATCCTTTGCTTTCCGTCAGAAATCGAGCCATTACGTATTGAGGAGCGAACTCAACGACGCGTTTCGTCTTAACACAATGGGAAAGTGAAAATAATTTAAATATAATCATATCTTCGAACTCACAACTACTTATGTTTACAAAAACGTTATCACTGCATCACGATGGCCTCTAAAAAGCGTATAATTAATGATTTTAGATATAATAAATATAAATATATTTTTATTTCTTAAACAACAACTAAAGTAGGAAACAAAAAGTAAAGACGTCATATTAAAATAACACAAAAAAATAATTTTTTTTTCGACTAGTGTTTTTGATGCGTTCCGGTTCGTTGGTATGTAAGCCGTGTTTTCCTCTTTCCCACCCATTCTTTCCCCAGAATGTCGTGGTTCCGATAGTGGACTACTACATTGTCGTCCTCTTCCATCTGTATCCTCTAGGTCAGCAACGGATTCACAAAACAGCTATGTATGTATGTATGTCTTAATATACCTGGTCGCACTCGCAAGGACAGGTTCATGCTATGAAAATATGTAATTGTCAAAGAATCCAGACACTCGGGCAAATTTTCAAGTACGGTGGTCGACAGGAAGTGGGTCAAAATAGCGGTTTAAGACTTTTTGCCAGATACAGGTGAAATAAATAAAAGTGCGATAAACATTGTTACGACTAAGAAAAGAATTAAATAATTTTTTAATATTATATGAGTAACCTTAATAACTATAATTTTGACAAAAAAAATCGAGCTAAAATAAAACGTTCTAAAAAGTAAAATGATTACGAGTAACTCAAAAACTGCTTTTCTGGTTTTCTCTCTGGTTTCGTCAAAATTATATTAACAAAAAAATACAATTGAATTCAGAACCTGTAAGACAAGCACGAAAACTTGCGACAAAGTATTCGTATCGTTATCCAAAGCATCTTGTATGGAAAAACGTTAGTTCCTCTCACGCACGGTAGGGGCGCTTTTAGATTCTTTGTCTACTTTGTCGCAAGTTTTCGTGCTTGCCTTACTACTCCTTTTTTTAAATCAGTCAAAATACTGTGTAATGTATTTTCTATCTCATTCTCTCAACCCAATCCTATACATTTTCATGCTTGTTCCTTTATTGTGACGTATTTTCGTTACAGTGAGTTCTAATCACAACGATTCTAAAGTTTATTTTAAGCTTCACACTGTATCTGTATATAGCAGGGTTTTTTCCCCCATTTCTTTAGTCTACTATGAGACTGCCCCCGCGATTTGGTACGGGCGACAGAATGATTAAGTTTATTGAAAGTTTTAAGTAGTTAGTGTTAAAGTTTTATTAGTTATATATTTTCCAATTTTATTTTTTTTATGTTGATCGAAATTATTGAGTTATTGCTGAGTTTTTGTAATTTACATTTTTGTTAAATTCCTTAAGGTTATTTAGGAGATGTTCAATGAATTTATTAAAAGACTTAATTGCCGGGACACTACTACTGATACATATAAAATTGTACGGCGCCGAGACATTTTCAAACATGCCATATATAGCAGGGTAGGCAGAAGGAACTTGAGAACCTGGTGTTAAGACACTCTGTTCTCTTTAACATCCCTGTTCCCCATTCTAAAGAAAGAAATGAAATCTCTAAAAAAGTTGTATTTCAAAATCATTTTAAAAATACAAAAAGGCAGCACTTTATGAAAATGTAAAACCTAAACGACACATTGATAAGAGCTGATAAGCTAACGATACTTTAATAGTTACTGGCTAATCGTTACAACGATAATGACACCGTCGTGGCGCAGTTGTTATGTGTAAAGATGATGATAGTAGCTTCAAATGTTATTTGAAATCTTAACAACTAAGTAACGCCTGTCGTGGCGCAGAGTAACAACGTGCGACTGTAAACGCGACAGGTTGTGGGTTCGATTCCCACTTCGGCGGACACGCAATTCGGCGGAAAATGGGACACGGGAGTGACTTAACACGTCGTTTCTCAGGTTTCCTCTGCCTACCCTGCTATATACGGGATACAGCGTGAAGCTAAAAACAAATAAAGAAACAACTAAGTACATTTATAAATTTCTATATCTTAATTAACAAGTAACGTTTTATATAAAAGTGTATCTTAAACACATGGTAGTATGTGTAACACTTATTATTGACTATTGTGTGTAGTATTTGTAATATATATTTTAATTATTCAATGTGTTTCTAATAAATTATTAACATAAATAGAAATATTGACTTTCTGTACTTTACATACTCTTTCATCTACATTTTTAAAAAGCATCTAAAGCATACTTTTCTTTTTTTTTTTCTTTTTTCAACTTCACGCTGTATCCCGCATATAGCAGGGTAGGCAGAGGGAACCAGAGAACCTAGTGTTAAGACACTCCATTCTCTTTCAACATTTCTGTTCCCCACTTTCCGCCGAATACTCCTAAAGTATACTCTTTACGTATTACAATAATTTCCTTGATATGCTTAGAAATAAGATATGCTCCGATTCGCAAGACTTTCTTTTTAGCTCAAAATATGTTATATATTAGCAGCGTAACCTAACACCGCAGCTTGTCTCACTAGGACATTTAGAGCTGAAATAAATAATGTTGATTAGAATGCAAACCCATAACTAATGTTACTTTACATACTCTATAACCTCAAATTTTTTTAACAGACTAAAAAAAGAGGATTTTCAATTCGACTGTATTTGTTATGTGTTACCGCATAACTTCTTTCTGAGTGAACCAATTTTCATGACTCTTTTTATATAATAGCTAGTGACCTGACGTGGTCTCTTATTTAAATTTGGTAAAAATCTGACGAACAATTTTTACTTTTTAGTCCATTTTATTTGAAGTCAGTTTTTGTTAAAATCTTAATCATTATAGTTCAATTACTTAATAAACAGGATTTATTTCTTCTTTTATTAGCTTCACGCTGTATCCCGCATATAGCAGGGTAGGCAGAGGGAACCAAAGAACCGTTATGACGTGTTAATACACTCTGTTCTGTTAAGATTTCAGTCCGACATTTTCCGCCGAATTAAGGCATTGCTTGCTGAGTGTCGAAACTCAACGTCGCGCTTTGCTTTGTTACCAAACCCAGGAAATGAAAATACTACATATCCTGGAGTGGGAATCGAACCCACAACCTGTCACGTTGACAGTCGCACGCTTGTGCCTCTGCGCCACGTCAGGTGCCAACAGGATACACATTTAAATTTAAAAAGGTAAATAAATACAGCAAGAAGTGATTTTAATATTTCAACAACCGCCCTGTTCTTTGACCGTGACGATTTTGATGGTAATTATTATAAATTATAATTATTTAGTAAATTTATCTATATTGTTGTTTATAAAAATATTACACCTACCTAAACGGAAGAATAAGATATGATATATATCTTAACCTTCCGTTTAGTTTATAATTAAAATATTAATAAAAGCGCGGCGTTGAGTTCCGCCCCTCAGCACGCAATGCCTCAATTCGGCGGAAAGTGGGAAACGAAGTGTCTTAGCACTAGGTTCCCCTCTGTCTACCCTGCTATATGCGGGATATAGCGTGAAGCTAATATATTTTTGATATTTTATTATAAAAAATATAGGCTTTCTGCACTTCTTCATGTACATTCTATTGTATTTATTACTCTATTGTATTCATTATATGTTATTTATTATTCTATTTGTATGTATACATACTCCTCCGTCCACATAGTATTCATAAAAAGGGATCTAAAGTTTTCCTTTCACGTATTAATATAATAAATATTACATACAATACTATATATTTGACATACACTTTTATATAAAGTGACATATATGGGCGACTAGAAAATATTATTTTTGGAGGAGTATTCGAACTCACAATCATTGTGCTTAATAACATTTGAGCTAACTACGTCATTTTTTTTCACTTCATGCTGCATTCTGTATATAGCAGGGTAGGCAGAGGAAACCTGTCAAGACACACCGTTCCCCACTTTTCACCGAATTGAAAGCATTGCGTGCTGAGTAGCGGAACTTAACGCCGGGTTTGCCTTGTTAGCAAACCTAGGAAATAAAAATACTAAACATTTACATTTCCTGGAATGGGAATCGAACCCACAACCTGTCGCGGTTACAGTCGCACGCTTGTGCCTCTGCGCCACGACAGTCATGATGACGTCCTGTTAATATTATAAATGCAAAAATTAGTGAGAATGAATAGATGTTTATCATTTACGCAAAAACTAAATGATATTTACAGTACATTTGTATATTAAAACGTGAAGCAAACACTTTGTACCCCATTTTTTACGAAAATAACGCGGATGGAGGAGCATGAAACTTGGCACACTTATAGTTTATATAGAGCAGGAGTGCAGAATGATAATATCTTTTTAAAATAATGAATAAAAAATATATATAAAAATAATAAAATAAATGTTACACACACTACCATGGTTTGACATGCATGTTTAAATAAAGTGACATATACGTTGGTAGACAACGCGTTGTTAACGCGTCAACGGGGTTAATATATATATAGTAGGATAGCACATCAGAATAACACTTAAACTACTGTTTCTAAAGATTTTGTGCAATATGGTCATAACATAACGATAAGCATCTAGTCTATATATTTTATAAAATGAGGTTCTAGGTTCGACTTTTTTCATTTGTTGCCGCAAAATTTTTTACTGGGTGAACCAATTTTGATGATTCGTCTTTTATATGATAGCTAATGCTTCTGATGTGGTCTCATTTAAATTTACTTAAGAACAGATGAGTAGTTATTGAGTTATTCGTAATATATACTTCTTACTGTATTCAATGCCTGTTGTGGCGCAGAGGCACAAGCGTGCGACTGTAAATGCGACAGGTTGCGGGTTCGATTCTCACCCCAGGAAATGGAATTATTCATTTCCTGGGTTTGGTAACAAGGCAAAACGTGGCGTAGAGTGTCGCCACTCAGCGCGCAGTGCCTAAATTCGGCGGAAAGTGGGGAACGGAGTGTCTCAACACGTCCTTTCCCTCTGCCTACTCTGCTATATGCGGGATACAGCGTAAAGCTATATATGTATGTATGTGGTGTATTCAATTTGAAGTAGGTTTACTATTTTTGATAAAATTTTAGTTTATCATGTAGCATTTATATGAAGCAGACTGGAACTAATGATTGTATTTCATTCGTTTTATTGTAAAAATAATACTTTGTAAATTTATAAGTATTCTTTTTGTATTATTGTTATACTAGTTCTCGTTTTCGACTTCATTTATGAAAATAGCTACTACTTTTATTTACCATTCGTTGTCAAAAATAAAAAAAAAACATATAAACATTAAATAAATCGAATGCGTATATAAAAAAAATCAAGCAAAACACAAAAAATAGAAATCTTGTTACTTTTTCAAAACTTTTATTTTACCTTCACGCCGTATCCTGCATATAGCAGGATAGACAGAGGGAACCTGAGAACCAAGTGTTAAGATCCTCCGCCGAATTGAAGCATTGCGTGCTTCGGCGTGGCGGAACTCAACGCCGCCTTTTTGAGTTTTCTTTAATGTCATTTTATTAAATTTTTCATTGCATAAATTCTGATGTAAACTTAAGTCAGAAAACTGGGTCATTATACTTTATCCAGCATAGCAGGGTAGTCAGAGAGAACCTAGTGTTAAGACACTCTATTCACCGCTTCACTCGCTGGAAGCCGGTACATACTGTGTTAAGTGATGGAACTCAACGCCGCACCTTGTCTTTCGTCTGTCTTCTAGCCGGAGAAATGAAAAAAAAAACTAAATATGATCATTCCTTCTTTCATATTATGTATGTATGTAAGTATGTATGTATTTATATATATATATATATATATATATATATATTAAAGTCGATTAAAACCGAATAACACTAAAATAACAAGTATTTTGCTAATTTTAAAATATAGTGTGAGAATTACACTAATTAAATGTAAGAACGTACTTTTTACCCGACTGCCAGAGGAGGGTTATGTTTTTCGCGCGTATCATGTATGTTTGTAATATTCTTTATTACCTCATATCTTCCAAAACCCTGGACTGAATTGTAAAATTAAGGTGACTTTAGATAGGTTTTGATACTCCAAGTGTTCTTAGATATGTGACGTCACTCTCAATTCAATATGGCGCCTTCTAGAGACAATTACGTCAAGAATAAAAACAAAAAAGTCATTGATGTGTACCGTATGGGGTGTCAAATGAAAGGACTTAATTAGCACATTTCAAATATATAACACATAACTAGCTTTTATAGCTTACTTTATTTGTATGTATTTGCTTCCTAAATTTGAAGAATCGGTGCAGTGGGGTTTTTTGTTTTTTATAATTGTGTGTTATTTTATACAGAAAAAAAAAGTATATATTTGAAGTTATCTATTCAAATATAAAATAGATAACATCAAAATTATACTTATAAAAACAAGTTTTAAAAAATTAGGCTATCATGGCGCAGTGGTAAGCGTTTGACTGAAAAACCAATTGGTTGTGGGTTCGATTCCCTTTGGAGGAATAATAATAACTAGTGTCCCCCATAAATGCGTAATAACGCAATGCGTAGGGACGTATATGTCACTTTATATAAACTTGAATGTCAAACAACGTTAGTGTGTGTAACATTTATTTTGGTAATTTAATATACTTTTTATGCATTATTTAAAAAAATATTAGCATTTTGCACTCCTTCACTATGTATAAAGTAAAAGTGTGCCAAGTTTCATACTCCTTCGTCAGCGTAATTTTCGTAAAAAGTGATTTGAGTGATTTCTTACAGGCAACCATTGAAAGTACGAATTTTTTTGTCAGAAACACCAGTAGGGCGTAAAAAATATTAATTTTACAATATAAATACATACATACGTACATACATACATAATATGAAAGAAGGAATGATTAAATGTATTTTTTTTCAAAAAAGATTTTAAATTACAAGATTTAAGTTATAATTATGTAAAAATAAACAAAACGTAACATAAAAGTTAACTTTTGACACATGTCATGTTCCTTTTCAAAACTGTCAAACTTTCAAAAAATAAAAATGACAGACACATACAAGTAAACATCCTAATTAAAATTAAAAATAATTATATATTTTTTTAAATGATTAATTATAGTAAATAATGAATAAACATACAATCATAAATATTATTTATTGTATATGTATGTATATTTTCAACATAGAAAGAGGACCAAGGCTGAACATGTCGACATAAACACTTAATGTTCTACAGATCGTTATTTTGCGTGGTCGTTTGAATTTACGTAAAAAATATGTTAGTCTATGAGTTAAATGCTTAATTATCTCTGCCTAGGTAGGAGCAAGTTCAATTTAATTTTATTAGGAAGCATATTTTATATTTTTAGGAAATTTTGATTTTCTACTATATAGCAGGGTAGGCAGAGGCAACCTAGTGTTAAGACACTCCGTTCCCCACTTTCCGCCGAATTGAGGCAATACGTGCTGAGTGGCGGAAATAAACGCCGCGCTTTGCCTTGTTACCAAACCCAGTAAATGACAAATTCCACTTCCTGGAGTCGAAATCGAAACCACGACCTGTATTTCTATAAAGCATTTGATCTATATAGTAAAGTTTTATAAAATTTACGTTACTGAATCACCGACAGACATGAGACAACGTTCGGCAGAAATTATTGGCGGTAAAGGTAAAAGCCACAATTTAGCATAAATTAAGAGAAGATTCCTCGAATTCCAAAAAAAGGTGTTTCAGATCTTATAGTTGACATCAATAAAGTCGCCAAATACAGCTAGATACTTGTACAATATAAAGCTTAAGAGTTTGTTTGTTTGGTTGAACGCGCTAATCTCAGGAACTACTGGTTCGAATTGGAAAATTCTTTTTGTGTTGAATAGACCATTTATCGAGGAAGGCTTTAGGCTATATAACATCACGCTGCAACTATTAGGAGCGAAGAAATAATGGAAAATGTGGAAAAAAACGGGAAACATTATTCATCCTTGAGGTCTTCCGTTGCGTTCGCTGCGAAAACGGTTCAAGATACCAAAAATATATGTATGAAATAATTATTCCTCTTGAAATGATCTAAAAAAATATCCGCGACAGTATATGTCTATCTTTTAAGATTAATTCACTAGAACCGTTTAATATGACCGATTTTATATGGTAATCAAATTTGGTCGAAATTATTGAATTATTTGTTAAGAGTTGTATCAACGTAATAATATTAGTCTTTATCCAAATAAATATGTTGTTGATTTAGAGTCCTCAATACTTAATTTATACTTTAATACTTATATTAAATGGTAATGGTAATATATTATTTAAATACTTTTTTACTCATTTGGTTCTGTACTCACCTTATAAATAATAATTAAATATACGAGTATTCAAGTTAACTTATCATTTTATCCACACCTGGTATTAATATATTGTAAAATATACATATATTAAATATATTATATATATATATATATATATATATATATATATATATATATATATATTCGGATGTTAACCAAGTGCGTAGAGCTATTCCGACATGTTTTTTTGAAATAATTACATTAATAGAAAATACCTGCATTATTTCGATATTTTATTTAACTGTATTACAAATTTTTTTATTGAAATAATTTTTTTGCACACCCTATCTTAATCTTAATTTTCTATTTCCTATGCCTTAAGGTTGCCTGAAAAAGATCGCTATTTCAGCGATAAGGTCGCCTTTTGTACCTACATGTTATCAGTGTTTGTATTATTGTTTTTGTATCTTATTTTGGTTCTTTACTTTTGTTACAAATTCAAATTGGGTGTATAAGAAAGTGTTATTATTATTTTTTCGGTTCCACATTTTTACAGATTCACGCTTTGTCTTGTTTTTTTTCTTGTTTGTTTCTTCAAGCAAAGGCGGTAGACAGAGATTACTTAATATATATATATATATATATATTTTGTTAGATGATCTGCAATCAGTCAATGACTATGAGCGGATTTAGTGTAGGTACTATGTTTTGCCAAGGTGCTTTCCAGCGGTGCTACCGCTTCTTCTACCTTCTTAGATTAATAATTAATAAGATTACCTAATATGAAGACACTCCGTTCTCTTTCCTCTGCATTCCACTAACTCATCACTGATACGTTATTAAGTTTTATATTTCCATTACTAAAAAACTTGGTTTATAACTCAAAGAGAAAATAATTTTCGACTATTCTACCATAACATCATAGACACTATGCAGGTCCAATCGTGTTGCGTTGCTTGGAGTAGTCCTGGGAGTCCTTGAGACCAAAGTGTAGGCTTAAGGGCCCCTTTAAAATATATAACGCTCGTTCAATTGTCAGAGCCTCTTTCACATAGTGTGTGTGTTTCCTAAGAGTCTATTTTTTATTTTTCAATATATTTATTTATACTGATTTGAAGTAAATAATTACTAACTGTTAACAATTTTAATCAGCTTTAAGGATTTATAATTGATTTAAATATTGACACGAACATTGATATAAACATGTTCAATGTTAAACTATTTGTTCTTTTTTTAAATTTACTAATTTGTGAGGTTTGTGGGGATGGATAGATGTTTATTACTCTTTGACGTTAAAACTACTGAACGAATTTAGATTAAATTTTACAGAAATATAGTTAATACATCAGAATAACACATAGACTACAATTTATAAAGATTTGGTGTTATTTATCCAATATATAATAATGTAATTGTAGTATAGAAAAAATATTTATTACTGCGGGATTTATTTATGAGTAGCGTTTGTCACAATTATTCCAACTGCCAACTAAATTAATTTACATGATTTCTGATTTATTGTAAATATTGGTTATCACTAAAATTACTCAATAGTTAAAAGATATTTATTTAAAATTAATTATAATTATAAGTAGTATTTGGTTAATTAAATTAAAACAAGTAAGTTAAATTATTGATTCCATAAAAGCATTCGATTGACACCACACAGTAAATGATAATAAATAATAATAAAAAAATGTTTTTAATAAATATAATTACAAAAACCACATAACGACTAATTCCATTCCTATATTTTACATAAACAATAAGCAGAGTTTAGTAAATGTATGGGAAATCCTTAAATATTCACTGAGGGGTACCGCAAGGTGCACTTTTTAGCCCCATCTTATAAATCTATTAAAAACGTAACATGATTATTTTTTCTACATTCAATCATTCGTCTACGTCTCAATTATTTATTTTAGTAGCTTCTAAGACCTAACACTATACAGCCAAATAATTGTTGCTTCCATACACAACGCTATTATTGGCAGTGTGTTTTCTTTTGGTATTAATAAATAGCTCTCTTTTTTAATAAGTCACATTTATATTATAAGTGTTATAAAATAGGTACTTTTAGTGTAAGATCATTTGAAACGCTTTGGACATTCACATTAGATCTGTTATGTCGCATATGTGATTTTACCAAATCGGAGTTAACTAACGCTGCCATCAAACTCAATTCTCCTGCTAAAACTGTTGCACAAATAAGAGAAGCTAGTCTTGCTGAATTTTCCGCTGGTCTTACCCCAGCTCCCTTAACCCCTAGGATTTCAAGACAGGCTCCCTGTCCAGTAAGTACTGTGCCACCACCAACTGTACCAACCTCTAAAGAAGGCATGGTACAAGTTACATAGAGATCATCTCTGTTTTCTCCACATACTTCCATGCTGGTTGAGCAGTTGCTACTTGTGACATTTTGTGCTGGATCTTGTCCTGTGGCTATAAAAATGGCTGTAACCATATTGGCAGCGTGGGCATTGTTACCTCCGATAGAACCAGCCAATGCTGAACCAGAAAGATTTTTAATTTTATTACAACGAGTCATGGTTTTAGCGTCAGTTTTTAATATATGTTTTAAGCTCTCTGCTGAGATTGTCGTTTCGCAAACAACTCTTTTGCCTCTGCCTTTGACCCAATTGATGGATGCTGCTTTCTTGTCCGAACAGTAGTTACCGGAGAGACTAATCACCTCCATATCAGGGAAGTAATTTTTAAGTAACTTAAGTGCGTTTTCAGCTCCTTTAGAAACCATGTTCATGCCCATAGCATCGCCTGTGGTGGCTCTGAATCTCAAGTACAATGTCGCTCCATCTACACCTACATGGACTTCTTGAAGGCGAGCGAATCTAGATGTTGAATCAAAGGCTTCTTTGATCATTGCGTAGTTATCTTTATTATCCAACCACTGACGACATTCATGTGCTCGTACAACATTAGGTAATTTGACAGCCGGAGCTCGAGTCATTCCTACATCTTCAACTACACTTGTTACTCCTCTGGTACCAATTGCTTTAGCTCCTCTGTTCGTCGATGCAACTAGTGCTCCTTCAGTTGTAGCCATTGGGATCATATAAGGTCTTCCATCGACGACTAGAGGTCCAGCATATCCAACAGGGATGCCAACGTAACCGATCACGTTTTCACAGCAGGCATTCAGAACTTTGCTGTAGTCATAATTTAAATAAGGAAGTTTTTTGATAGCCATCTCTGTTTGAAATCTCGACGATATTATTCTTCTGCGCAATCTCACACCTCGTAAGGGATCGTTTAATACATTTTCGAGTCTATGCAAAGGTATATGCGATTGTTCTACCAACATGACAATTTCCTCATCACTCAAGGCAGTACCGACGCCCTCTGATCTATATATTTCTAAACATTCTGCCAACGGACGTTTCTTGAAGTTCAACAATGCTGCGGAAGAGCTTGGCGAAAGTAAAGACCACTCTGACAATTCACAACTTCCTAGGTCTTCAGTTTGAGTGTACATTTCTGATTTAATATCCTCGCCAAGAGAAAACTTTGGTTTATCGCTTGTTTTGACTACTTCCTTGACTGTCAAATCATTCATGTCAATGATCCAGTTCCTTTGTTCTTCGAAAAAGATAAATTTAATTATTAAAGCGCATAGTAAAGTGGCAATAACAATATAGTCAGCGCTCACAGAAAACCATTTAACATATGAGTGAAACAAAACATTATCGTGTGATCCTGATTTGAAGTCATGTGTCAAAGAACCTTCCATTATTCCGCTCTCTCTGGTCCAGGGCCATCTGCTAGTCAAATGTACACACAGCAAGCCAGCAGCCATTATCATTTTGACTCTTTGAACAACTGGATTAGGTTTTAAATCAGCCTCAGAAAATGGGCTATCGGGTGATATCTCCTTTCTTCCCGATGCGAAATCGGCAACAAGCGATAAGCACGCTGGATAGAAAGTGACAAACACGAGGTAATCTACTAATAACGCTAAGCAGGCGAATGTGCACATATGCTCCAGTCTAGGAACGCCCGACAAACCACCAACACCGACGAGGAGGGCCGCTAGAAGTGTATCTAACGTCGCTGTCGGTCCAAGTAACGAGAGCGCCTTCCCCACTCTCTTACCCTGATCTTCGCCCGCACTCCAACCGGCCTTGGCCATCCTAGCGCCCCTTGCTACATCAGCGACTAATAGAAATAGGAAGGGGGCATCTTTTATACTCGCTAGCTCACTCCAGAACAAGCTAGCGAGGGCAGAAGTGAATATGAAGCTGGCAAACGTTGAAAACAACCCGGCTATGATGAGGAGGTACTTGGAGGCAATTTTCTGCAGATTCGAGACTTGGTAATATGCGTAGAGGAGAGCAGCGCATCTGACGAAAGTCATAATCACTGCGTCTGCTGCTTGGTACTCAGCCTCAAGCCCTGGGCAGGCTCGTGCCCATCCTGCACATCTCTCTGCCCTGGTTCCTGTACCATGTCTCTCGACACTTGCTGCACACGCTAGTAGCGCCAAAGTAGCTACTATCACCTCCCACTGATGCCTCGCGCAGAATTCTCCATGAGCTCCCCACACTTTCATGGTTGATTCGCTGCAATGCAGCTTATATCTGTGAACAAAAGTTTATATATAAATTTTTTAATCTAATATTATTATATTTTTAAGTAATTACCCTATAATAACTCTTTTATCATTATTATTACGAAAATAAACAATGGAAATATAAGACATAATAATTATTATATAATTTATATATTATGAATAATATTTAAAAAAATAAGAAATTAGCTAACCGAGGTCTTGTGACGAGGTGCTATTTATAATTGCACACAACTCGTCACTTCCTTATATTTCATATATAATAATAAAATTATTGTTATTATTATATTATTTGCATTATTTTTATTATAAAAGGGAGCGCATGTTTTGCGTCATAAAACAAATAATTAAATATTCAAAGGACTGCGTTTAATGCATTTTCGTGAAAATGTCATTAAATTAATTGTTAAATTTACGACTATGTTTATAGTTATAACTTTTTATAATAATGTAATGTTTTATATGCACACTTGACACTGTGACTTGTACTGCCATCATAGACCTAAAAATGTAATAAGTTATTATGAGTAACTCAAAAACTACTAGATACATCTTAACTAAATTTAAATGGGACCACATCAGAAGCACTAGTTATCATATAAAAAAATATAACCAAAATTGGTTCAAGTAAAAGGTTATGTGAATTCTTTTTTAAAGTTGATTAAAATAAAAAATACAGAAGATAGTTGAGTTACATATAACATTTGTAAAAATACTTCAGAATGCATGTAAAAACTCAATGTAACGAAAATGCGTCACAAAAAAGAAACAAACACAAGGATGTATATGATTATTATTGTCATGAATATATTACAATACTTTGGTAATGTACTCGATGTATAAGTTATGCTACATTTTTTTTATCTTCACGCTGTATCCCATAGCAGAGTAGACAGAGGGAACCTTAGAACCTAGTGTTAAGACACTCTGTTCTCTTTTTAACATTTTCGTTCTCCACTTTCCGCTGAATTGAGGTATTGTGTCCTGACTGCCGGAATTCAACGTCCCACTTTGCCTTGCTACCAGAGCGAGGAAATGAAAATACTAAATATTATTTAATAATTTCCGTTCCTGGAGTGGGAATCGAACCCCCAACCACGTGTACAGTCACACGACAGGCATTAATTATTTTACATTAAAATAAAAAATACAGGTTTTTTATACAAAAAAACAAGCTTTTTATATGAAGGCCAATAGTATTTATTAGTGAAAGTTTAACACATCGTCTAAGTTTATTTTCTAGCGCGCTTTCTTTAATTCATAGAAAGTTGGGACTGACAGGAGTTGGTATTATGTTAATTTAAAACCATCATGGCACAGTAGGCTATGTAAACACGATTGGTTATGGATTCGATTTCCATTCTATGTAGGTATAACTTTTTTGTTTAGCTTCACGGTGTATTCCGCATATAGCAGGGTAGGCAGAGGGAACCTGAGAGCCTAGTGTTAAGACACTCCGTTCCCCACTTTCTACCGAATTGAGGCATTGCATACTGAGTGGCGGAACTCAACGCCGCACTTAGCCTTGTTATTCGCTATGTCTAAGTATAAAAATACTTATTTAAAAAGAAACTAGAAGGAACACGCTTATAATTATTTACTTAAGTTATAATTTACTAGCTTCTACCCTCGTCTTCGCTCGCGTAGTCAATGTCAGTCTATACTACATACTATAGTATATAGTGCGTATATGCGCTTATTTGAAGGCATTGAAGTAGAAAGATTTTCTGATTTTTTGACAAACAACCATGCGTCATGCGTTCCAGCGTGTCAAAATTCTTATACGCTTATTACAACTTATTTTTGTTGTTAGCATCTCTGTAGAAAGATTTTTACATATTTCTGCTACCCAAAGATTATTTATTAGAACAATTGCTTAGCAAGAAAGAATGCTATTTATTATTTTTCATGATATTTTAAGATAATAATCACAAACTTAGGAAACGAAAATCATTTTAGAAGAAGGAAGAAACGTATAAAAATATACGTTTTTTTTAGGTGAGTGGTAAGAGATGTAGGAAACCTTGGTTCACCTTTGAGAACACAGCAGCCATTATACTGGAGGAAGGTCACGTAAAAAGCATGAGGACCCTCCGGAGGGCATGCATGAAGAGGTTAATGACTGTGGACAAGGCGAAAGAGGTATTCAGGGACCGCTAGAGATACAGTGTGAAGCTAAGAAAAATGCTTTTCGTTTTCTAAGTGTATGGTTTGTAATCCAGCAGAAAGGAGGGAACAGAGTGTTTAACACTCGGTTCTCAGGTTTCCTCTGCCACCCTGCATCTGGATATATAACATATTAGAAAACCCAACGTTTTGAATACGTTACAGTAGTCGTCAAACTAACTACATCAAAATCTTTTTTTTAGCTTCACGCTGTATCCCGTATATCCCCAAGGTGAGCAGAGGGAACCTGAGAAACGTGTTAAGACACTCCGTTCCTCACTTTCCACCGAATTGAGGCATTGCGTACTGAGTGGCGGAACTCAATGCCGCGCTTTGCCTTGTTACCAAACCCAAGAGAAAAATTCCATTTCCAGGAGTGGGAATCGAACCTACAACCTGTCGCGTTTACAGTCGCACGCTTGTGCCTCTGCGCCACGACAGGCGATAAAAAGTATATTAAATTAATAAAATAAATGTTACACACACTACCATAGTCTGACATCCATGTTTATATAAAGTTACATATACATTGCTAAAAATAGCGCGTTGTTAACGCGTCAACGGGGACATTAGTAATTATATTTTCTTCACCGGTTTGGAATCGATCCCGGAACTTAATAACTTAATTTAAGCATATATTATCTTAGAAATCCATATATAAAGAATAATTTCAACACAATACGTTACAAAAATAATTTTAATACTTATTATAATTATAATTAATCATCAGATTAAAATCTGACCAGTTATTATATGAGTCAATTATTCACTTTTTTTTTAATTACACGTGCTGTACTATGACCTTAAAAAGATTACGTAGTCAAAAAAAATGTAGTTAAAATAAAACAGAGTGTCTTAACACGTCAGTTTTCAGGTTCCCTCTGCCTACCCTGCTGTGTGCGGGATTTTAGAAACAATCATAACTTTTTTTTAAATATAATCGTTTCTCCGGGTAAGTTTCGAACCCATAACCAATTCAATCCAGTTTTTACATAGACACTGTTGTACTGCGCCACGAGGTTGTCAATCAATCGATAAACATAATAACACAGAGAACGTAGTTTCTTGACCTCTCTACAAATTGCGAAACTAAATATATAATATATACTTTAGTAATGTACTAATATTTTGTTTTCTTTTTCACACATATTCATGTTTTGAAGGCACCAAGTAATCAGGAGATATACATACATATATAGCTTCACGATGTATCCTGCATATAGTAGGGTAGGCAGAGGGAACCTAGTGTTAAGAAACTCCGTTCCCCACTTTCCGCCGAATTGATGCATTGCGTGCTGAGTGGTGGAACTCAACGACGCGCTTAGCGTTGCTACCAAACCCAAGAAATGGAGAGCTTCAGGAGACTAGAATAGTAATTATATACCACCACGCGGGCAAAGACGCGGACGAAAGCTAATATTTCCGGTAAGGACGAAAAATGAATACCTTATCAGTGTATTCTCTTTTTAACGTGGCAGTGTACCATGATGGCCTCTCTGGTTAATAGCAGATGGTCTGACTGTAAGCGCTAGTTGTCATGGGTTCGATTCCGACTGAATGGAACGGGGGAATGATTATAATTAAATTATGTTCATTTTCCCATTGTAGTAAGACAATGCGCGGCGTTGAGTTCCGCCATTCAACTCACAACAAGAGCACAACTATAATAAAGAACGGACGACTTAGTCCCTTAGATTACTTTTTCATATGGGCAAAAAAACATGAAATTGAAAGAAAAAAGTTTTATTAGTTTCACCTAATAAGGTAAGAAAATGTCTTAACGCTATTTTGTCTCACTTCCCGCCATCCGGTTTGCTCATAAATTTGCATATCCTAGATCCGACAACATATAGAAACTCCTTGGCACACCATGAATTCACCTTGCGGGTCCCCATCGCGTTGCAGAGACAGGAGTTTGGAGAGTACCTGGGACTTACGACACAACGTGTAGGTTTAAGGGGCCCCTTTAAAAACCGCATCAACGTTCACTTCCACATTCCGCGTTCCTCTCTCTACTTAACCAAATTTGATAAGATCCTATTAAGACTGATAATAGTTCCAGACAGACCGAGATCTTTTAGTAGATTATAGAGAGATTTCGCTGTTATACCTCTTGCGCGTACCTCTACCGCCAAATTAATTCTAAACCTATTCCTGGTCAGTTAGTAAGTTCGGAATACTTGTTCACCTTGAAATGGACCCGATGCCCTTGCCAAGACGATTAAGGTGGCCGAAAGATGATTGATTTAATTATTTTTAATCTGTCAGGTTAATTTTAGATTTTTTGAGTTATATCGATAAGCAATTTTTTTCATCTTAAACTTAGTTTCGGGTATATACCTTATTTAATAATAAAAAAATGGTTGTACGGATTTATTCACAAGCCAGTAGCGAGGCGTCCATACAACACGGTTCCCGCCGGCTTGCCTTAATGTTTAAAATACAAGTATGACACCTAAAAAAAAAGGTCGCCAGGAAAATGTGGACCTTAAATTGTTATAGACTGCAAAAAAACAAGGCCAAAAAAGGTTCTTCTTAAAGGTCTGAAGAATCTTTAAAAAAAAATAAAAATTATATCACCAAAATTAGATAGCGAAATTACTAAATACTTTTACATCCTATACCGACTTCCTTAACTATATGTATTAGGGAAGTCCCTAAACAAAATTTTCACCCCTCGCCACTGATGCCTACATATACCCATAACTGAAATTTTGAAAAAAAGGAAGCCGATATAAAAAAAATGACTATAAAGTAACATTAAAATCAAAATATTCTTTATTCAAGTAGGTTATTACAAGCACTTTCGAATCGTCAATTTACAAAGGTGTCAGTCGTGTCAGTCCTAACGGAAGCTACCACCGGCTCGGAAGGCAGTTCTGCTGAGAATAGCCGGGAAGAAACTCAACAGTTGCTCTTTTCAAATAAAATTTTTACAATAAATATACAACTATGATGAGCTTCCCGGGTGAGTGTCGATCACAGCATTTAATTCCACACATTGACATCATTATAGTATTCTTGGACAGATTATTACGAATAACTCATAATATCCTCATCTGATCTCAACTAAATTAAAATGAGATCACACCTCAAGCACTATCTATCATATAAAAAATAATCATCAAAATCGAACCTCCTTTTTTGACGTCGGTTAAGAAGAATGTTTAAAACCAATAACAAAAAAAAACCGTGTCAAAATTGTAAAGCCGATTGCGTTTTGTCATTTGCTTGATTTATTTGTATTTATAGGAAACCGCAGGGTTGTAACAATTATTTATTTATTTTTTTATTATCACTTATACTTAGTTTTAGCTTATTATAATAATAATAAAAATATATATATAAGTTGAGTAATAAAATAATAAAGGTCCATCGTAGTGCAGTGGAACAGAATTTGATTGTACACACGAAGTAGTTGTTGGTTTAATTTCGTCTTGGGGAAATGATTATATTTCAATTTAATCATTTTCCCATTTTGGGCGGAGAACGGAGTGTCTTAACACTAGGTCTTAACTCTCTGGCTACTATGCTATGGTTAAATTATATATAAGAGGCATCTCTTACACAGGCACCTTCTCTGATGGACACTAAGTTACTCTTAAAATACGAACTGATACTTTTTTTTTTAATAGTTTATTTTAACAAAAAGTACATGTTACAAATTAACTCTAGATTCTTTTTCTACATTAGATAATTATTATTATTTTAATTTAGGGGTCTAATAACAAAAGGCGGCAACGTCTGTATTTTACTAGCAAACGCGTCAGTCCATTACATTTTTTAAGATTCCAGGTTAGCCGACATAGCTTCAGATAAAAATACTGGTTAAAATAAACTACATCGAAGTTATACTTAAGGAAATACATTGCAACTAAAATAAGTATAGTATCCTTGCATTGTTATTCGGTTTTTTGTAAATTGCATTAGCTGGACTTTGCCACCATTGTTATTTACCTCTGAATTTTATTTTTTGATGGTTATGAGAGGGGGAGTGCTTGCAAGGCAAACAGGAAGCGGAGCCTCCTACTTAAGCTTAATTTAAAAAATCTAATAGGAACTAATTAGTGTTCGTAATAACTATAAAAAATAATTTAAAAAAAACAGGAATTTCCTTATAGCAAATAAATTACAAAGTTATTACAATTATAAAAATTTCACATCTTGAGAGATATTACAAAGGCTTGAAGACAATGAGGGTCAAGAGATCGATGTACTTCAAGGTTCAACTATAATACCGTCTAATGAGCTTAGTCAAGTTCTAGTATTTAAGAAAAGTGACCTTCTAATAACGTTGTAACGTTTCAAATGGATTGAACGCACGATTTAGACCTAGTTATCGTCTGCATCTTTGTTCGCATGGAATTTATGGCCATTATCACACACATTTGTCTTCCGTACTCTTGATTATAAAGTTTAATATCTCATTTATTTCCGTTTCCACAGGAATTCCGGAATACCCTCTTTTAGTGCTCGCTTATATTCTTTAAGGTACCAACATGCCAAATATCAACTATTGCCGTCCAATTGTATCGATTGTGCGTCCTGTCTATCACTTAGTAACGAAAAAAAATTTATATATTTCAATATATATATTTTTTTTTATTTAGATATATTATATTTAGAAGAATAATTAATGCATTATTAATATAAGAGAATCACGATGAGTATGAGGTCAAATCCTGTTGAGTTAAATATTAATTATCAATATATTTAAAGTGTTCACAGACATAGACTGAACATTCCCGTTAATTTTTTTGCGTTTTCTTCTTAAATATTAATTATTAAAGTGCGGCGTTAAACACCACAATATCTAACCGTTAAACAAATAAAAAACTCAATCTTCCATACCAAAAAAAAAAACATCATCTCCAACATATTCATCGCCAACCCTATCAGGTGGCACAGGTGAAATCACATAGCTATGGTAATTTAATAGAAACCAGTCGACACGCGTCAAACACTATACACTATGGTCTTTATACCATTGATTTAGGGTGTAAATTAAAAAAAAAAGTTAACCGTACTATGTCAAGGCAAACCATTTAACTTGTTACATATTTGGTGAAGACAAACACAAATAAAAGGGAGGCAATTATGTAAGAAACTTGAATATGTGAAATATTTCAATAAAATTGTATCTTGAGAAATATACATATTTAGGTGTTAAGACACTCCGTTCTCTACGTGCGTATAAAGCGTGAAGCTATGTATGTAGCTTCACGCTGTATCCCGCATATAGCAGGGTAGGCAGAGGGAACCCCTAGTGTTAAGACACTCCGTTCCCCACTTTCCGCCGAATTGGCGGATTGGCGGAGCTCAATGCCGCGCTTTGGTAACACCAAACCTAGGAAATGAAAAATTCCATTTCCTGGAGTGGGAATTGTTTGTTTTAAACCGGCTTCAAAAAAAGGAAGTTGTCAATTCCACTACTACTACTGAATTTTTTATGTATATTATCGTATAATTGGGTAAACCAATTTTAATGATTATTTTTCAATTTTAATGATTATTAAGATATGATAAGTAGTTTTTGAGCTATTCGTAACATTTTAGGGCATTTAAATTGAAATCGGTTTTCTCTTTTTGTTAATATCTTTATATTATTAACACACACCGCGGGACTTACCGCAGGCAGAAGCTAGTCCTAGCTTCAAGGCATAAGCCAATCTGATAAGAACAAAACCTGGTTAGTGTCTTATTACTACATCCTCTCTTTAGCTTCGCATCATGTCTAAGATGAGAAAAAACAATAAAACTGCATTCCTCACGTAAAAGCTCAAAGTGACCTTCAGTCGATGGATGCTATGGATGCATCCCGGAATAACAACTTTCACCTTGCCTTATTTATTATAAAACAAGTTTTACTCGTCTCAAGAAATGAGAGATAAATTTAATATTATTGTTCGTTTATGGTCATCATGGCGCAGTGAGATAATCTGACTGTGAATGTGCTTGTGGGTTCGATTTTTACTCGAGGTAATGACTATACTTAATTATTTTCTGTTTCCCCGCTCTATTAAGATAAAGCGCAACGTTGAGTTCCAGTTCGTGGTGCAGTCACAAATGTGCGACTGCAAATGCGACAGATTGTTGGTTCGATTCCCATTCCAGGAAATGAAAAAAATAAATATTTATAATAATTTATACTATTATTTCCATTTCGTCGTTCTGGTAACGATGCAAAGCGCGGCGTTGTGTTCACTCAACACGCAATGCCTCAAGTCGGCAGAAATTTGTCAGTTAAGATAATATGAGAAAAAAAAATGTACAATAATATTTGAACTCATAACCGTCTTAATATTATTTATTTTAATAAAATGCACTAAAGAGCAATAATATTATCAATAATTAAAAAAACTACTTGTCGACTAAACATTTAAATTGGACCACATCAGAATCACCAGCTATCATATAAAAAAAGAATCATTAAACTTCGTTCAGCCGGTAAAAAGTCACGCGGTAACATATGTATGAAAAAATAATTAAAATTTTAACAAGAATGTCAAAAGTTACTCGTCTGATCATAATTAAATTTAAATGGAACATCAGAAATACTTTTTTTCAATCATCGGAATTATCGTAATTGGTTCACCCAGTAAAAAATTGTGTGGTAAAAAATTTAAAAAAAAAATAAATATCGAATAAATTGAAATGAGAACCTTATTTTTTTAAAGTTGGCTAAAAAATGCTCGAAAACAAATCATAAGCTTTACGCTGTATCGCCTATCCCGTTATATGAGGGCATATAGCAGGATAGGCAGAGGAAACCCGAGAACCTAATGCTAAGACACTCCGTTCTCTTAAGATTTCTGTTCCCTACCTTCGGCCGAATTAAGGCATAGTGCGGCGGAATGCCGTGCTTACTAATTATGCTATATTACCGTAAAGTTTCGTTTGGATCTGTTTAGTAGATTTTGTGTGAAAGAGTAACAAACATGCATGCATCTTTTTAAATATTAACACAATATTAACAATTTTCGATCAAAAACAATGTTTGTAGAAAAAAGAATCGAATTATAATAACATGTAGTCAGATTTCATATAAATATTATTATAACAAATTAATAACGAGTTTCATATCCCGTACTAGTTGTATATTCTTTATAACCGATTTCCGAAAAAGAAGGTTATCAATTTACCTGTATTTTTTGTGTTGTTACCGGATAACGTTTTTCTGAGTGAACCAATTTGATGATGCTTTTTTCATACGATAGCTACTGATTCTAATGTGGTCCCATTTAAATTTAATATATAGCATATAGCAGGGCAGGCAGAGGGAATCAGAGAACCTAGTGTTAAGACACTCCATTCTCTTTCAACAATTCCGTTCCCCACTTTCCGCCCCGCGTTGCCTTGTTACCAAACCCAAGAAATGAAAATATTAAATTTTACACATCCTGGAGGGGAATCTAACCCACAACCTGTCGCGTTTACAGTCGCACGCTTGTGCCTTTGAGCCACGACAGGCGTTAATTAAGATCTAACGGTAGTTTTTGAGTTATTCGTAATTTCTTGGTATACACCAAACTCATACGAGCTTACGTGGCAAAATGCGTGAACTTGATCACGTTTGCTATTAATGTTTAGAGGTCAGTGATTTCATAAGAAAGAAGGTCAGAGATTTCGTAAGAAGCTTTAGAGTATACAAATTCATCTTTTAGTTACTTGGCACATTAATTATTTTAACAATTTTTTTTTTAGCTTCACGCTGTATCCTACACATAGCCAGGTTGGCAGAGGGAACCAGAGCGAACTTTTAATATTTTCTGTTCTAAGCCTGATCCCAACATAATAATTCAGATTTTAACAAAAAAAGACACTCCGTTTCTCCGTTTCCCACTTCCCGCCGAATTGAGGCATTCTGTGCTGAGTGGCTGAACTCAACGCCGCGCTTTTCCTTGTTATCAAACCCAGGAAATGAAAAATTCCATTTCCTGGAGTGGGAATCGAACCTACAACCTGTCGCGTTTACAGTTGCACGCTTGTGCCTCTGCGCCACGACAGGCGTCCAGGACGCAAATTGAACTAAAAAGTAAAATTACTACTAATTATTAATTATTACTATTAATTTATTTATTATTATTACGAATAACTCAAAAACTATACCTAAACCTTTAAAAAGAAAATCATGAAAATTGGTTCACCCAGTAAAAAGTTACGAAGTAACAAACATAAAAAATACAGCCGAAACTCTTTCTTTTTTTGAAGTCGGTCAAAAAACCATCAACCATCTCTAAAAGTAACTACATCGTCATAATCTCGATTGACCAACTTTTACGCTGGCCTCTAAGCAAGTTCACGTAGTATGAACACGTTACCCTCCGACGATGGCCATTAGCTAAAATGTCAAGACCACTATTGAGCTTAAAGGTTTTGCAATGTTATGAATAAAAAGTGAGACAGCGTCTGTGGTCTGTCGTGGCGCAGAGGCATAAGCGAGCGACTGTACGCTGTACACGCGACAGGTTGTGAGTTCGATTCCCACTCGAGGAAATGTAAAAGTTTAGTACTTTCATTTCCTGGGTTTGGTAACAAGGCAAAGCGCGGCGTTGAGTTCCGCCACTCAAAACGCAATATAAAAGATATAACAAAAGAAAGAAGAATCTACGTATTAATTACAATTACTCCGAGTAGGAATCGAATCCACAACCAATCACGTTTTCAATTAGACATTGTTCCACTGCACCACGATGACCTCTTAAAAATAAATAGTCGAACAAATACTAAACAGAAATGCTAAAAAAGAACGGAGTGTCTTAACACTACATTCTCTGGTTCTCTCCGCCTACCCTGCTATGTGGGGGATACAGCGTGAAGCTAAAAAAATACTGAACACATAATACCACTTTTACACTGTAGTCGGTTAAGTTCAGCGGGTCAAAGAACAAATCATGAAGAACATTATTCAATCAAGGTCATGCAAATATACAATTTCCTCATACATAGACATTGACCTAAATCGCAATTGCCAAAGCTTTATATGCATTTGTTTTTTACTAGTTGCCCCGTTTACGCGTTAATAACGCGTTGCCTAGCAACATATATGTCACTTTGTATAAACATGCATGTCAAACCACGGTAGTGTGTAACCCTTAATTTATTTTTTATGCATTATTTTAAAAAGATGTTATCACTGCTTCTCTATATAAACTATAAGTGTGCCAAGTTTCATGTTCCTCCGTCCGCATACTTATTATAAAAAAAGAAGTACAAAATTTTAGCTTCACGTGATAATGTATTTGATTTTTATTATAAATAAGTAAAAGAAAGAGAGAGAAATAAATCACTTTGTAAAATATAAAGTTTAGAATACAGATATATCTTAGCGCAGTGATACAGCGTCTGAATCTAAAGCTATTTGGTTTACTAGTTCGAATTCTTATTGGGATAAAGATTACATTTTATATTATTTCATTTTCTGGTTTAGCGGCGTTGAGTTCCGCAATTTAATGTGTAATGTTTCAATTTCTTTGAGTGGAAAGTGGAGAACGGATTATAATGACATTAGCTTCTCTCTGCTATACAGAAAAATACGTATACAAAATATATTTTATATGTATAATGAGTCCCCGAACGCTTGTCGTGGCGCAGAGGCACAAGCGTGCAACTGTAAACGCGACAGGTTGTGGGTTGGATTCCCACTCCACGAAATGGAATTTTTTATTTCGCTGGGTTTGGTAACAAGGCAATACACGGCATTGAGTTCCACCACTCAGCACGCAATGCATCAATTCGGCGGAAAGTGGGGAACGGAGTTTCTTAACACTAGGTTCCCTCTGTCTACCCTGCTATATACGGGATACAGCGTGAAGCTATGTATGTATATTCAGACGGTTATGGGTTCAAATATTATTGTACGTTTTTTACCATATTGTCTTAACTGACAAAAGCAGTACTCCATAAGGCCTACGTCAATTTAAGTTCCCGGAAGAGCACTTATCTGGTACACATTTAAATCACAAAGACGTTCGCAAAAACGTACATCATGCGTACAAAAATAGACCACGAATTTGAATATATTACAAACATTTTCCTTCTTGTTATCGTTACTGTGATTCATTAATAAAAATATGTATTCGTTCCTCAAAGTGGGGAACGAATATGTTACAAAGAACGGAGTGTCTTAAACACTAGGTTCTCAGGTTTTCTTTGCATACCCTGCTGTGCGTGGGATACAGCGTGAAGCTATTAAAAAAAAAGTATTCCACGGTATTGATTGCAAGAATTAAAAAAAGTAATTCAGAGAGAGCCTATATATACTCTATTCGCAGCTTACCGCCCAAAGTCGAAATATTGCATGTTAAGTGGCGGAACTAAAGGGTGCGCTTTGTATTAGCAGATGGGAGAAATTAAAATAATTTAAATATAATCATTCTTGAGACTGGGAATTGAATCTACATCCAATCGTGGTTACAGTCAGACGGTACCCCACTGCGATACGATGGTCTTTTGCGCTGCCAGAATAATACAATTACATACTAAAATCTTTTTAATAATAGATTAGAAACATATTAATGTAATAAAATAAATATTAGACACAATTGGCGAAAGGTGAAAATTTTATAAAGGTAAGCTTATATATTTAAGGAAACCGTTATATATAGAAAGCCAGTATATACAGGGAAGCTGGTACATTTAGGGGAGCCGGTATATATAGGGAAGCCGGTATACACAAGAAAGCTGGTATACTCGTATATAGAGAAGCCGGTACATAAAGATATGTTGGTACATATAGGTCTGGAGGACGGTATAGGATGTTAAGTTTTTATTAAGCTTGTTTTTTTGCAATCTTAATCCCTATTTTATTGAATCCGCCATATTTATCGTAATTTACAAAAAGTAAGCCGATGAGAATCGAGTTGTATGGTCTGTTAGACACTGACATATATTTGACATCTAAAGTGACGTTCGCGTTGCTAAGTCAACGCATATTTGACGTCAACGGGAAACAGTAGATAAATTTATGGTCCAATTAAAAATATATATACATAACTTGAGTGTTACGTTATGCGGTTTGTTTTATAATATATCAAAATAAATTTCATTACTGATATGAAAACCACAATAAAGTCGCTGTGAGTCGGATTTGACACAAATGTAAATTGAAATATCAAGTATAATTAAAAAAAAACTTAATATTAAATATTTATAGTAAATAATAGTTTTTAATTAGTAATTAGTATTAGTATTGAGGCATGTCGTGGTGCAGAGGCACAAGCGTGCGACTGTAAACGCGACAGGTTGTGGGTTCGATTCACACTCCAGGAAATGAAAATATTAAATATTTATAGTAATTTATATTTAGTATTTTCATTTCATCGCTATAGTAATAAGGTAAAGCGCGGCGTTAAGTTCCGCCACTCAGCACGCAATGCCTTAATCCGGCGGAAAGTGGGAAACCGAAATCTTAAAAGAACGGAGTGTCTTATCACTAGGTTCCCTCTGCCTACCCTGCTATGTGCGGGATACAGCGTGAAGCTAAAAAATACAAAAATAAGTATAATTGAGGCCATCGCATTGTCTCAGTGAGACAGCGTTTGACTGACTGT
This sequence comes from Philaethria dido, assembly GCA_033558755.1. Taxonomy (NCBI): domain Eukaryota; kingdom Metazoa; phylum Arthropoda; class Insecta; order Lepidoptera; family Nymphalidae; genus Philaethria; species Philaethria dido. Next base: position 198,411 of record JAKGSA010000729.1, read on the forward strand.
AATATCAATTGGTAGTGGGTTTGAATGATTACATTTAAACTATTTAAATCTTTTCGCTCTGCTAAGAAATCAGTGTCTCGAATTATTCGGCAAGTGGCGAACGGAGTGTCTTAACACTAGGTTCTGTCTAACTACCCTGAAACCGTAAACATAACGGCCGAAAGTGGGGAACGGAGTGTCTTAACATTAGGTTCTCTCTGCCTACCCTGAAATAGGCTTTTGCAAAACCGAAAACCCTTTTATCTTCCTTCCACTAAAACTAATATATTAAGACACTCGCCGTTATATCGTATGAGTTCCTTGTATAACGCCATATGCTCTAAATTAGATATTTTCTCTGATGTCTCTATCTATAGCTTCTCTGCGACACAAATTAAAGGAAATTGTTTAATTTAAGTAGTACCTAAATAATTTCATTTAAGTAATATTTAAATAGTTTAATTGTTTAGTTTATTGTGTATTCCTCTTTACACCTATTGCTAAATTTGCATTGTCTGCCTAAATTTTAAATTAGAAATTAACTATATTACGTGTTATTTTTTATTGTTTATTGTATGTTGCCATAGGTGTTGTTTGCAATAATTATCAATGCATGCTGTCTGCACAGAAAAAAATGCAATCGTTTCTACAATAGTTGTAATTTTATTGTTATTCACATGTACACCGATTGTTATTTGTTTTGTGGACCAATAAACAGAAGAAAAGAAAAAAGTATAATGATAAGCTAATATAAGAAAAAGAATAACAAGGCAAAGCGCGGCGTTGAGCTCCGCCACTCAACACGCAATGCCTCAATCTGGCGGAAAGTGGAGAAAAGAGAACGCAGTGTCTTAACACGTCGGTTCTCAGGTTCCCTCTGCCTACCCTGCTATGTACGGGATACAGCGTGAAGTTAAAAAAAAAAAAAGAAGAAAAAGAATCTAGAATAAAATATAAAATACAAAATTTGTTAAAAAGAAACAAAAGGTAACACATTTATTATTATTTTCTCATGTACCAGGTCCCCTTTGTAACGACATCTGGTTCATGCTATAAAAATACTGTATTGCTATCGGATCCGGACACGTGTGCAATTTTTAAAACAAATTTGCTAAACGTTGCAAAATTTTCCTACATTCTTCTTTTCTTACTAATATTATATATGAGTATGTAAGTATGTGTGTTACGCTCTCACGCCAAAACTACTCAACCGATTATCATTAAACTTTGTAAACATATTCTTAGAGAGAGTTATTTCCACTAGTGTCCCCGTTGACGCGTTCACAACGCGTTGTCTTTATCAATGTATATGCCACTTTTTATAAACATGGATGTCAAACCATAGTAGTGTGTGTAATATTTATTTTATTAATTTAATATACTTTTTATACATTAATTGAAAAAAATATTATCATTCTGCACTCATTCGTTATATAAACTATAAGTGTGCCAAGTTCCATATCCCTCTTACCGCGTACTTTTCGTAAAAACGGATCCAAAGTTTTTGCTTCACGTATATAATATATATAAATTTCCACTCTAGTTGCGCTTTGTATTGATTTCTGCCACTCAATACTTATTGCTCGATTTTCGATTGAAAGAGAACGGAGTGTCTTATCACTAGGCTGTTTTAAAAAATCCTTTGTTCAAACAATTACGCAACAAAATTCCATAGTAATTTAAAACGTTATCCATTTTACATACAGGACTATGCCAACAACGAGGCAATACGTGATATGAACATTAAACACGTTTCTTATTCAAATAGACCAAGCTTCTTCTTACATACTATGAATAATGACTATGTGTATTCCAAATAGTTATCCTTAAATCTATATATTTATATACAATAGAGACCCTGGAGAACGGAGTGTCTTAACACTAGGTTATTTCTATTCCCCACTGTCCGCCGGATTTAGACCATGACATGTAGCGTGTAGGGACACGGGAAGTGTAGGGGAGTGCTTAGAGAGGAGAACGAGAAACTACTGCACATAGAAACAAGACATGTGGCGTGTAGGGACA